>OZ021728.1:94402754-94855254 GCA_963978545.1 Linyphia triangularis
CCATTGAAATCATAGAATGAAAATCAATGACTTTTAAGGACCTTCAAAAATTTGTTTTCATTCAAGACCTTAAAGTGAGACTTTACAGATGCTTTTCCCAGAGCATTAATATCAAAATCTTTCTTGCACAATTTGTGTTTTGTCTTACAAGCAGACTTTGATGATGGTCTTCGATCTTTTGACGTGCAAAACGTAAACACTAATCTTATAGACTGAAAGGCGACTGCAATTTTTGGACCCCATCGAACATCATTCTGAATTTTTTATAGAAATTAGAGAAAAGTGAGTAGATTACGAATCCACTGGTCTGACGTGGCAAAAATGGCCGAAACTGGTCAAAAATCGACTTTTAATAAGTTGAACTAAATCCAATTGCCAAATGCGCCATAACTTGCCAAATAATGAGCATTTTTTTTTATTTGGTAACCCTCACTCTTTAATTTTCAATTAAGAAGGTTGCAGATGATTCAGATATATGGCGACGGGCTACTTGCATCTATTAAAACGGAACCAAGTTGGCAAAAAATATTAAGTCACTTATGACGTAACTCATGTCGCCAATTTGGCTTACTTTTAAAAGGTATAAGTTTTCCGAGCCAAAGATCAGAAATCGTTTGCGCATTTTCTCATTGAAAATCAAAATGAAGTGGGTTGCCAGACGAATAAGTTTGCTCTATTTTTGGCAAGTTATGTCATATTTGGCAATCGGATTTTAGTTCAACTCATTGAAAGTCAATTATTGATCAGTTTCGGCCATTTTTGCCACGGCAGACCAGTGGATTCCAAATCTACTCACTTTTCTCCAATTTCTGTAAAAAACTCGGAACGATGTTCGATGGGGTCCAAAAATTACAGTCGCCTCTCGGACTATCACGTGTTTGTCTCACAGAGTACAGTGTGTAACTAAAACTCTGTTTTAATTCAACTCGACCAATCAGCAAATACGAACTAAATGACGTGCAAGTTGATGCATGCTTAATACAAATATATGTTAAAAAAATTTGGTGCGGTACAGATAAGTGACATATAATTAAAGACCTCCAAGCATTTTTAAGACCGGAAAAACAAGTTAAAAATATTAAGCACTTTTAATGACTGTGGAAACCCTGCTGATAAAAATTACCCTAACCTAAAGATTTCAAGTTCTTTAGTTCTGTAATCTTAGCTTCTTCTAGTAGTTGTTCCTGAGTGAGAGCAGAACTCTCTGTAGATTTCTTTTTATTCTGCTCTTGGTTCTTAATGTTCGCAGCTTGAGTTCTTTGTTTTACTTCCAGGGATTTTTGGGTCGTGGACTCCCGCATGCGTTTTCGTTCTGGAAAACAAAATGAACTAAGTACACTTTTACACTTCTAGTAGAAAATTCATGCAATTCCTTATTTTTAAATCCTTTATATTAACTCCGATTTTGTGAGCCAGTGTGTGGTTGTGTACGTTGATGGCGGGCAAACTTGCGGAGGCTAATTAACCCCCTGCTGTCACCCAATCGGGCTGAAACTAGGCAGATAGATTCGAGGTCATTGACAATGCATTATATCAAATTTGGGGCCATGACGCTCACTAAAAGGTCCCTTTTACAGAATACTGCTAAACCAGCTTGCCATCACAAATTGCGCTGAAATAGCATTTAACCGATCATTGAAGAAACTTTTTCCTGTTGCCCAAACTGTTTTAATAAATAAAAAATAAAACTATTTAAATCAGAATAAATATCTGGATGTGAGTGCATAAATTCGATTTCATTTTTAGTGAATAAATTTTGAAAACTAGTTTACCGCATATTTTGCTGATAGAGTTGTTTTTAATATTTAAAATTGATGCAAACACCAAGCACATGCTGGCAACAGAAACGGCGCTTTGTTAATGAATAAAAAAATTGGCAATGCATATAAAGGATTTATATGAAAAACTTTTTTTTATGAGTTATATTACTTCCTATTTTAATTTTCAATTTCATATCACATTTTAGGGTGACCGATAGGAGATCGAGAATCATATAAAACTGAAACTGGTTAGTGTCATTTACCTTTTAATATTATGTCCAAATGCGTACACATTTTTCACAGTTTGGGAAAGTAACAGAAAAAAATTGAAAAATCAGAAAAAAAATTAGGATACATAGCAAAAGCATGATATATCCGAAAATGGAATATAATGAGGCGCAATAAAACAAAGGATTACTGAATTTAAATCAATGATTTTCAATTCCAAAAACAGAAATCAAATAAAGTAGATAGTCATTGAAGAAGTTGGTGACAATGATAAGTATTCATCTAAGTAAATAGCTTCATTTATTATAAACTTTGCTAAGACAATTTTGTGTATTAATGGACATAAAATAAAAAATGATTTTGGGGGACAAAATATATTATGCTGTAGAAAAAAGCTGTAAAACCTTAAAAAGAAATTTGAGGTTTAATAATAAGTTTTCCTTAAATGTACTTTTACTAACACAATATTTTTTCTAATATATGATTATTATTACTAGGCATTTGGAATTTTTGTGGTGGGAAAAGAAAATTTGAGGAAGTGTGAAGTAATTCATATAAACTTGTTTTTCTTAAAAATTAATGGAATAACGTCCTAATAATCTTTTTTTTTTGCAAAACAAATCCAGATGCTGCAAAGTTAAAAGAAGAAAAACTTAATCTCTTTAAATTCAAAGTACACCATTCATAACATTTACTAATGTAGAATGAACCATACTTGCTTTTGTCTGCCTGAGTAGATTTCAAGATCTACTGGTCAATTTTAATTGAGTTAATTCAACTGTATTTTGGGCATTTTTTGAAAAATAAATATCTGTGATCATTCAAAAAGCTTAGGCTAACAACGTTTAAGTGATAGCATCTTTGTAGGGAAAAAAGAAATAATATATTTCAATCAAAATTTAAAAGTAATAAAATTTTTATTCTTGTCTTATTTAGTCTGCTACACTTCCATTATAGAGCAGTAAGTCAACAATTCAGGTAAAAAGTGACCCTTTGAAAATGCATTCTCTTAAGTGTTTTTCACTACTCCTTAAAGCAACTACTATTTTGTGAAAATAAATCTCATTTAAAATAAGTATAATGGGCATATTAATAAAGAGGAAACAGTAAAATTGCGCCTTAACTAAAAGTTAAAATGCAATTTTACTTTAAATTTACATTTCTTTATTTTCCCACAAGTGAACACCACTAAAATGAGGTGACATTTGTGATGTTTAATTTAGTTGCAATTGCATTTCATCTTCAAATAATTTGTCTTAAAAAATAACTTAAATTTAGCTGGAAACTTACTGGAGCAACTTAAGAATTATTGTAAGAACTATATAAATTCTTGTATCAATCAATTGAATAAAAGTGTCATATGCTCATATATAATAATAAACATAGATTAATAAATTTAAAGAGTTAAATTTTATAAAATGTAAAATTGCTATTTATAAAAATGTCAGTTACTAAAATAAAAATGAATCTACCTATGTTTGTAGCAAACGGGCGTGAGCTGATCGTCTTTGAAGCTGGCCTCTTCACTTCTTTTTTGGCTTTTTTAGAATCAGGCTCCTAGTATTAAAGATGTAGATTCAAATAAAACAAAGGTTAACGACAGGAAGAAAAATAACATACATTAACGTAAAAAGTTTTTACCTGATGAATATTATTTATATCTTAAACTGATGAATATTATTTATATCTTAAACTGATGAATATTATTTATATCTTAAACTGATGAATATTATTTATATCTTAAACTGATGAATATTATTTATATCTTAAACTGATGAATATTATTTATATCTTAAACTGATGAATATTATTTATATCTTAAACTGATGAATATTATTTATATCTTAAACTGATGAATATTATTTAATAAAATTATGAGTATTATGCAATTGACTATTAAATATAGACAGCTATTTCAATTCAAAGCTAAGATATTATAGAACAAACAAACTGTGCATAAACATTATGCCTTTAAGAATGAAAACTATGACTGTGACTTTTTATGCAAATGAACCATTTTGTGTCTCTATATTAATTTTATATTTACCTTAGCCTCAAATATCTGTTAACTTATAACATTTGAATAGAAATTATGTTTAACTTGTTGTTAGAGCATAAAAGGAAGGAAATATATCAATCAATCCAATTTGTTTTTACTCAGTGGTCAGTTAAAATGATGAAAACAACTCATGGAGGTTTTCAGAAATGTCAGGATTCATTATCTTCATCATCTTGTAATTCATTTGCTTGTTTTAATTTGAAATTCTTCTGTGAGTAGGCCATTCATGCAAGTAAGCCTAATTAACCTACTTGCCGTTATCGAATCGGTTTGAAACTTGGTAGATAGATTCAATGTCGATATCAATGCATTCTATCAAATTTTGAGGTTGTCACTCTCACTAGAGGGTCGCTTTTACACACACTTCTATAATAGCTTCGAAATACTAATAAATTCCATTTAACTGATCATTTGTTGTAATGCTTTCCTGTTGCTAAAATTGTTTTAATCAAAATAAATAAAAGACAATACAATGTAAATAATTCACTCCGTAAATTCGTTATGGTGTGAAGTCCAGTCAATTCAACTTAGCGTTGTGTAGTAACGTTGTAAGTGAAATAATTTTAACTTATCATTGTTGAAATCTTTTCTGTTTGCAAATTTTTTTTTAACACATTCGCTGCCACCAAAATTTATATATCCATCCTCAGAAGCGACATCACTATCTCCTTCCGATTCGCTTGTAGAATCCCAACCGTAATCTTCATCGTCTATGCTGTCATAATCAGAAAGATCACTCTTTTCTAGTAATTCTAATATTTCGGCATCAGTCAGTTTTTTATTTACTTTCCTTTTCTTGGGCTGTGAAGGTCCTGCAATACTTGTACTGTCTGCCATTTTTAAAAATGCACATAAAAAAATTTAAACACAAAATTTAAAAACCAAGCACTAAAAATATAAAAATAATGCTTCACTAACGTGCCTCAAAAACCTCATCGTTCAAACCCAAATCCGAACTAAAAATAAAGCAGTTTACTTATCATACTTGATCGTCGTCCCAGAGCATCGCCGGCATGGGAGGTAGCGCCATGCTGACGTGCCAGCAGCAGCGAATGTGTTAACCCATTGACGGTCATGCACGTATATATACGTCTTAGGATCCCCAGTTTTTCTAGCAATACACAACATTTTTAAGTTTATAAATATAATTTAAAATAAAATATATTTTAGATATTTTCATTAAGATGACAGTCCAAAACCTATCTAAAACAAAATAAATAAAAAATAATTAAAAAAAATTATGTATTTGAATTAGAAATATAATTTAAAAATTATTGCAGGGAAAACAACTGGGGAATTTCGCCCATTCCCATGACTGTCAGTAGGTTAATCAAAATAAATAAAAGATGTGCGTTTTTACTTTCTTACATCAGACTTATCAGCTTTGGTAGATCTTTGACTCGTTGTAGACGATAATGTATTCAATCAAGTTTTGGGGTGAAAAAAAGAAGTTAGTAAATAGTTCAGAATGGATATTAGTGGTCAAACACTATGAAAACTTGATCTGAGCTCAAGAAGTTGCAATTGCACATAAAAATTGGCAATGTATAAAAAGGATTTATATTAAAAGCTTTGTTTTTTATGGGTTATATTATTAATTATAATAGTCAGTGGTAGTAATTGGATTTTAAAAGTGGAATTAAGAGATGAAATCAATGTCTAAAAAAAGTTGAGAAGAAACTGGATTCTTTTCCCTAATGCCATTTGACATTCTCTAACATTTTCATTTAAATAAATGAATAAATGACTAACCAAATATAATTATTCGCACTGGATGCATTGAAATTTTCCACATTTTAAATATTAAATCTGTTCTAGTAACAACAAAAAATTATCATCCCTTACAAATTATTGCAAATATTTTAATCATTCTAGTGTAATTATTCATAACCATTTCTGTTTTAACAATTTCATAACTGATTCCCCACAGTATTAATTTTCATTGAACCTATTTTCTTATATACTTAAAGAGATGGGCCTGAAATAAATTCTCTTGATTACCTTATAAGCTTTTGTAACAACTCTCATTTTCCGCTTTTTCTTGTCATCTTCTTCGTGGTCGGAGATAGGCTCGTCATTTTCGTCAATTGAGATGTCGGAGTCACTTTCATCACTACCTGCTTCTTCTTCATCCTCGTCAAAATCCATATCCTCTGCATCCTGACAATAGAGAAAAACAGAATCATCATTTTACAAAAGTATAAGTGGGCTAATACAGATAACAGGGGGGCACAGTGAATTTTCTAAAAAATTTAGGTAGGAATTTTAGGGATAATTCCAAAAATTTCAGGGATAATTTCTAAAAATGTTAGGGATAATTTCTAAAAATTTTAGGGATAATTTCTAAAAATTTTAGGGATGATTTCTAAAAATTTTAGGGATAATTTCTAAAAATTTTAGGGATAATTTCTAAAAATTTTAGGGATAATTTCTAAAAGTTTTAGGGATAATTTCTAAAAATTTTAGGGATAATTCCAAAAATCTTAACAATAATTTAAAAAAATTAAGGGATATTTCTTTTAAAGCTCACATAGGCTCCTAACACAGACATTTTTTTCAAAGCAGGTTTCAATAACGGAAAAAAAAAACTTCCAATTTTCAAAAAATTAAATAAATAAAATCTCAGAAAAGATTTTTACCCCTGGAGGATTATCTGGGTTTTGGAAGAAAATCGGGGAATATTCAAGATTTTTAATTTTTTTTAGGAACTATCAAAAAATTAAAGTACAATTTTAAGAATTTTAGGGAAAAACGAAAATTTAAGGAATTTTAGGGCAAATGTGACCCCTGAACTAATGGCTATAAAAGCTTAAAATGAAAACTGTAAATAGGTGTTATGTTTTTATCATGTATGTAGATAAATAATTAGGTTAAGAAAATGTTTGGAATTTCCAGCATGATTTAGGACCTGTGATTGATGGATGCCCAAATTTTGTAAGTGATAAGTTACAAACTAAGATGTGGTTTATATTATTTGTCTTATTACTCATTCAGCAAATTTTCAATTAGATTCTTCAAAGCATAAGAAACTAAAAATTATGCTGTGCAGATCATGTTTCTTTAGACTAAACGGCACTTTTTGAAAATTTGGAAATGTTTGTTCATTTGTCACTCTTGAACCTTTTACCATTCATTGGCATTACTTTATAATTTTTTTAATTTCATCTTTTATTGTATTTTCCTCATTAGTTATTTAACTTTTATTTGCACTAAATCACATTTTTTCTTTCTCTACACAGGTATTATTTAATAGGTAATGTAGGGACTAATGGTTGACCAATAATAGAGACAAAACAAGATATAATTTTTCACACTCAATTTGGATAAAAAAAAGACTCTAATTTTATGTTTAGTATGATATTGGGATTATTTTTTAACTTTGTTGCTAATTAACCAATTCTCTTTTCTGAAAATTGTTGAAGAACAATACATTTTCCTTTTGTGTGTTAGGCAGGAAATTGATTTTTATTACATAGTTCTACATTTAAATGCCTTGTTGAAATTATGCCTCAGTGACCGTAAAAATAAAAAGAATGCAATAGTCAGACCACATATGAAGTACAGAAAAAACGATCATTATAATTTTAATGCCAAATTATTTGATTGTTAAAAATTGAACTATTTGTTCCTTTTTTTTTTCCTTTCTTCTTTTTTCTTTCATCCTTGCTAGTTGCAGAATTAGCAGTTTTAACAATAGAAAAATAAAATGCTTGAATCACTTTTAACATGTATTAGTTTCAATCACTTCAGTTAATTTTAATGTATCAAATGGTGTTTTAACAAAAAAAACAAATTTTTAGTAACAAAAACATGAAACTTAACAAACAGAGATAAAAAAAAATGGATGTAATTAATAAAAATTCTAAAATTAAATTTCCATTCTTCATTTCAAAGAAGAAAAATGCTGCAGTGCATCTTCTGGGATTGTGTTAAGGGGAGTTGGTACCTTAAAATTTATAAAAAATTAATTTTGAGTTTACTATTATTTATTAAAATTTAAATTCTTCCCTTTAAAACAATACCTCATTTATAATAATATCTCATTTAGAAGTATTTTTTAATAATTTGTTGAAGATAAAGTTTGGAATTATTAGTGTAAGTGTGGTGGTCTTGTGTACAAATGCCAGATACAACCCCTAGACACCAGTGGTCACTTTTGTCTAGTGGGTAACATACCTGTCTACTGATCTAGGAATCTCCGGTTGACCTCTATTAGCGCACATCATCGCTATATTGGTGGCTACCGGACAACAGAATCATGCTGCCATCTATCGGGGCCTTCTGAAAATACTGCACGACCTCCACACTACCAACTCAGCAAGCAACCTCAGGCGACTCAACTCTCTCACGCAACGCACTCGCAAGCAACACAATCGTTCGCCTCCTTCACGACTCACTGCGAAGGAGCTATGTGGTGGTCTCGTGTACAAATGACAGCTACAACTCCTAGACACAGTGGTCACTTTTTCTTAGTGGTTAACACACCTATCTATTGATATAGGAGTCCCAGGTTTGAATCCTGTTTGCGCACATCGCTACATAAGTGAGGTTTACTTTAAAATGTGTTTTTCAATACTCAGGTACCTTTTTATCAGAAAGTACTTGATATAGAAGCCTAATTTTTTTTTCAGTGCATTTAACAGACACTTGTTATTTTACTGAAGTTGGTTTTTAATTATAATTCATTTACTTTTTTCTTTAAATGAATTATTGTGAAAGTCGCTCAAATTTGTTAAAAATCAAAAGTATTTTTTACGAAATAAGAAATACACAAAATATTTAAGGAATAATAGCAAAAATATCACTTCAGTGTATACAGATACATAAAAAGGATATGTGATAAAAATTTTAGGTCGATAGTTTGAGCAGTATCTGGAGTAATAAAAAATTTAATTTTGATGCAAAATGCATGTTAAAGTAAACCTTTCTTCTTCAAAAAATCATTAAAAATACTTCTAAATGAAGTATTATTACAAATGAGGTATTATTTTAAAAGGAAGCATTTAACTTTTAATAAACAATAATAAACTCAAAATTGATTTTTATAAATTTTATGCTATCCTCTTAGAATAGAATAACTAACCTCAGCGAATCCTCCGTATGCACTTTGATAGAAGTCATCTGCATCTTCATTTTCCAAAAGAACGGCCATTTTGCTCCCTGCATTGGCACGCTTTTCTCTGGTTGTGCACAACATTTTTAGGGATTATCTGAATTATTGAAATTGTTATAAGTTAAAATAGCAATTTCCAAGAGCTCAAAAGCACATTTTAATTTTCTTATTACATAAATTACGCAAATGTAAAACTTTCATACAGAAAACATGTTATGCCCACATGAAAACTATAAATTATAGTTTTCTTAACTAGGAATATCTTATTATAATTCTTAATTAAGAATTGAATAGAGTTATAATATCTCATATTTACCAATTCAGACAATTTATTTCACTATTCAAATTTACACTAGGCATTAGAACATATTTCTGCCATTTGCAAGCTGAAAGTGTCTCCAAAAGGTAGCTTTGCCATGTTTTAGTAAAGTAAAAGAAGGAGGACTTCCAGTCACTATGGTTTGTACAATTTCTTGTGATATCACTGTTATTCAAAGTTGGTGCAAAAATTGTCTTTTGAAAACATTTAAAATTTTTCCAAAATTGGTCAATGGGGTAACACATAAGTACTCTGTTTTTAAATGTTTAATTATAATTTAAACTATATGTTCAAATATTCAGCATCTTTTCTCGATGAAATTTTTGTTGAAAGTATGTTAAGATATAAAAATAATTATACTAGGCAAAAATATGCTATGATATTAGGTTAATCTGAATAGTAAAAATAGATAACAGTACCTGGATAATTTCAACATTGAAGTACAGAGAATGACAAAAATAGAAAAACACACAAATTAAAAATGGAAAAACAGCAAAGAAAAAAAATCAATATTTTAGGCAAATTGATAATTAAGTATATTAAAAAACAGGAAAACAAAAAAAAGTTACATAAATTCGAAATTTTAGTTGTCTTTTTCGTTGAAGTAAGAATCATATTTAAAACCAAGGCATAAGTTATTTGAACTAAAAAATTAAAGTTATTTTATTCCAAACATTCTGCATAACTCATTAATAATCACTTGAAATTTAAGAAAAACACTTATTAGTAAGAGTACGACTGACAAATAAATCTAAAACATACAAAAACAAAGGAAATTTTATAATATATCATAAGCTATTGAAGACAAAACAACAAGATTTTAAAGGCAAAAAATAATCATTATAATAATAGTAAATATTTATATATACAAAATAACAATACTTGTTTAAATTTAAAACACAACACAATTGTTGAAATTCCAAACAAGAAGGCAATATACTAATTGCCACCACTACAATTTTCAAGATTAAACTATATAGTCAGAGAAAAATAAACTTCTTGGAGAAAATAATTCACAATAATTTAATTTATTGAAAAGGCAGATATTTTAAATTCATATTTGACACTCCATTTAATATTATTTTGTTAGAACATGCCGCATTTTACTTAGAAAATGCAAAATTATTTTTAAATCTGGCTGCCGTGATGTTCCATCCCTGCCTTTGTTTATTTACTTTTAGTAGCTAGCTTGTTGGTGTGTGTCTGTTGATAAGTGATTTGTGAGTACAACGTTTTTAAAAATGAACGCCATTTATGTTGCCTAAAGAAAAAATATTTGTGGAAGTGTCCAAATGCACATTTTTACGTAAAGTTTGAGTTAATGTAAAAGATGATTAATCCCTACGTGCTACTTGATTTATTTAATCTTAAGTTTATTTTCGTCTTGCTATTTTTAACGGACGTAAACTTCTCACTTAGCGAAGAAACTAAAAACAACTTAGAAAATTCATCTGAATCCTTTTTTAATGATGAGCTTATGGGAAACAGCTCATACAGAGACCTTTTCAATCAAAGTTTCGATTTTCTTAATGATACCGACATTTTAACTAATTATACTGATGGATACAACTCTACACAACCAGATTTAGTTGTCACTGAAGATTGGGGAAGTTCCGACAAACCAGATACGAACCAGAAATATTTATCTTTTACTACATCTGACGAAGACATTTGTACCTGCGATTTAAATTCTAACTACTGTGATATCAACTGTTGCTGCGACTCTGACTGTACTGCAGAGGACATGAAAGTGTTTTCTAATTGTCATTCTCAAGTGTTAGTACCAGACAAAAACTATTGTTATCAAAAGAACATAATTTATAGGAACAACACAGTTTACAAAATGGTGCAAGATCCAGAGAGTTCGTTATTTTGTATCGTTCACGACAATCTGAAAGAGCATCTCCGGTTTAAGGAGCTACCTGTGCTAAAATCTCATAGAGATTTAGATGTGTTGTTGAAGTATCAGTCAAAATATATATCCTCGTGGAATGACGAAGAAGCAATTGATGAGTCTGAAGGGATCAATTTAAAATCGGGGAGCCCCATTATCATTGAAACTGCTGATGGAAAATCTAAAAGTGTTTGGAGTGAGTGTTGAATTGTCATTTTATATACTTTAAAGGATGTTGCATCAAGACTACTTAAACTCATTATTTGACACAAAAAACATATGCTTATAGTTTTTTATATTCACTAACACGTACCTTGACCCATAATATATTCCTGTCAGTAACTTCATTCCCATAATTAAACTTTACTATTATTTTTTAGAAAAAATAAAAGAGGATGCATCTATAAAAACTCAAACCACCACTCGTAACAAAAAAGTAAGAAGGAATATAAAAGTAAAGAATTGCCGTTAAAGTTAAATGGGTACACATGTTGTACAGGGGTCATTCTACAAAAAATGAGGAATTTGATCAAAAATTTGAAAATATATATATATATATATATTACAAAAACTCTTGCAACTTACTATAAAGGGTGATATAGTAATCAAGAGTTATAATTCTATTATAGTGGTTGATATAAAAATGTTAATTATTATTAGTTTTTGTAAATATTATAAAAAGCAATGTCCATGCATTTCAGGATAAATTGACATGAGGTATAAAAAGTTGTAAGGAAATATTTTTAATGAAGCTAACTTTAAAATAAAAAGCTATAAAATATAAGTACTATCATTATTACTTTACATCTGCTTAAATATATACAACTGAAAAAGGGACAAATTATGATAATTTTAGTGCATATTTTTTATTTATGTAAGATTTCTGAAAACGGTATTTTGACAGTTTACTTTTGGAAAATAACCTAAACAAAAGAGAATATAACAGAGTGAGGTGTCACATAATGCAGAAAGAATTTTCTTATTTTCTTCAGTTCTAATTTTACAAAGACTTCATTTTAAGTTTCAAATCCTCAAAAGACAAATGCAAAAAAAAAATATTTTGAAGGAAAAAGTTGTCTTATTTCATTTCTTAATTGACTTAAAAAAATTAGTTATAACCAAGCAAGTTAGTTGAACACTAATAATTTTTTAAAAAATGAAAGAAATTGAGGAAAAAAGTCGGGTTTTGAAACATTTGCGTAGAATCATCCTATTTATTTAAAAATTCAAATTTCCTAAATTCCAATTTCAAAGCATTTTAAACCAAATATACAAAGTATAAATAAAACAAAAGGTGCTTATAATTTATATTATTTTTAGATGCTTTTGCATTATATTAGGCTGTTTAGTATATGTTCAGAAATATACATAGTTCCTCAGATGTGACAAAACGATAGTTTTTTGCATGTGGTAAATTCTTCATGGATTCCATGATATTCGCAGAGCTAAGCTTTTTCATATATTACAGTTTCCAGCGATTATTTTATAAATTTAATTAATAATTTAAATTCTATTGAGTTACTACACTGATGTGATATCTCATCTCAACCATTTCTTTGTCAAGTCCAATAACTTGATAAAATTACTCATAAATAACTTAGAGATAAATTGTGTGCGAGTTAAATAAATAAGAATACAATACCATTAAATTTATAAATAACAATTATTTTCAATATTTTTTCCTAAAATTAATCTGTTTTTAGACAAAACTTTACACAAAAAAACTAACTTACATAATTATCTTTAAGAATGCACTTCTGATAAAACACTAAATTAAAATTTAGAGATCGAAATGTTGAAAAATATTGTGGCCTTAATTCTCTTTTTTTAATTTTTAAAATTAATCGCTTGGCTGCTAAATACTTGTAATTATTTTTTATACTTTTACAGGGATTGCTTTTATAAAAATGTTTATCCTTTTTAAACCCTTTTTTTATTATTTTAGAACTACCATTTGGATGCTTTACCAGAATGTGTTCTTGCAATCAAGAAATCCACTATCTCAAAGACTACAATTCATTTTGTTCTCGCATAGTATCAAATCTAGGAGAAGAATGCCAACAAAACTCGGCTCTATCCGCTGATAACTATGTAAACTTATGCATCACTTCACACGCTAAGGCTATGAATTCAACAAGTAATTGCATGAGAGTTTCGTACGAGACTCGCATTCTCAAAGCAAAGTATTCTTCCCGAATTTGTTTCAATGCCGTCAGTGCTATACACTTCACTGTTTACCACAGTGGATCCAGTGGGATTGATGATGTCAATGTAAAATTAAATTACACTAATATAGCAGAAGATAATGCAACATTAGTCCAACATTTTAGTGTTAGATTCAAGTGGAGTAACACCACTGATACTGAACAAAGGAGTGGCAACCCTGGATATCAAGTGGGCCTTCCTATACTTATCGGAACCAACAGTTCTATAATGGACATAGGAGAGCCATTTGAAATAACAATGCAGCAGCCTGGGTTAAGTGTTCTGGATAGAGACGCCAGCAATCAATGCAGCACAAAACGGAAAGTGATAAAATTTGGTAAAAACTTCAAGACAAGGTGCTTTTTTAAAATAGTCCATGCAGATTGCAAAAATACGTATGATAAGATAATGAGTGTTCTTTTAGGTTCGAGCCATAAGCAGGTGTTTGTTGGCGTATTTGGCAACGCCAACGTTAGCAATTTCGAAGACTGGATTGAAGCTTATCATGAGGATCGGGAAGTAATTCAAACTGAAGGAACTTGCCATGTCATTAAAGGATTAAAGATCAATATTGCATTTGCTGCAGTTGGCACTGTAGTAAATCCCCAGTACAAAATTTTAGGTGTTGGTTACCACTACGATAAGCCACAAGTTATTGATCTCTCCTGCTCTTCGTCATGTCCTGATTTAACCTTATCGACATCAGTCTCATTTTTCGATGTGACAGAGCCAGCAATTGCACATTACCCTAAGGTGCCATCCATAAAAGCTAACCTGCCAAGTGATTTCTTTTATCCTTTTTCATATGGAAATCAAGCACATCATGTTTCTAATGTATACCTAGTCTTACTAATGTGCACAGTATTTTTATTGAAATGAATGACACAGCCAGCCATTGCTCATTACTGTAAGGTTCCATCCATAAAAGCTAACCTGCCAAGTGATTTCTTTTATCCTTTTTCATATGGAAATCAAGCACATCATGTTTCTAATGTATACCTAGTCTTACTAATGTGCACACTATTTTTATTGAAATGAATGACACAGCCAGCCATTGCTCATTACTGTAAGGTTCCATCCATAAAAGCTAACCTGCCAAGTGATTTCTTTTATCCTTTTTCATATGGAAATCAAGCACATCATGTTTCTAATGTATACCTAGTCTTACTAATGTGCACACTATTTTTATTGAAATGAATGACACAGCCAGCCATTGCTCATTACTGCAAGGTTCCATCCATAAAAGCTAACCTGCCAAGTGATTTCTTTTATCTTTTTTCATATGGAAATCAAGCACATCATGTTTCTAAATATCTAGTCTTACTAATGTGCACACTATTTTTATTGAAATGAATGACACAGCCAGCCATTGCTCATTATTGTAAGGTTCCATCCATAAAAGCTAACCTGCCAAGTGATTTCTTTTATCTTTTTCCATATGGAAATCAAGCACATCATGTTTCTAATGTATACCTAGTCTTACTAATGTGCACACTATTTTTATTGAAATGAATGCCTGTTCAATTCATATGCGGGATTATGAGTTAGTGTACAACTATTTTTTACACACAAGCACCTTTATATTTTACTGTTAGCAAACCACTAGTCATTTTAAGGTGAACTATTTTTATTACTCTAATAAAAGTCTCTTTTATTGTTCCTGTCATGCTCAATTTTTCATTTCATAAGCATATCGCACCTGACAAAACTCAAAATTCTTTATTTTGGGTAAAGTTGTGTAGAGTACCAGAGACAGCATATACTTGAAGATGACTGAACAATAAATTTTTTTTCACAAGTATAAAAATGACTTATGAAGTTCTACTAAATTCAAGTTGTCTGTGATTCTGTACACACTTTTAGCTCGAAAGTGAAGAATTTTTGGTTGAAATTTCAAGTACGGTACAAATTCTTTGGCAATGGTGTTTTTCGCCAACAATTTTGAGCCTTTCTGGAAATAATTGGAGAAATCTTGATGGCTAGAAACAATTTATTGAAGACAAGTTTTAAATAGTTCATAGTAATTTATAACTAGCTAAATACTTGTGCTTCGCAATGAAATTTTACCATGTGCAATTTTTTAGCTAGATGCGTGGCCCCGAGTTGTAGAGATCTGTCATTTGTGTATAGGTCCCAACTTTTGGTACTTCGCTCACAGGAAGGTTCATTGCTGCGCAAGACCAAGCTCGCTGAAAAATTCATAAGCTCAGGCTTACTTCACTCATTGAAAGGTTCATTGCTATGCAAGCATGGGCTCTCTGAAAGGTTCATTGCTGCGTAAAGCCTTAATATTAGAAGCCCCTCCCCTGTCGAGAAACAAAATTCTCCGTTAATACAACACCCCTTTAAGAATATTTTAACACGTGTTTGTGAAAAGTAAAATTAGAAGGCCAAAACTATTTATGCTGAAACTTTCAGAGGTCGTGGCCTGTTAGAAGTCGCTTTTTCTGAAAATATTTTTAAAAAAAATTAAAATTTTAACATTCTTTTAATCAAAAGTCCAATTAAAAGGCTAAAACTACTTATGTTGAAAATTTCACAGCTGTAGGCTCTAGTAGAAATCGTTTTGTAAAATATTTATTAATTAAAAAAAGTTATCTAAAATTTTATAATTCTGTTTGGCAAAATTCCAATTAGAAAGCCAAAACTAGATATGTTGAAAATTTCAGAGCTGTAGCCTTATTAGAAATCATTTTGTAAAATATTTATTATCAAAAAAAAAAAAAAAAAACGTAAATTTTTTATTTTTTTTAAAGTACAATTAGAAGGCCAAAACCACTTATTTTTAAAATTTCAGAGCTGTAGCCCTATTAGAAATCTTTTCCTAAAATATTTGTTAATTAATTAAAAAATTAAGATTTTAAATTGTCTTTTTCAAAACTTCAATTAGAAGGTTAAAACTACTTATGATGAAAATTTCAGAGCTCTACTCCAATTTTAAGTAGCTTTCTATAGATCCACAGACAAACACACACAGACAGCTTGTTTTATTATTATAGATTTGTTGAATGTTTTAAATGATTCATAAATCAAAACTTTATGTACAATATTTTATTACTGGAAAGTGCAATTTTATTTCATTCTATGTAAATAATGGAATAGTTTACATTCAGTTTGAAAAAAAAACAAAAAAAAAAAAAAAACTTGGTTAGGATGGAGTTGATTTGACTTTTTTGCATAACCTTGCTAGGAGTCCAGATAACTGCAACAGAGATTGTACACCTTGTACTATCCTCAAATGTGTTAATCCAATTTCCTATGGGAAAAACAAGAAATATTAGAATCAAAATACAATTTTGCCATGGTAAAATTACCAAATACAAGATTATTAAAATGCATAATTTTAAACTTTCTTATTTGTCTTTAGAAAGAGCATCGTTATGTATTGGATTTTTATGATATTGTATAGTCTTTTAATGACATAAATACAAGTGAAAAATGTGACTACAAATTATAATTGAGTTGTAAATATGTTTTTAGCTCTAATATGTACAATTTTCTTGGTTTTTATAAAGTAGAACAGACATATAGGAAAAGGAAAACAGAGCTATAGCCAGACCTAATTTTGTAATTTAATTTTTTAGACTAATTTTTAAATTTTTTTTCACTTAATTTCAATAATATTATCATTCTCTGTAACAATCCTCACAATTTGCCTATGACAATAAAACTTTATAATGAATTTTTTCAGCATGTGATACTTATTCAGATTTTTAAATAGTAACTAAAAGTATAAAGTACCGTAAAAGAAGGTGAACAGGAATGGTGGGAAAAAAAGTTATTATTTAAACATGGGTCCTTAACTTTCCGGGTTATCATTATTTCGCAAGTAAAACAGTAATATCTTGATCTGACACCTAACTTCCTTATTCCATTAATGTACACACATAATAATATAACTCATAAAATTTTTGTTTGATATAATTCCTTTATATGCATTGCCAATTTTTATATTCATTTACAAAGCGCCGTTTCTGTTACCAGAGAGTACTTGGTGTTGGCATTAAATATTAAAAACATCTTTATCAGCAAAATATGAGGTAAACTACTTTTCAAAATTTAATCAATGAAAAGGAATGTGAATTTATAAACATACATTTAAATACCTTTTATTTATTCTGATTAAACAATTTTATTTTTTATTAAAACAATTTTGCCAACAGGAAAGTTTCTTTAATGATTGGTTAAATGCTATTTCAGTATGATTGGATAACAGCAAGTTAGTTTACTAGTATTCCATAAGAGCGACCTTTTAGTGACAGTTGCCAAAATTTGATAGAATGCATTGTCATCGAATCTATCTACCAAGTTTCAGCCCGATTGGTTAATTAGACCTCCGCAGATTTGCCCATCGACATACACAGCTACACACAAAATCGAAGTTAATATAAAGGATTTAAAAAGGTATGAATAACTTATTTACCTTAATGTACTCCAGTTTGAGGTACTCTGGCATTTCGTGCGTTTTGCAGACTCGGAAAATATTGGAAATAATGTCTTCACAAGCGTAACCCAGCTTCCAGAGATGATTTAAACTCTTGTAAGCCTCGTCCAGATTGCATTCAACGCAGTACTGTATCATTTTTTTAATCAGCAGTGGATGGGGTTCGTCACAAACCTATTTTAAAAACAATTGACATAGTCAAAATCTGAACTAAAACTGACCTGCTGCATGTATATAACAAAGCAGAAAAATCGGCTAAGGGCCGATGTACAATTTAGCCTGGGCATGAAGTCCAAGCTCATTACAAAGTTGTTTTTTATTTGAGTTATTTAAAACATTGATACATCAATACAATATCAGCATACATCTCTTTTTATACAAGTAGGCGGAACAGACGCATGCCCGCACAATGCCTTTCCTGCCCATGTCCAAACATTAAGCAAGGTTCCTACTCAAATCCCAGAGAGAAAATCAATGACTTTTCAGGATCTAATTAAAATTTTGAACAGGGTTCCCACGGTCATTGAAAGTCATTAAATGTGCTTAATATTTTTGAACTTGTTTTCAAGGCCTTGAAAATGCTTAGAGGTGCTTAAAAGTCCTTGAAAATGCTTAGAGGTCCTTAATTTTTACAGATGTTGTCCAGCTGTAAAATTTATAAAAATACAACTCGGACTTGCTATCCCCACGTGACCTCCACTTATCTGCACCGTATCAAAGTTTTCTGACATATTTGTATTGCGCATCCACCAACTTTTAACTTTTTTGGTAGAATATACTTTATTAAAAATTTAAATATAGATATGATGCCTGAAAACGAATTTTCATAGTTCCTTAAAAACATTAATTAGGTCCTTAAAAGTCATTGATTTTCATTCTGTGATTTGAGTGGGAACCCTGTTTAAGGACCATTGAAATTTTTTTTTCAGGCATCATGTCTCTATATAATTTTTTAATAAAGTATATTCTACCAAAAAAGTTACAAGTTGGTGGATGCGTAATACAAATACGTTACAAAATTCCGATACAGTGCACATAAGTGGCGGTCAAGCAGGGATAGCAAGTCCTAGTTGTATTTTTATAAATTTTGCAGTTGGCCACACAACATGTGTAAAAATTAAGGTCTTTTAAGGACCTCTAAACATTTTCAAGCACTTGAAAACAAGTTAAAAAATATTAAGCACTTTTAATGACTTTCAATGACCGTGGGAACCCTGTTAAGTGGGGACCTGGACCACAATTTTAATTAATTAAAAAACAATACCTTTGGGCTTAAAGCCCAGGGTAATAAATGAAAAGTTTGTAGAAAACAAATAATACTAATTTGGAAAAATAGACCTTAAAAAAGGAAAAGGATTAATCTATTTTACAATTAAAAAAAATCTGGTTGTACAAGGAATGCATACTTAGTTCAAAAAGTTGAGGCTCAGGAAAAGTCACAGAAATTATTATTCCTAGCCTTAGTTGAATGAAGGAGAATTATCTTGTTAGGACAAATAAAAAATGTTGTAAGGAAGATGTCAGTATAGGTTGGTAATTTAATACACTGAACATTTTACTAAGTCTTGCTTTGAATAACAGGGTGCAAATGAGAGTTTTAAAAAAAAAATTTAGGTAGGAATTTTGAGGATAATTTCAAAAATTTCAGGAACATTTTAAGGATGATTCCCAAAAATTTTAGGACAATTTTTAAAAGTTTAGAGATAATTTTTGAAATTTTAGGGATAATTCAAAAACATTTAGGGATATTTTGTTTGAAGCTGACATAGGCTCTTAACACAGACATATTCTTTTCAAAACTTGTTTCAATACCAACAAAGAACTACCAATTTTCAAAAAATTGAACACCAAACAACTTTATAGCAAAATAACAGTTACACAATTAAACAATTATACTATTTTGACAAACATGCAAATTCAATTGAATCTTCTTTTTTCATTTGGAAAAATATCAGGATTTTTCCAGGGTTTGGAGGAAAATCGGAGAATTTTTGGAGAGAATCGGAGAACTTTCGTAGAAAAAAAAATCCAAGTACAATTTAAGGAATTTGGGGAAGAACAAAATTCTAAAGAATTTTAGGACGAATGCAACCCATGGAAAGATAAAAACTTTTCAACTGAGAAAAAAAAATAGTGATAAGATGTAGCTTAGTATCACGAAAAGAAGGGATGTGATTGCATAGCATGGAACTATTAAACAAATACAGTAAAACATCCGAAATCCGGGACTTCCGTAATCCGGAAACTTCTAAAATCCGGACCTTTTTACGATTTCTAAAAAAAACAAAAAAAACTCCAATTCGTTTTCTCACGCGAACACCGAAGAAGATAGTCAAGTCGCGCGCGAAGGGGGGGGGGGGGATGTTAAGAAATTCCGGAAACCCTGTCGCGACCTTCAGAAGGGCATCCTTTGTTATGAGGAATTGAAAGGTCGCGAATTTTCTCCGGCTCTTTGTGTTCTGGACAACATCGGATTTTATGGAATGCCAGCAAACCGGTTATGCTGCAAACCCTGGTCAGTTTAGAAGTACGAACTGGAGTAAAAATTTCAATTCCGGACTAGCTTTTACGAATTTCACACTGCTTTATTCTGATCTCTGCTTTTGAAAATTTCCCAAATCATCTTAAGTTTTATTCATCTTTTTTTATTAAATTTAATTTTTATTAGCTTTATCTAACTAACTTAAATTTACTTTATCCAATTAACTTTAAATATTTTTCATCGACGATATGCCAAAACATAGCATTTCGAGTGGGTCCAGTGGCGGAAAAGCCAAACGAAAACAAGTGACTTTGTCAATTAAGGACAAAGTCAACTTGATTAAGAAGCTGGAGAGCGGAACATAGGTTGTTAACTTGTGCGAAGAGTACGGATTGGGAAAATCTACTGTTTACGATATTAAAAAGCAGAAACAAGAACTGTTTGAGTTCTTCGCCGATTCGGACTCGCCTGTTGCAATGTGCCAGAGAAAAATAATCAGTCACGCTAAAAGTGAAGAGCATGACAAAGTTATGATCGAATGGATTCGACAACGAAGGAGTGAAGGAGTGCCATTGTCCGGACCACTTGTGATGGAACAAGCCAAAGTATTCCATAAATCAATGGAATTGTCAACCGACTGTATCTATTCAACAGGTTGGCTTGATAAATTCAAGCTGAGGCATGGATTGCGGCATCTGAAGATTTCCGGAGAAAGAGCCTCAGCCGACACGGAAGCTGCTGAAGAATTCGTGAGTGAATTTTTGAAGCTTGTGGATGACGAAAGTCTGTCGCCAGAACAAATCTACAACGCCGATGAAACTGGCTTGTTCTGGCGATATGTACCTCGAGACACATTAACGACGGCGGACGAAAAGAACCCTACCGGATTAAAAGATTCGAAAGAAAGGATAACAATTCTGGCATGCGGTAATGCGGCTGGAACCCATAAGACAAAACTTTTTGTCATCGGGAAGTCGGCAAAACCAAGGGCGTTCAAAGGTGTTAAAGTGTTTCCCGTGATTTATCGAGCGAACAAAAAAGCTTGGATGACGCAAGTTCTTATGAATGAATGGTTTGAAAACCATTTCATTCCTGAAGCCCGCCAACACTTATCTTCCGTTGGTTTTCCTGATGATGCGAAGATAGTGCTCATACTGGATAATTGTACCGCGCATCTCTCTCCGGAACTGTTGGTGAAAGATAACGTTTCGGTGTTATTTCTCCCTCCCAACTGTACATCAATCCTTCAACCAATGGACATGGGAATAATTCGCGCATTGAAATGCCGATACAAGTCGGACTTTTTGAGGAATATGCTGAACTGTCTGAACGGAAAAGAGACGATGCAGGATTTTTTGAAATCCTACAACCTTAAAATGGCTGTGTGGAACGCAGCAAAATCCTGGGATGCCATGCCAGCAACAACGCTAAGGAATGCATGGCACAATTTGTGGCCGGCAACGCTGTTTGCCGACGACGATCAAGAGGAAAATGATTTCGAAGGATTTCGAATCAATAAAGACAAGAAAGAAATTTCTGAGCTGATGGAGTACGTGAAATCACAGGGTACGAAATTGGCCGAAGAAGACATTTTGGATGTTTTCCATTGTGACGATGACGCTCCAACCGTGTGCTCCCTTACGGATGACGAAATCCGCGATATGGTGCTAATGCCGGGAAGTGCAACCATATCCGAGAGTGAGGACAGTGAAGAAGAAGAAATCGAAGAAAAAATCCCTATTGATCACTTAGTAGACATTTTGGGCACTGCCATTAAAGGACTAGAGCAAAGAGATTTTGTTTCAGAATCTGAAATAATGGCTATTCACAAAATCAGAGAAAAGCTGATTAGCCAAAAGCCAAAATTATTAAAACAACTCACCATTAAGCAAATGTTTTTCAAAAACAAATAAAATTGCATGTTTCATAATTAATTGTATTTAGTTATATATTTTTATTTTATTTATGAATAATATAATATGTAAAAAAAACGTGAATAATCGAAATCCGGAATTTTCCGAAATCGGGAATTTTCCAAAATCGGAAATGTTCCGAAATCCGGAATTTTCCGAGATCCGGAATCGCCGAAGTCCCGACGATTCCGGATTTGGGATGTTCTACTGTACAAGAAAAAAGAATGACAGCTAGAAAAAAAGATTTGATACAGAGGACTACATTTTTAAGTATTAAAAGTGAAAAGTATTGAAAGTTCTTAAAACTAAGCAATCTAATTCCCAAGTAGGAAAGTAATATGAAAAACTGACAAAAATATAATACAATAGAAGTTTTACCTTGAATACATATTCAGAGCTTACATGGCCGAACCCGGAATGAGTTGACTGCAAATTATTCAGAGCCTGCAAGTGAACACATAATTCATTCAATTAAACACGCAATGGAATACTTTTGAAACTCAAATGATTCATTAAAGACTTATTTTTAAATTCAAGGTATTATAAAGTAAAAAATACTTTCAAATGCTATTTTTTTTCATTTTGAAAATATTTATTCTTTTTTTTTTGGACAAAAACACAGTAGCAAACCATTCATTCTGTATCCAATCGTTATTTCACATTTTATTAATCACTTGAGAAAAGCATCAAGCCAAGTATATGCAAGGTCTCTTAAGTGGTACTATTTGTAATATAAATAACAGCCAAAACTATAAAAAAAAATTACAAAAATAATCATCCAAGTTTTTTTTTACTGGATGAGTGAACTTTTATAGGCCAATTACTAAAACTAACAAAATAAATTGGTTTGCTTCAAGTTTTTTTTCCCATAAATGTAGAAAATATACTGAAAATACATTTTTTGTTTTATAAAAGCAGTTAACATTAGTGATGGAATGACCTGACAATAAAGTTTATCTTTAGATTATTGACATATTTTTTTGTAAACAGTGTATTTTAAATTGGTTGTAAACATTTTTTGGGGACTAAATAATTTTATTGTCAAGCGTTCATTCATAAATTTCAAATGAATGAAAGGAGAAAGTATATTCACAATAATTTTTTGTAAATATAACATGTAAGCCAAAACAACAAATTAAAATTGTGTAAAGTTCAATAACTAATATAAGTTCATTTGCTTCATAAAGTTTTCTAAGTACAAAATAAAAAAAAATAATATAATCCATAAAAGAAGTTTTTAACACAAATCCTTTATATGCATAGCTAATACTTTATATTTATTAACATAGCGCCGTTTCTGTTGTCAGCGTGTGCTTGGTGTTTGCATCGAATTTTAAATATTATAAACATCTCTATCAGCAAAGTAGGTAAACTACTTTTCAAAATGAATGTGAATTTAGGCACTCACATCCAAATATCTATTATTTATTCTGATTCAAGCAATTTTATTATTTATTTATTAAAACAATTTTGGCAACAGGAAAGAATTTATTCAATGATCAGTTAAATTCTGTTTCAGCGCGATTGGATCACGGTAAGTAGGTTTATTGGTATTCCGTAAAAGGGACCTTTTAGTGAGAGTGACGGCCCTATGATAGAATGCACTGTCATCGACTTCAAATCTATCTGCCAAGTTTCAACTGGATTGGATGACGGCAAGGGGGTTAATTAGGCCACCACAGATTTGCCCGCCATCGACATACACAGCCAACCACCCACATATACACAAAATCAGAGTTAATATAAGGTATTTAAAAAGAAATTTGAACCTGTCTCATATCTCCTTGTGCAGTGTAAATTAACGCTTCCAGTCCTTCATCTGTGTAACTGACATCCTCCTTCTTGCAAACTTCCATGATCTTGGAGAGAATCTGAAGGTCGGATAGTTTTCCGAAACGCACCATGGCACACCGAGACTGGATAGGTTCTAAGAAAGAATTGAAATATTTAATAATGCTTCGCTCCTTAAAGTCTGCTTAGTTTTGAACTTTCAGCTATATAATAACAACCTCAAGGTTCTGATGAAATGTGCAAGACAAAACAAAGTTTATGCATTCAAAATTCATAGCACCAACGCAAATGTCAAAGTCAGCACCCAATATAACGGTGGGAATCTCTGCAATAGAGGCGATAATATAGATGCAACAAAATACGAAATTGACTATCGCAATTGTAAAACTTGGCGATAGCAACAGGTATAGAGGCGCAAACCTTCGATTAGGCATAACGTTGGCATAACGTTCACCTAAAATGAACATCACAACAATGTAAATCTCGACAATAGCTTCTATCTTAGCAGCTCAAACCTTGGCAATGGCAGCCCCTAACATCAGTGACACTAACCACCACACACCAACATAAATAATAGCAAAGCTGGCAATCTGCAAGAAAAGCTCTCAATACATCGGAAGTTTGGGGCAGTCTGAACATACGCTGGTTTTGCGGTTGTTTGATTTGCAAGAGGGCCAATAAAATTGTAATGAAAAATTTGCATCGATCACAAGAATGATCGAAATTTCAGCCAAAAAAGAGCCGAAATCAGTGTTTCAGTACAACTGCACCATATTTGACAGGTGCAATCACTGAAATAGCATCAGTGACTATTACATCAGTGTAACACCCCATGAAAATGAGAATCATGCAAGAAGGTAATTCTCGGTGATAGCGCCTGCCACAATCGCGAAAATAATGGCCATTTCATCACCGTAAAAAAAAAAATGCCCATCACATATCAACATAAATAATGCCGATAGAGGCTTATAACATTAGGAAAAAAAATGAGGGGGAAAGGTAGTCATTCTATCGGTGATTTGGGGAAGTTGAACATATCCTGGTTCAGTGATTGTCAGGAAATTTTAATGCGAGAAGTTACATGGTTGGTTATATGGTTCAAATTTTTGGTGTATTTTTTTTAAAAAACTTTTTCTAATTTTTTGCAAATTGTTTTTGGTATTTTATTTTTGCTAGCAGAGTATCTTCAATTGTCAAAATATAAAGTTTCAGTTTAATTTCAGAAAATTTACTGAATTTTCCTAAAATGCAGAATTCACTGACTTTTCTGTATCTGTGGACACCTTGTCTTAGTATTCATAAATATAGTACTTGCATAAATATAGTACTTGTTAAAATTTAAAGAACACATCTCACCAATGATTTTATCTGAAGCATTGCATGCCAGAGCAAATCTTGTAGTTTTAGAGTAAATCTCCATGGTTCTCCTCAGAGCTTGCTGAGCACCTTCTGTCATACTAAAGAAATAATTTATAAGTAATAAACTACAAGTTCAAAACTGAAATGCCATTGAAATGTGCACAAAAATATACTTTAATCTAAATATCAAATAAATATGACAGTTAGAAGTTATTTTGCTAAAAGTTTTGAGTAAAATATAAATATGCTATTTAATATCATTTCAAGTTTTGGTTAACTTTTATACCAAACTAATTTAAAATTTGTTTCTCAAAACAAATATACATTTCAGTATCTTGTAGCATGAGAGTCATCTGACCTCCATAGCAGTAATCTGATTCTACTATTTTACTGGCACGTGATATTTGTTAAAGAAAAGCCTTATATTTTTATAGTCAAATCTTGTTGAATATGACAACAAACAAAAATTTTCACTTGACTTTCAGAGGGGTTGCAACCCAAGGTTTATACACCACCGTTACAAGCAAGATATTTAAAAAAAAAAAAAAAAAAAAAAAAATTAGAATTGTATAAAAGAACCTTATGCGATCTTTTACGTAATATTAGCAAAAATTTTTTAGAACACGATAAATTAAAAAAACCAGAATTATAGATCCAGGATTCAAACTGAAACCATAGAATGAATGATTTTCCAAGGAATTTTAAGGACCTAAATTATATCTTTAAGGACTTTTGAAAATTTGTTTTCATTCATCAGGATCTTAAAGTGTGACTTTACCGCTGCTTTGCCCAGAGTGTTGATATCAAAATCTTTCATGCATAATTTGCATTTTGCCTTACAATTAGACTCTGATCTTTTAGCTTGCAAAACGTAAACACTAATCTCACGTGTTTGTCTCACAGATAGCAGTTTTGTAACTGAAACCATTCGATATCTACTCCACTAATTAACAATTACAAACCAAACGATGTACAATTTAATGCATGTGTAATATAAATATATTATAAAATTTTGATGCAGCGTAGATAAGTGACAAAAATTAAGGACTTTTAAGGACCTCCAAGTATTTTCAAGTACTTTTCAGGCCTTGAAAACAAGTTAAAAAATATTAAGCACTTTTAATGACTTTCAATGACAGTGGGAACTACAGGTCAGCGATATATCGATACGACGATATTTTTTTAAAAATATCGATAATAAAAATATCGATACAAGTCATCGATATATCGATATTTTCAAACATTTTTAGTTTTTTGATGATCGTTTTGTAGTTCCATGTGATTTTCCGATTTTCTTTATTCCCTTTTCAAAAACTTCAAAACTAAAGTTTGGACTTGGCTGAGAAACAGTTGAAATGGCACCCTAACCAAAAAGAAAACATAATGTAATGGAAAGATAAGATCATTTATTAGTAGTCATTAACATAGCGCCGTTTCTGTTGCCAACGTGTGCCTGGAATTTGCATATAATTTTAAATATTAAAAATATATCTAACAGCAAAATATGCGGTAAACTACTTTTCAAAATTTCTTCTTTAAAAATAAAGGAGAATTTATGCGTTGACAATCAAATGTATTTTATTTATTCTGATTGATAATATAATTTATTTACTAAAACAATTTTTGTAATTTATTTATTAAAATTTTTTTATAATTTATTTATTAAAACAATTTTAGCATGAATTCATGAAAAGTAGAAATTTACCTCGAAAAACTTCGTTTCTGGCAAAATTGAAAATCAAATAAAAAAATATCATGTATCAATATTTTTTTCTACGCAACGATATAGTATCGATATTTATTTTGATCGATATTTCCGACCTCTAGCTGGAACCATGTAATAGATCTTAAGAACCTATGAAAAATAACACATTAAAATTGTCAATATTACCTGTCAGCCTCATCCAAAATGATAATTTTATGTTTTCCTTTAGGAAGTGTCACTTTTTGTTGAGCAAACATCTTGATTTTATTTCTAACTACATCAATGCCTCTAGAAAACAAATAATTTTATTCAATAATGAATGACTGTCAAACAGTGCATACTACACAACAATGTCCGAATCTTATCTTCAGGGTCAAACACACATATAGTACTAATTTGATAAAATGTTGCAAAAAGAAATATTTTTAATTTCCTCAGATAATTCTTAGTTACAACCAGAAGCGGAACAAAACTGGGATGACTTCAGATATTTTCAAAGTAATTTTTTGCATTTTTTTTTCCTTTTTAACATTAGCAATTACATTACCATTTCCTACACAACCTAAAGCATACCCGGCTGCACAATGTCAAAAAATCAGTGTTCTAGCTAAAGTAGAAGTGAAACTGTAAGCGGTCAAGAACCAACCTGAGCTTGGTTAGCATAACATACGCTTGTGGGTCCTGCAGCTTTCACATTACAACTTGGTAGAGGAACACTGCCACGTTCCTAGATTCCATTTGGCAGTGGATATATTTTATTTTCAGAATAACTCTCTGGGTGGCCACAAAATTTAAGAAAAAAAGTTCCTCGATAGATTTCTAAAAAATTCCCTGTTTTTTTCAGCAAACTTTTTTTCAAATTTCCCCAACTTTTCCAGATGTGTAGACACCCTGATCAAATAAAACAAGACAAAGAGATAATATGAAAATTTTTTAAAACAGTTTTGGTAGTAATGAAAAGTAAAAATTACTCCGAAATATTTATGCTTCTAACGATTATCACAACAATTCTTGAGGTTAATGGAGGCCAAAATATGGAAGAACGAGACAGCATTTTTGGGATTACATCCGATACAATTTTGTAGATCTAATATAAACGGGCGTGCAAACTAATATCCCTATTCGTGTCGTAAAAGGCGACTAAAATAGGTGCCCAGTGCCTGGGGATAGCCGGGTACCCTGCCCCTGTGGATTATAATCAGGGGATTGGTCCTCCTGTTTGAGGTTTGGACGTGAGGCTAATAACCCCACCCCAGAAAAAATTACCAGTTAAGAAATCTCAAGAAGCAAAAACAGGATAGACCAATAGTTAGTAAAAGTCATTAAAGTATTGCAAATAAGATAGCTCGGCCATGTATATAGATATGAAGATGAAAATCCAGCAAAAAAAGATAACATTTCAAAACCCAGAAGGAAAAAGAAAAAGAGGTGGGCCACGTACAAGGTGGATGGATAACGTGGAAAAGAATTTGAAGAGTATAGGTGTTAATAAATGAAGGAGGGTGGAGTCGGATAGGGTAAAATGGTTCAAGCTGACTGAGACAGCCTTGGAAGGAAATTGGCTGTAGTGCTAAAGAAGAAGAATATAAACTACATTTGTTTATGCTTCTACAATGATCGGGGATTGATCTATTAAAGACATTTTGAGGGGTATATTCATCCATGGTGAGTTATCCAAGAGGCCACTTAGAGAGGAAGAGCAATTTAGAAATGCCTTGGCAATAGAACTTTTATATAACAGAAAAAGTAAAGGAGGCAAAGGAATGTTAAATTATTTTTTTTTTTATTCAAAACTTGATAAAATTCGAAACAAAACTTCTGTGAAGTGAATTAGATTACTGCAAAAGAAACAATAGAATAATGTTTGGTGTGATTTCATTTCTTCCTGTGGCAGAATTTTTCTCTTTATTTAACAACAGATGAAACTAAATTGAAGTCTTTGTGTTCAACAATCGATTCTTTTTTTACACACATTCAAAGATAAATTCCAGAATTATCAATTTCAGGTTTTTCGTATTTACTCTGTATTCAATTCGACTTCAAAAAGGTTTATAATTAAAGTGAGCGAAAAATTTCCATTAACATTTAAAAAGAATTTCAAATTGATATCGTACCTATCATTTGAAGCATTGAGCTCCATCACAGCGTCTTTAAAACAAGGCCCGAGCATTATCTTTGCCAAACACAATATTGTTGTTGTTTTTCCAACTCCAGGGGGACCCTAAAAAATAACATTGATTAGAAAGACTTCAAGGAATAGACCACTTAAATGGTCTTTTTATAAAAATATAATTTAATCAAGATAAACATATAAAAATGTAATATCCTTTGAGTAAAGTGTCTAGAACTATAAACAAATTTAAATACATGCATGTGAAAGGCATTTAAGTAATTGAAAAATAATAATTAAAATATCAGTGTTGCGTGAATCTTTTGTTCTAATTATTAAAATATTATTAATGACAAGAACTATTATAATTCAAGGAACGCTTTTTATAAACATAATTTTTTTTTACATCAAGAATCATATACTAGTTATCTACATTATTTACTATGGATGACGAGATAGCAAGTCATATTCTGGAAGAAGAAACTAAACTCGACGAATATGAAAAGAAATATTCTACAAGTGAAGATTTTAGAGAAAAGATGGACAGATCACAAGTAAGTGTTGAAATTTATTTTAGTAAACAATCAAACTTTTTAGCAGAGAGTGTTCATTCTCTCATTCTTGGAAACTTAAACTTCCAAAAATTAAATTAGTTAAATTTGGAGGCGATGTAAAAGATTGATAGTCCTTATGGAGACAATTTAAACGTATTCATGAAGATGGCAAAATAATGGAAGAGGGTAAATTTCAGTATTTAATTCAATGTATGAGCATCGGTAGCAGAGCTCGAGAAATTGTTGATAATTTCCCTCCTACTGCTGAAAATTATATAAAAGTGGTTGAAAGTTTAAAATCTTGTTTTGTCAGGGAAAAATTGACCACTGAGTACTATTTAAGAGAACTTTTAGGGCTTGCAATAAGAAATGATACAGATGGGAAAATAAAATAAAAAGCGACAGTGTTTTGATTAGATTAGGAAGGTAGAAATTTGGTAGAATAGGAAAAATCAGATAGACTTTTTCTTGTCTGTTCTTAAAATCTAAAGATGCTTAACTGATGGGATAATTATAAAGTATTAAGATTAAAGCTTTTCATAAAGTTACAGCAGCTAAAATACAGCTTTAATAATAGGAAAGAAAAAAATTACTTACAGCTAAAATCACATTAGGAATGTTTCCTTCTCTTGAAAATACCTGAAAAACAGAAGATCATAAATTTGTTGAGTTGAAAAATGCAGATTGCTAAATTGCTTGTTTAGGGTGTACAGGTCATACTTTTACATCACTGCAAATATAAAACAAATTGAAAACTTAATTTAAATAGCAAAAAAAAAAATAAAAAAAATCATAAATTTTCTAAATATATTATATTTATTGATTAAGCATTCCATTAAATTTCAAAATAAATTATTCTTCCAATTTAACAAAAACAGAAATTAAACCACAGTGAATGAAATTATAAGAAAAAAGTAGAAGTGGAATAAGTGGATTGGAAATATTTTAATTTCTGCTTATGAGAAAATTCTTTATATTGCTCTTTAACTTTCAAATAAAATGTATAAAAATACTTCTTAATATATTGCAATTTTTTCACTCATCCCCTGATATTTCTAGAATTGCCCATTTTCTTATATCCCATCTGTTTCCTGCAGCAAAAAACTCAGTTATTGTTCAATTCAGTCAAATTTGATTTTCACAATTCATCATAACGTAATATAACACTTAAAGAAGTACAACATCAAATATTTTTTAAAGTAGAAACATTAATACTTGATTAACAAACTTACTTCAAATCTTTGAATAGCCTCTTCATTGCCGACAATTTCCGGAAATGTTTTGGGCCTGTATTTCTCCACCCTATGTCAAAAACAATTCATTAAAAAGAGGGATATTTTATCTTGCTTTGTAATCTAGCTAGGAAAAATATAGACAAGAGAAAAAGTTATTTCACAACAGGGGCATTGCAAGCCTTCAAGGATTTTGGTAAATCCAAAATTGAAGCATGAAATACGAGTCATTTAAAAAAAATATTGCAAATTGTGTCCTTCGAATTTGAACTTACACATTTTTTAAATTTTAAATTTACAGCATCTGCATTTACCTGGTAAAAAAAAAGGTTTACAAAAGTTTTGTTATAAACCAATTTATAAAATAGGAGCTATGAATAGCAATTTTGAATTTAATATCCAATTTGGCTAATCAATTTTATAGAGCAGAAAACCAGTAGCAGTCTCGATATTTGGCAGGCGAACCCTGTTCAATATCGATACCATATAGTTTCATAATCTAGCAGTGTTAGAAATTTCTTTTTGCTTAAACTGTTTTTTTTTTTTTTTTAATTCTTTCCTAATTACAAGTATACATATTTAGAAATAAAATTCAACATTTACTAGAATAATTCATGGTCAAATAACAATATTCTTTCTGAAAGAAATTAAAACTAAGTAAATAAAGAATTGTTTCTACTTATGTGGATTTTCAAATTGTAATAAATTTTAGTATTTTATTTAGTTAGTATTTTTTAATTTCAATGTACACAATATACAAAATTCTCTCAATGTTTGCTGTAGTTGCTTTTTCAGTTGAGAATTACTTAAACTTCCTTTAATACATCCAGAATTAATCTTTTTTTATATAATTTCCTGGCATTGACCATAATTCTACAACTGTGACATTTCCAATTAATTTCTTTAGAAAAATGTATCTTTGAAATAGGAAAACTTATAGGGTGATACGCCAGTAATTGACCACATGCCAGTAGTTGACCAAAATGACACAAAAAGGAAGTAAACAAGAATTGTTGTGATGGTATTCTAATTTTTATTGGTTAAAATATATCCAATAACTAATGAAAGCCCATGCCAAAAGTTATAGGGGTAAACAAGCTTCCAATTGGATGATAAAAATTAACAAACACAAAGGTATGTCACAGGGTCTCATATGAGTGACTGACACTATCAGTGAAGGGTGGTTTAGCTTCTCTTTGATTTTTTAGCATCAACATGAATAATTCCTAAATGGTTTAATACAAATAATGTATGTAGATCATTTATGTTTGTTTTATATTAATATACAAGTAGTTTTTCTTTAAACTAATAAACAAATTATGAAAAACAGATGGTCAATTACTGATCAGGCTAAGTGTTATATTTTTAGTAATTGACCAAAATGGTCAACTACTAAATTTTTATTTACTTGCATATTTTCTGGGAAAAAACAAAGTGATAACAAAGGTTTATGCTTTTATTGCAATCTTCACTTACTATTTGTCCCGAAAAATTGATTTTTTCAGTAATTGACCATTGTAGTTAATTGGTGTCGATAAGGGTGTTAAGTATTAGTTTTTCAACTTTAGAATACAAAAGTAAGTCATTTTTAAACTCTAAGATGGATTTTCTTATTGCATGTGTACATTAGATCATTTTTAAATATACTAGGCTTACTTTCTTAACATAATTTTTTTTTAAAAAGTCAAGAAATCGTCAAAAGTCAATTTTAAGTATACTTCCACTTTACCCTACACAAATATTATGTAGGTTACTTACAATTTTTATTTAAACAAACACTCTGGTACATAAAATGTCTGTCAGAATTTTATAAATTGTTTTATTTCTTGAAAAATTCAAAACAAATGGTCTGTTGATAGAAAAGAATTGGTCAAAGATAAGCCGGAAAATTTACAGATCACTAACACCCTTGTAAATATCAAAATTACTTTTCACACCTTAAATGAATAAGATATATATTTAGTAATATTTTTTAATATGAACAGGAAAAAATTAAAGTAGAAAATTAACTTAAATATTGATAAGAAATTGAGTTAAATAAATCATTAAGGAAGTTTTTTTTATAGGTTTAAGCATATACCTAGGCTATAAGAATTCTGAAATCATTAAAATTAAACACTCATGGAAGGGAAGAAATCCTTTCTCAAGTACACCGAAGAGGTCTTGAAATCTATGCTTTTTCAAGAGAAAATATTGGGAAAATAAGAGAAACTGCCAGAAAATACAACATTCCTCATTCTACGTTGATTAATAAGCTAAGAGGGAAAACCCCAGAATTTAGAAAAATGGGCCCTCAACAATTCTTACACCCTCAGAAGAAACTCTTCTATGTAATTGGATAAATGCCAATGCAAGAAAATGATTTCCATTAGAAAAACGGATGATTTTGAAACTATTCAAGAAATAATATCCTCTACATTCGATTCTTTTCATCTAAATTTATTCAGAATTGAAAGTATAGGATTAGATAATCTTTTCTATATTATTTTGATTTTCTTGTTTTAATTTTTTGAATAAAATACGCATTATTACCTACCAGTAAAACTAACTTTGATAACTAAAGTTTATAAAACCATCATACTATATTTTACACTGATGTTCCTGTATTTTCATGGATTAAAATTGATTATATTTATTTTTACTTTCTTTTTTTAGTTCATTTAATAGTTAATTTATGAATATCAGAGCATTTTATAACAGAATTTAACAATTAACTTTTGGTTTTATTCTGGAAATGGAAGTGGTCAATTACTAGCATGGCTGTGGTCAATTACTAGCATGGCTGTGGTCAATTACTGGTAAAATTGCTTTTGGTAAGAAATTCTGATGATATTTTAAATTGTAAAAAGGACTGGAACACCATGTTAATTTATTATTGAGCTTCATTAATCAATTGATATTTTGGGAAATTTTCATAACATTCCGTTAATAATTTTTTAAGAAAAAAAATTAAATGTGTAGAAACTTGCACTAACTGGTCAATTACTGGTAGGTTCACCCTAGTTATAAGTAGAAGTTGTTTACAACAACAAATAATTTGAAAAGTCTGTAAAAAATGCAATTTTAAATTATTCAAAAAAAAAAAAAAAAAAATTTGAGAAAAAACCGACTTGGTTTAAACCATGCAATTTAGTGCGTTTAACATGCATGGGGTGAATAGGGTTTTGCTAGATTTATCTTACTGGGGATATACTAGCAATTAGAATTATGGGATCTTAATATTTACCAAAATTCATTTCGGAGAACAATGAAAAATAACATCCAAGTTATAACATCTAACTCATTTAAGATATTAAACAGTAGATGTCAAATCAAAGCATTAGGATTAAAAATAACATTACGATTGTTAACACATACATACCAGGGTATATGTCCTCTATCTTTGCTTTTCTCACTATTTAAAGACTTACACTCTGTTTTATCGACGTTTTCATCAATCATTTCAACATCTTCAGAGTCCATTTTTACAATTAAAATAAATTTATGTTATTGTTGTTATATATTAGTATGTTGCGTTCTTTTCGCGCCACAAAGAGTAATGTTGAGTTGCTCTAATTATTACATATTCCAACTCTTCAGAAGAATCAGATACTATTCACTATTGCAGAAGAATCACAAAAAATGCGGAAATTATTATATTGATTGATCTTTTATAAAATTGTTCAAAGAATTATGAATTACGAAATATTTTATTTTTCAAATAATTTTCTCATTTAAGAAATATGTATATGGCAATGATCGGGATGATTATGCTTCTGGTGTATAGCTAAATTCATTTTTATGTCTTGAACATTTCGTCGTTTTGAATGAGAGGATTTAATCAATTTTGAAGACTTTTTAACCAATTTAATAATGAATTGGTGCAAAAATGTTTTTCCTGTCATTAAAAAGAATGTTCCTGCCTTATTTTTTTCAAAATCGAGCACAACAAAGAAAAAGATTGTGGTATTAGGTAGTGGTTGGAGTAGCTACAGTGTGTTAAAAAATATCAACAGACATTTATTTGACGTTAAAGTTATAGCACCTAGGAATCATTTTTTGTTTACTCCTCTACTTTGTAGTACTGCGGTTGGAACTCTGGAATTCCGGTTAGATTCAAACATTTTTTATGGGCTCATCTAAAACTAAGTAGTAGTATATTTATCATATGTTTATTTAGTTCTGGAAGATGTTACAACTATCATTTATTAAAAAAAAAAAATTCAAGAATCATAAACTGAATCATAACATCAAATTTAAGTAACATTTTATTGCAACTTTTTTTTTCTCTCTTATATTTTCTTCTGTAGTTTGAGTAGTTTTCTTTTGATCAATAATATTATGTTATAAATCTTAAATTTAGTTTCTGTAAATCACATCCATTAATTATTTTTTTGGGATAATCAATGAAATGGAGCGGGTACTAAATATTATTAATCAGGATGAACTTATTGAAATAGTAGTTTTGAATTTTTTTAAAAGACTCTGTAAAGATCTGGTGGATGAGTTTATAAAGATCTATTTAGTTTCTTGAGCATGGACATTGGAATCAATGAAAGTTTTAACTATGGGTATGTTGCTTATTCGAAAGACTAAAAAAGATTTTGTTCAGTCATTTATATTTGCTAAGCAATGTGATGTCAGCTGTTCAGAATAAAAAGCAATCATTGGGTCATGGATAGCACCAACTGTATAAAACAATTTTTATCTGAGAAAACATTTCAATAATAGAGTTGTAAGTGGTAGATGGCACTTTTTGTTAATATACATTTTGTGACAATAGCTAGCCTAAAACCCTTGTTGATTACTTCATGTTATTGCTTCATTACAAGTTGAATACTTCATGGGCTATATTTAACCATTTAGTTATATGACCTGGAAATAGTTGTTGTATTATGTTTTTGGGACTTTGCTTGTAATCTTTATTTTAAAATATTATTAAGGAAGTTGGGGAACATTGTGCAGTTTAGAAATCAAAAGGCATGCATGCAAGTTTTGCCTCTTTTTCATTACTTATTAATAGTGACTGATCAAAATCATGATATGCAATGTTTCGTTATTTGTATGATATATGTGAGTGGTAACTTTTGTATTTTGAACATTTTATTCTTTAGTGACCCATTAAAAACCATTAAACATATCCACACTTTTTGTATATTTAGTATTGATATAAAGGTTTAATAAACATGTGCTGTGCAACAATCTTAAGGAAACTAATTGAGAAATAGCAAGTTACCTCTTCTTAACCTCTTAAAGTTGGTGAACTAAGATCAGAAAAGCTTAATTTTTCTATGCTGATCCTACTTGAATTTGTATCAAATTTAATGTTGGTTGGTTGGATTTCTGGCGCAAGGGCTTCACATGGGCCATGGAACAATATGATAAATGCCAAACAATGTTAAAATTAATTAAAAACGTGACATTTCATAAAAGATTAAAAGATGACAAAATAACATAGTCAAATCAAATGATAAAAACCGATTTCGAGTAGAACGGCAAAAAGATTTATATGAGGAGGGGAATATAAAAGAGACGATAATGGAGGATGTTTCATATTAAAATTTCTTTGTCTGACTGTGTTAAAAGACGAACATTCAGTTAAAATGTGAACAACAGAAATAATAATTCCACAGGCATTGCATGTAGGGGCATCTTCTGTTGGCAGAAGATGCACATGGGTAAAACAAGTGTGGCCTAAATGAGTTAGGAGTGTCTCCCTTTTCCGGGATTGCTGAATACCAAATTTAAGAGTTGAGGCCATAGGGGAATTCAGACTTTAGGATATGGTACGTTTATTAGAACGTTTTGAATTTTAATGGGTAATTTGGGTGAAATTGTTATAACTTAGTTTACAAAGTATTTGAAGACATGTTTGAAAACTTTTTCAGTAACCAGAACATTTGCAAATACCACATTAGAATTGTTTTACACTTTTGCTTATTCTAAATGGTGGTGATTCAAAATCGTGATACAGGGTTTCCATGATCCTTGAAAATCCTTAAAAAAATTTTGATGAAATTTGGTCCGTGAAAGTCCTTGAATTTTTAAGTAACCACCGATAATCTCCACCTGTGTTTTTTTCTGCGTCCATTTTGTATTTTTATATCTAAAGTATGTAATTTTATAGTTCTTGAATTTTCTTAAATAGGTCCTTGAATTTTTTTCCTTCAATTAGAGTGGTAACGCTGTGATAGCTTTGTTTTACCATCTGCTTTGTGATTGTTTGTACTGCAGCATCCTGGCTTAATAAGAAATTAGAACACTCCCCTATTGGAATGTTTGACACTTTAAAGTTGGTTTATCAAGATTGGAATTTGCTTTCTTTTTCTACAATTGACATTTGTACCGAATTTCAGAGTTGTGGCTACATTGGATGTGGGACATTAGAATATTGCTCGTTTAGAACGTTTAACCCCTCTTCACTCCTTAGAATTAGTTTATTTGTGATAAAAAAAAGCTTAATTTTCTATGTTGACATTTGTGCCAAATTTCAGACTTGTGAACGTATTAGAAATGGAAGATTGAGACATTCCTTGTTTTGAACGTTGAACCCCTTTTCATCCCTCAAACTATTATATGTTAATCTAAATCAGAATACCTTATTTTCTCAACCTTAGTCGTATTTGATCTCTGTACCAAATTTCTGATTTGTGGCCATACGAAGAGTGGATTAAATCAGTGAAAGCTCTCTTTAGGTGCAGTTATTATTTTATTCAGTTAATATATGTGTTATTATTTCTTACAGGTCAATTACAGAACCAGTTAGAAATATTGGATTTGAGGATCCGCACGATTTTATTCTAGCCCATGCTGAAGATCTCGACTTCACTAATCAAAGACTCGTCTGTCGAAGTGTTCTGAATCAAAATTCTCAGTTTAGCCTATCCTATGACAAGCTGGTGATAGGTGTTGGTTGTCTCAATAATACTTTTGGAGTTCCAGGTGTTGAGAAATATGCATGTTTTTTAAAAGTTAGTTTTCCAGTTCTTACACCTATGCCCAATGGGTAAAGGGCACTTTCTATTTATTTTTATTTTCAAGTTATGGTTACGTTTATGTGTGTGTTGTGTTCCATCTGAAAGTATACAGTTCTATTTTTATACATGGCTTTATAAATTAATTATTTGTAAAAAGTGGAATGACTTTTAAATTTTGACCAAATCTCTTGTAAAATTAGTAGACCTTTTCCTCTAGGAAACTAAAATCGTATGCTAGATTTCTCCCGACTTTTTTTTTATCCAAGACATTAATCTTTTAACTTTTGTTTGAGATTACTATTATAACTCTTTTTGTGTTTATTTTGGGAGTAAACGCCCAGTTACATACACAGTACTTTATTTTTTAGAATTTACATCTACCAATAATTAAAATATGTGTAACAGGCATTCATTCATTTTTTAAATAAAGTAAATTATGAAAAAGATGTATAGGAAACTAGTTCACTTGTGTAGAGTAGCTAGATGGCCCAACTCATGTTAAATTATGAACTTTATTTTTAAATCTTCCTTTTCCTAATCCTTTTATTAGGATCTTCTAATCTTTAAATTTTCCTAATCCTTTTATCTTAAATCTTGAAGATCTCGTTTTTCTCTAATTCAAGTTTAGTACTTTTTTTTCTAATTAGTTTGATGTATGGCAAGAACATGAGTGTTAAGCAATGTTCGGCTACCTTTTTTTGAGATGCAAGAAATTCAGTCAATTCAGGAATGTTAAGTTTGGATCTCCCCTATCTTTCTATTTCGCACTACAACGCTGATATCTGGTATATGTTTTTCCATTATATGAGCCTTCGTAATATTTCAAAATTTTATTCAAGTGCTTAATTGCTATTGATTGTGTCCTTTGCCATTTTTAATAAAATGAATTTTATTTCGCTATAATAAATTAAAAAAAGTTAAATATTCTTATCCTTGCAACATATTATTATGAAATTTTTATCAAGGAAATGATGATGCAGTTTTTACTAAATAAATTTTTTTTTTATTCATCCTTCGAAGGCTCTCAAAACTACTCCAAACAACAGAAAAATTGCTATCAAACTTCAATAAAAGCTTTGCCATGTACAACTTCGAACACAGCGATATTTCAGGCCGAGCGAATGCAAACAAAATATCTTATGCTTTCTGAACAGCGACCTATACTCAACTGATCTGGTGATTCTATTTTTCACCTTTTTATAGTCTCGCAGGAGATATTTCTAGCAAAATCCAGCCAATCAATGACCTGATGGAAATGCTTCAAAATTTCCCTATTGATTTAAATGTTGCCACCTTTTTTCTAACTTGTATTATCGCTGTTAACAAATAAAATAAAATAGAACTTTAAAATAAATATGTCACTACTTACAATTATATATAGAATAAAATAAAATGGAACTTTAAAATAAATACGTCGCTATTTACAATTATTTACAAAAAATTTGTGTAACATGTTTATTTTTGTATTATGTAATGTGGTTTTTAATAGGAAATCGCAGATGCTCAACGCATTCGTAAGGCAATCCTTTCTAATTGTGAAAAGGCATTGTCTCCTGCTTTGCCTTCTGAAGAGAATCGGAGACTTCTTCACACTGTCATCGTTGGAGGTGGACCAACTGGAGTTGAATTCGGAGCAGAGCTCTATGATTTTAAAGTAAAGGTAAGGGTATTTGGTATATGTTTTTTAAAGGAGAAGGAAAAACCAATCAAATGTTTTGATCATGTAAGCAATTATAAATTTGTAATTTTGTTTTACCCATTTGCATGTTACAAATATGCTCAAAGTAGTTTGGAATTCATAATCTTGACTGAGATTGTCCAGTCTCCGTTTCTTGAGAGGAGTGGCCGAAGTGAAATCTGATATTCAGTTTGGCAGCCCCCATTTCGGGGCCCCTAGGAGGGAGGCTCGCGTGGGTATTGTCCGAGATGGACACTGCGTTTTGGAAGACAGCTTCGAATGGAAGCATCATGTGCTCTTCTCTCTGGAAATGGAGATGCATAATAATGCAGTGCCAAATTTCAATAAAGTTACAGTCCACTCATGAGAACTTTATGAGCAAGATTATTTCACAAATCGACAGGAAAGAGTAAAAACAAAGATTTTTTAAGTTACAAATACAAATTGGAAGATCAACAACATTTCAAGAACCCATAGGGTTGGCCAAGACAATAAAATTAAAAAAAAAAAAAAAACTGAATTGGCATACATGCCATAAAATACTGAATTTGCAGAATAATATAATAAAAAATTTTAGAATACATAATAGAAATTACCAATATTACATAATAGACAGTGTATGTATAATTCATTTTACAAAGTTAACAATTATACCATCTACAATTCACAATACAAAAATGATAAAGTTTATGAGAAGCATACCAGAATAATACAATACAATATACAAAGTTGACACTGTGTTTGTCAAAGAATCATACTGTAAAAATGCAATGCATAATTCAAAGTTTACAGAAATGATGAAGTTCACAGAATCGTACTGAAATACTTCAAGCTGATAAGTTTCTAGAATTCAACCATATACAAAAATAAATACCCTACTTATCGAAATAGTACACTAAATAACCCAAATTATATAGTAGTACTTGCAAATTTTGCAACACAAAATGTAAATTACTTACCTAGTCAATGTAATCAAATTATTGTCCATTGATGATCCCCAAGTGCTTATCTAATTGCTACTGAAAACTCTTTACACTTACAGAATTTTTGTACATTTGCAGGTGATTATACATAACTAAAATAATGTTCAAAATACTATAATAATTAAAATAGTGTTCAAAGTTTCAACTACATATCTGAGGTTCTTTTTAAACCTCACTTACTTATTGTAAAAAAGAAGATACAAAGTAATTGCAATATTTATTGTATAGAGAATATTTATGTAATGATTTTTTTAACGTGCGACTCAATAGCTAGCTTCTTTAAATGTTTATTTTCATTCCCAATCTATTTTTAGACAGTCATTCAAGAGTTCACACATTTTCCACTAAACATGCTTTCATTAATATTCTCTGATACATCGGATCTCCCAGTTGCAAATCTCTAAACTCATGACGTCATTTTTTCCCATACTCACCTTTTGACTCTTGTTGTACTCAGAATTGTGATGTTCATTTTCCTAATAAAATACAGATGTTAGGATTGAATGTCTTTTTATTTCTACGACTGCATTTAACTCTTATGATAAACCTGCCCTGAGCTTGTTGCATATATGTATATTTTTACACAAAAACTATTTTGATTGATATAAATAATGAGGAATGTGTTCAATTTTTCTATGTCTATTGCTCAAAACAAATTTTCTGCATCAATGCTTCATGACAATCATTCTGTATTTATTGAAGTCAATAAAATTTTTATGGCATATTCATTACAATATCATGATACCTACTTCTATAATGTTGAATAAAATGTTGTCTTCAACTTTAATAGTGTGATTAGAACCTCATTTCAAATACACTGTTTGAGCTGCTTATCTGTCTTGATGTTTATTGCTTTTTTCTTAAAACTTAATGTATCATTCTCACTCTCATAATAATCAAGCAATCTTTTCCCCGCAATAAACATCTAAATGTTACGTTTCGAAACTAAAGTATTTTATTAACTGCCTTCAATGAACGTATGACAACTTATATAGTATTTTCCAAGAGAAAATAATCCTGTGGGGAAGCCATAAAAAAAAGCCCTGTATAAAGATGAGAATGAAAGATATTTCTATGCAATGTTTTACAGGGTTCCCACGGTCATTGAAAGTCATTAAAAGTGCTTGATATTTTTTAACTTGTTTTCAAGGCATTGAAAGTGCTTAGAGGTGCTTAAAAGTCCTTGAAAATGCTTAGAGATCCTTAAAAGTCCTTAATTTTTGTGTATGTTGACCAACTTCAAAATTTACAAAAATGCAACTCAGACTTGCTATCCCTGCGTGTCCGTCACTTATTCTCACTATATCGGAATTTTCTGACATATTTGTATTACACATGCGCCAACTTGTAACTGTTTTTGTAGAATATACTTTATAAAAAATAATTTATACAGACATGATGCATGAAAACAAATTTTTAAAGGTCCTTAAAAACATTAATTAGGTCCTTAAGAGTCATTGATTTTCATTCTGTGATTTGAGTGGGAACCCTGTTTTAGTTTCATTCATAACTTTTATCAAAAATATATGTGTGTAATGTTTACATAGTGGTAAAAATTAATGCAGAGTGGCGAGTCAGGAAGCATTCATTTTTCGGCAGTCGAACACATTTAGTTACTAGATAGTAATAAGTTGCACAGAGAGAGACATCACGAGTATCGTGTGATCTCAGCAAGAGATACCAAAAGGCTGAGTACTTTGCTTCATGAGATGCTCTGGAAACTATCATTGTATTAAACTGTTGCATTGCACTGGAAACTATCATTGTATTAAACTGTTGCATTGCACTGGAAACTATCATTGTATTAAACTGTTGCATTGCACTGGAAACTATCATTGTATTAAACTGTTGCATTGCACTGGAAACTATCACTGTATTAAACTGTCGCATTGCACTGGAAACTATCATTGTATTAAACTGTCGCATTGCACTGGAAACTATCATTGTATTAAACTGTCGCATTGCACTGGAAACTATCATTGTATTAAACTGTCGCATTGCACTGGAAACTATCATTGTATTAAACTGTTGCATTGCACTGGAAACTATCATTGTATTAAACTGTCGCATTGCACTGGAAACTATTATTGTATTAAACTGTCGCATTGCACTGGAAACTATCATTGTATTAAACTGTCGCATTGCACTGGAAACTATCATTGTATTAAACTGTCACATTGCACTGGAAACTATCATTGTATTAAACTGCGGTAATCGTGCTGAGTCTAGCAGAAATTAAAATACTATGGATGTGTGAAGTTATAAACCACTGAGTAAACTGAACGAGCAAAACTGAATACTGTTAGGGTAATGTGTTTATTTCCTTAAGTACCCAGTAGTTTTCTGGTTTTGAGCCTTTTTCTGTAATGGTTTGTTTTTTTGCCCTGCTCATGCACAGCACTTGGTTTTTCTTTTCCTCCCGTTTCGTCGTATTGCGTCATCGCCGACGTAAAGTGTCGTACGCCCGACGATGATGTATGCGACCAATCGCGGAGGTATACCTCTCATGTTCATGGATGTACTCCCGGAGCATGCGTAGTCGCGACCGCATCTCACTGGAGTGTATCCATGAGCAGGAGAGGTAGGTATATAAGTGTCTTCTATCCATCACTCTAGTTATATTGTGAGGATTTTCATGGCAGGCAGTGGTAGTGCCAATAATCTTTTCTGCAAGTTAGCAGCTGCTGCCACTTTTGTTTTCAACATATTTTTCTTAGTACTTGCAAGACTTTTTATATTAAATCTTTTTATTCTGCCAAACGCCTCTGTCAGTTATTAGATCATAAACTTCCTCTCAAATACTAATTATGAGACTACAGATATCAAAAACGCTGACACCACAAATGTCACACAATTAGCTGTGCGAGGACAGCTATTGAGTGAATTGGAGAAAGAGTCAAAAATAGGAATACATGGTTTGAATCTAAATAAATTAATGTTGATTCGAAAAAGAGATTACCATTACATTTATATATCCTTTTTTTTGTGTGTGTGTTTTGTTTGCTTTTATCCTGATTAAAAAATAGCCTTTTTAAAAACTTGTAGTAATAATAATACAAAATCTTATTTGTCTATGTTTGGATATTTATGCAATAACTGCATGTCAAATGTATGACTGTGTTTCAAGTTTTATTTTAATCATCCAACCAGGTACTTGATGCAGGGCTCCCACTCAAATCACAGAATGAAAATAAATGACTTTTCAATGATTTTTAAGGACCTAATTAATATTTTCAAGGACCTTTGAAAATTTGTTTTCAGGCATCATGTCTATGTATAAATTTTTAATAAAGTAAATTCTACCATAAAAGTTACAAGTTGGTGGTTGCATAATACAAATATGTCAGAAAATTCCGATGTGGTGCAGATAAGTGGCGGTCACGCGGGGATAACAAGTCCGAGTTGTGTTTTCATAAATTTTGCAGTTGGCCACACAACATCTGCAAAAATTAAGGACTTTTAAGGACCTCTAAGCATTTTCAAGGACTTTTAAGCACCTCTAAGCATTTTCAAGGCCTTGAAATCAAGTTCAAAAATATTAAGCACTTTTAGTGACTTTCAATGACCGTGGGAACCCTGTTAATGTAATGCGTTGGCATTGTTTAAACTCTTGTTTTGATTTTAATCTTTGGGCTAATACCAAAATGTAAATGATGCAACATATTATTTGGTTTAAGATCCTTTACGGAATTTTTCAGGATGTAAGGAGGTTGTATGAAAGCAGTGAAGAACTGTTTAAAGTGACTTTAATTGAAGCAGCAAATATTCTTGGGAGTTTTGATCAAAAGCTTAGAACTTATGCTGAAAAGAAACTGAGCGAACGAAAAAACTTTACTCTCTTGAAAACTTCTGTTGTAGGTAACTTATTACATTTTCTAACTTGTATAAAAATATGACTTCCTTAATATGATTATCTCAATCCTTGTACTTCAGCCAAACTATTTTATTTATTGGGAATGTTTGTAAAGTTTATGAGCTTATTTGGAATGAGTAATATCTTACGTAGTTTTCACAAAAGGAAAATAATTTCTGTTAGCAATCTGTATAATGTTTTAATAATTCCATTTAATAATGGAAATGTCTTATTACACTCATGAAGTATTTTTAATTAAGATTTTGGTATTAGTTGACTTCAATGCAATGAAAATTTAAAACATTTAATTAAATGTATTTTAATGCAACAATTACAGACCTTAAAAATGCTCCCATCTTTTTGAGGTGTGACAGAAAACATGTTTAACCCCTTGGGTACGGATTTATTTGGGAAAATTCTTGCGTTTTGAACGGTTGGTTCAAAACAATAAAGGAACTTTAAAGGAATACAGCCAAACAAATTATTTTTTTAAAGTATAGGTAAACCAACCGATGTTTGACTTAACCACTCATGGCTCTTGTGACATTAAAATCTATCCAATCAAATTAGTTTGAATGACGAATTAGGTTCGTCATTATTAACAGGCAAAACAAGTGCATGACGAATCTCAGTCGTCAAATGTACCCAAAGGGTTAAGTACTTTTGAATGTACTTTAATATTTCAAAATTCCAGGATCGCATTCATCCTAAAATTCCTTAAATTTTTATTTCTCCATAAAATTGTATTTAAATTTTTCGATAATTCCTAAAAAAATTAAAAACCCCGAAAATTCTCTGGTTTTCCTCCTAACCCCTAAAAAAAACCCTGATATTCCTTCAGATGAGAAAAGTGGATTAAATTAAGTTAGCATGGCTATCAAAATAGTATACATGTTTAATTATATAACTGTTATTTTGTTAAAAACTTGCTTGACATTCAATTTTTTGAAAATTGGCAGTTTTTTGCCGGTATTGAAACAAGCTTTGGAAAGAATATGTCTGTGTAAGGAGCCTATGTCAGCTTCAAAAGAAATATCCCTAAATGTTTTTGAATTATCCCTACAGTGTTCCTGAAATTTTTGAAATCATCCCTAATAGTCCGAGAGGCGACTGCAATTTTTGGATCCCATCGAACATTATTCTGAATTTTCTATAGAAATCGGAGAAAAGTTAGTAGTTTACGAATCCACTGGTCTGCCGTTGCAAAAATGACCGAAACTGATTAAAAATCGACTTGGAATGAGTTGAACTTAAATCCGATAGCCAAATATGTCATAACTTGCCAAAAACAGAACAAACTTTTTCGTCTGGCAACCCACTGCATTTTGATTTTCAATGAGAAAAAGCGCAAACGATTTTTGATCTCTGGCTCGGAAAACTTGTATTTTTTAAAAGTAAGCCAAATTGGCGACATCAGTTACGTCATCAGTGACATAATGTTTATTGCCAACTTGGCTCCCTTTTAATAGATGCAAGTAGGATCGTCGCCAGATATTTGAATCGTCTGCAACCTTCTTAATTGAAAATTAAAGAGTTAGGTTACCAAATAAATAAAAAAAAAGCTCATTATTTGGCAAGTTATGGCGCATTTGGCAATCGGATTTAGTTCAACTTATTAAAATTCAATTTTTGGCCAGTTTCGGCCATTTTTGCCACGGCAGACCAGTGGATTCGTAATCTACTCACTTTTCTTCAATTTCTATAAAAAATTCAGAATGATGTTCAATGGGGTCCAAAACTTGCAGTCGCCTCTCAGTCTTTAAAATTCCTACTTAAATTTTTTTGAAAACTCACTGCATCCCGTGAAATTCTAATGCTGACATATTTCTACAAATCTTACACACCTTCATAAACACATCATATTAATTTAATTTGAGATTAATTAGTAAATTTATGATGATACAGATAATGATGATATACTCTTATAATTTACCCCTTCAGAGGTTCAAGAGAACTGCGTTATCTTAAAAGATGGCACAAAACTTCCTTGTGGTCTAGTTGTATGGAGTACTGGTTTAAGTCCCCGTCCCTTCACACAGAACCTTAAGTTACCAAAGAATGCCAAGGGACAGGTTAGTCTGCATTGTGATGTTTTATTTCTGCTGTCTGGGGTGTACAGTTGGTTTGTAATCTTATGTAGCCTCAAGTAAGAATGGGATAAATTTAGAAGTGTTGTCTATTTTTTTCAGTAAATGCATTTTGACATTTAGAGATAAAATTTATTTAAGAGTGGTCGTTTAAAAAAAATGTGTGCCCTTTCAATAGTTATTGAATTATGCAATATTAAACTAATAATACAGCAGTTAAATTATAAATGCCAAGATATTTTAAGTATTTTTTTTTTCATAGGCATTCAAATATGCCATCTCTTTCATCAAATAGAAATTTAATAGATGCTGTTTAAAGTTCTTGACTACAATGGTTTCTTTTAAAAGACATTTTAGAGTAATTTATAAATATATAAAATTATATTTCAATATAAGTTGGTATATGGTATAATTTCTATAAAATAAACTAAAAAAAAGTATTACTGGTTTTATATTTAAAAAAAAAAAAAAGCTCTCTAAAGTGAAAAAAAATTTTAGACCAAATTTATGAAATCAAATTTAAACTAGTGCAAAAGATAAAACCCTTACTCTGCATTTTATTGGAAAGTCCTTATACCCTTTAAAATTTTGCGTACATAAATTTTCCATAAGTATATATTGTAGTTTTGTTGTGTTAATTTGGGTCTGATTTCATATATTTGTATTTCTATAAAATTGATCTTGACTTTTTAGTGCTTTTTCATAAAAATTGAATTCCACTTATTTTTTGAAGTTTATTTTATTTTACTTAAACTTTTCATCATACTTTCTCTTTGCTTGCAATCTTTTTATTGTATAAATTCATCAAATTAATTCAGCTAACTTTGGAAACAAAGTTAATTTGAAAATTCTGCAGATGCTTGTCAGCTGTTTTATCTCAAGTGAAATTTGTGATTAGTAGCAGAGGTACTTACCCCGCAAGAGTTAACGACTTTTAGTTGCACAAAATTTTCCCTGTAGAGGTTGGTAACATTAGGCAACAAAAATCCAGTCTTTCATTGTTTCTCCTCATTGTTCTCTTAGATTATTTATGAATGCACTTTTTGGGTCAAACTTTAATGCACTTTCATGATAACGTACTAATCTTGTTGAGACCTTGAAACTCTCGCCACATGTTTGCAGCATTTGTAGTTTAAGATATGTAATCCTTTCCTGTGCAATATGTACTTGTAAATAGGCTTATGGCTTTGTTGTCTGTCATTAGGTAATTTATAGCATTTATCAAATCCTCTACTATAAATGTAAATCACATTCAGTAAAATAATTGCTACCTACAACAAATTTTATAGCTTTTATACAGGGATGAGAGTTTTCCTCCTTTTGGAGGAATTTTGCCTTTTTTTTTTATGTAACATTTTCTTTTTCTTTGTCCCTGTTTTGAAGATCCGCATTTTTCTGATTTCAACCAGTTTTTCCTGCAAAAAGTTTGCTTTTCCTCATGTCTAAACAAAAGACTTTCCCTCTTAGCTCCCTTTTCCTCCCAGATTACTTCACAAGCTCCTAATATTTAAAATGCAATTATTGTATAGTATGAGAAATTTCATTGTATCTTTAAAATTATTGAATCATCCTTCCTGCATACTTTTTTGTTGAATTTTTGTGTATTCCTTCCGTGAGCTTTTTTGATGAAACTTTTGGATCTCCTCAATTTTGCTCTCTGATCACTCTCATCCCTGTAATATAGCTCTTATCAAATCCTCAACTAAAATTGTAAGCCACATTCAGTAAAATAATTGCCACCTACAACAAATTTTATGTCTGCATTTCATGCTTATTCTTCAGTATTTAGATTTAAATTAAATGTAAATACTGCTCTTATTTAATCAATGCAAATTGATGTTAATAAGTGCTTTATATTTCCAGATTTTAACAGATAATTTTTTGCGAGCAGTGGGTGATCCATCTGGGAATGTTTATGCAATAGGCGATTGTGCAGAAATTGAATCCTGTCCCTTGCCCTGCACTGCACAGGTATGTAATAGCCACTTGTAGTTTAGCATTTCATAGATCCCGAATTAACAAACAGAGATAATATTAGAAATTGCAGTGGCGGCTCGTGAGGTAACAGCCAGGCTGCATCTAAATTTATTCAGTGGTCGCAGACGTCCTATATGTCCTATAAATCCTATATATTTTTTAAAAATCGGCAAAAACGTCCTATATTGTCCTATATTTTACAATTGTCCTATATATCCTATATTTCTATATTGATTCGACCTATATTTTCTTTGAATTCGTAATAACGGGCCGTTCGTTGCCATTTTTTATATTTCGGATTCTTTGGCGCGATCGTAGGGGAAGAAGAACTGACAAAAGCGATGTTTGTAACTGCTGCGTCTTATCTCTTGTGACGTCACGTGCGGCATAACCTACAACTCAACTCTACTGGACCGGTGAGAGTTGTAAAATGTAAACGTGAACTTTTCCGTAGTACGCGGTCTTGAATTTCATAACTATTTTCTCCTCCCACGTAGTAAATTAATTGGTCATAATACAGAGAGAGATGCAGTAACAAAACTCTGCCTCGGAAAAAGGATAAAAACAACTTGTGATTAACTTGCAGGACTATTATTGAAGAACATTTTACTGTCGTGGCCTCAATGTCCTCACGTTGGTGTGGTGGGGTCGGAGAGAGGGGTTTACACTAGAAGATTTCGATCTCGTATTCTTCTAGATGCTCAAAATTACGAGACGTATTTGGCTGTGTTAAGCACTTTATAAGTGGCAGAAATAGACAGTCGGTGGTTTCAAAACAAACAAACAAAACAAGAACATTTGGAGTGCTCAGTCAATAATTGATGGAGGAAGCAAAAGGGTTAAGATTTACTGTACAGTGTCGGATGGCGATTTTTTCGTTCCGAATCCGATATGGATTCTGCGCCACGAATTGTTTACATCAAACCGCGCCAAATTAAGGCAACCATAGGCAGTTCTCTTGCTCTTAAATAAATGGCGAGGCTGCCATTTTTTGATGAAAATCACCTTGGCGCAGAATCCGTACCGGATTCGGAATTTTAGCCACGATTTTTTCATAAAAGTCGTCAAAATTGAAAATGACGTCAATGCGTTGTTTTGTCAAATCCAAACGGTCTCTAGGGTTTCCGGAAAATCAAGTCCCGGTTCGCCACAATCGGCGTTAAATCTCCCACTTTTCGCCACCAATCCATCCACTGAACAGCAAATCTGAACCAACAAAAGACTGAAAACAAGGATAAGAAGAAATTGGAACAGTTATAGATGCTGGAAGCAAAAGACTCAAGATTGCAAATAATGTAATATATAAAACTTGATTTAGGGATGGAATATTGAGGCAAAAATGGATGACATATTCAGGATCATGCGATATCTTTTTTTGGCTAGAATGCGTTATACGCTTCCCCCTCCCCTTTTTTGTGATTTTATAAGTATGGTAACCCTGTGCCTATATGGTTCCATTACAACTTGACATCCATTTTGGCAAACTGTAGTTCAATTCAGTATTAGTGTCAATGCAACTTGGCTGCATTTTGCAAAATCGCCAAAGTGGGGAGGGGGGGGGGGGGTATAACGCATTTTTACCCTTGTTTTAATCATGTGTTTTCTATTCTCTTAAATTCAATATAACGAGTATATAAATATTTAACGAGTTAATTTTTAAGTTCAGTAGCAACTGTGTGCAATTATTTGATGTTTTATATTGTCCTATATTTTTTTTTTTAAAAATCCTATATATTCTTATTTTGTCACTTTGACCCCTGTTTATTGGTTCAAAACTAAAATGATATATTTTACTAATTTTCTTAAATGAAGATGGAATTTTTACCGCAAGTGCAAAAAAATCTGATAAATAGCAAACATGTTGCCTCAATACTCAATTCAGGAGAGAAAAAAAACCCTCTTCTAATCAACCCAAATGGGCAATCTTCCACAGAACTGCAGCCAGTTCAAGAAATCACGTTTTGACTGTAGCGCTACCATGGTAACCATTAGAACGCAAAGGAAATTTCCCCTCCATGCAATATATATGGTATGTGGGGATATACAGTCTGTTCAGACTTTTCAACTTTAGCTGTACTTGCGAAATCGATTAACTGATTGACTCTTTTGAATCAGTGTGGGTGGTAAGGGAAAGATAACTACATCTCAGCATGATTATAAGTTTCAGTCATCTTCGTATAAGCTTTTTCCGTAGTTATGTGGTAGTTTTTATTTACAAAAATTGTTTCATGGGCCATGTTTGATCGCCAGGAATAAAAAGGGAGTTTGGAATAGTGCTGGATCTGATGGGTTTACCACAATCTTTCATTGTCACATTGACATATTGGCAAAACTTTAAAAGAAAGGTTTGATTTGGTTTTAAAAAAAAATAAGTGCTTTCTTTCTCATCTTATTCATTTCATAAAAAATTGAAAATTTTTTTGATTTGAGTACAAGTATTAAAGACTTTGTATTCATTAATGATTGTGAAAAGGTGTGTGGTGGTGATAAAGGAAAGGGGGGGGGGGGGCATGTTTCTGGCTACACCAACATTTTCGATTACAGGCTACCCCTGAGAATTGATATTATGTTTATATGGTTTGTGTTGTATGCATAAAAATTACATCATATATCATGAATAGTCTCTAACAGCTCTTGTGTGTGTAAAAAGATGAACATATATCCTATTGACAGGTAGGTAGATATAAATTAAAAATAATTATCTTTAAAATGGTTTTATTCTTAGGTGGCAGAGCGTCAAGGGAGATACTTGGCCCAGTCTTTAAATGCTTTTGAAAAAGGAACAGAAGCAAAACCATTTTCTTTTCAGTCATCTGGAATGTTAGCATACATAGGGGATTACAAAGGCCTCACAGATTTACCCGATTTTAAAGTTCAAGGTAAGGTTATTGTTGAATTTCAGCAACTGTTGTAGAAAATTATGCTGTTAAATGTCGAAACTTCTCACTTTACAAAATACTGCAAAAATATCTAATTTGGTAATCTAACAGCATTCTTTTCAGTAAAGTTTATTGTGCTCCTATAGGTGAGCACATTTGATTTGCTCATCTATAGGAGCTAGATTTGATTGTTTAATTGACTTGATTATCAATTAGTACCAGTTATTTGATGTTTTATCCACCTTATTTGTTATGGCCACTGTAAATGTCAAAGGTTTCTTGTACTACTAAGCCTTTGTCTGAGAAAGTAGAAAATTGCCCTTTTTAATAATTTAGGACAACTATCCTAAATTTGTATGTAAAAGCAAACCAGGCAAATAGGAATTTGTATAACAGAACACACTCCATTGCGTTTTCTGGTACTTATGTATTAACGCCATCGCAGCTACAGATTTGGTGGTTTTTAACCTTTTAACTGTTCTGCCCGAGGTAATCTCGGGCACAGCACTGGTGTTCCAAAATGTCACGCCCGAGTATTACTCGGGGTAATTTTTTTTTGATTGCTTCGTGTTGTTATACCCGAATATATCTCGGGAGGAATTTATTTGCGCTCAATGCAATAGATGGCAGCACTATACTGCAAGTTTCAAAGGTTAGATGCCAAAGGGTAGAGGTCAAAGTCAAAGTGCGCGGCATTTTTTTGTTGCAAAATGGCATCCCGTAAACTTTATATAGATATTACAAAATTATATATAGATATTATAGTTATATACAAAACTGAACTACTAATAGGTATTCATTTTTATTTATTTATTTATTTATTTAGAAAATAATTAAATTGATTTTTTTTTTTAATTTTTAGAAAATAATGCTCCACTGGATGCGAACTTTACCACTGCCACGCTGAGTGGCAGCCGCCACAAAACCTTAAAATTTTTATGTATATAATTAAAAATATTAATTTTTAACTGCTAAGTATATTTTATTTTGTATTAAACATTTGTTTTTTGCAATAAAAAAAGTGAACAATTTAGGTACCCAAATCATCTAAATAACTGAACAGCTAAAAGGTTAGTGCCGGCAATCTACACCTAAAATTTTTGTGACAAATCATGAAATAAAACACTTAAATAACTGCGTGCGAACAACAAGATTGCTCTTTATTGGCGGCACTTAAAAACCACCAAATCTGTAGCTGCGGTGGCGTTAATACTCAAGTACCCATTTTCTTAACCCATTCTGAAAGTAATCTCGTGTTGCTGCTCTCTAAACTTTGAGGTTCTGGGAGCTTTGAGCATGTTCTACATCTATACTATATCCTAAAGTCCAAGGTTATTCAAATTAACATAAAACACATTTGAAAAATTTGCTTTGATTGAATTGTCAATTAGCATAAGTAGATATTTATAGTATGGTGTTGTAGTGTGTTATGTGTAATTTGTGCTTTGTTACATTTGTGAATGATTACCTTGGTAATTTTTTTGGTATTTAAGTTTGTGCTACACTATTAATATAAAAATAAAGTCTTTTTAATTAATTTTATATGTAATAAAACGAAAGTTTCTACTGTCTTGCATGACATATGAGAAGTTAAGAATAAGCTAGATGTATTTAAGAAAACTCGTTGAAGTTAACTAAAATTTGCTGCACAAAAATAACCTGATAAGATTTGTATGAAAAGAATTTAGCATATGTATATGTCATATTATCTTTAAGAAAAAAAAATGAAAAGATTATGACTTATATATATGTCATACTATCTTCAAGAAAATAAATGCCTGTTTAACAAAATATTTATAATTTTGATTAATGTAGGATTCAGCCCATTGTGAATGTCCTCTCCTCATAAACAACCACTTAGGAATGTTGCAACTGCTTCAAAACACTCATTTTCTACCAAATTTCTCCATAACTGCTCTATTGTAACAAACTGCCAGGAAAATAAAAATGAATTAGTTTAAGAAGGAGAAATCATAAACATAAAATATATGTCTTTGTTTTTGCCTGGTATAAAATTTTTTGTTTCACTCATTCTGTGTATTTTACTTTAACTACTTGCTTAATTGAAAATGAAGAATATAGAAGTGACTATTCTATGAAACGTATAAGCTGAGTTAAACATTTGATTAAAAGGAAAAAAGACAAATCAATTCTTAATTTTAATTTTTTGCTTCTCAAATTTTTTTTCTTATTTTTATTTATTTATTTGCTCCGAAATAGCTTTATACTGGACCAAATTCCAATTTATTCTGCTCCAAAACTTTTATAACATGGCAACATCCCTGGCAATTTAACAATGTTAAGTTAAATCTGATAATTTTTTTTTATCCTAAACATAATTTTATTTACGTAGCTGTAACTGCATTGTAAGTAACATTATATTCCAGGTTTCACTTCGTGGCTTCTGTGGCGATCTGCTTATTTGACTCGCTTAGGTTCTTGGAGACTGCGGATGCAAGTGCCAATCGACTGGTTAAAAACACTGCTCTTTGGAAGAGACACGTCAAATTTCTACTAATGCTGGACACATGTACAGGGCGTCCAGCAAAATACTCCCTGATTTTAAAATTAAATAACTCAAAAAAAAAAAAAGATTCATAGAAGAACAAAACAAAATGTTTGGTTATTTTGAAAGCTGTAAAAATCTGATTCTAAATTTTCAAAATTAGTTACTAATGTTGCCAACAGGTGGCACTGTACACTGTAGTATTTATGAATAAAAAGTGCTTTGAAGCTCAGAGCTATCAGTCTTTGGACAGTTCCACTGTTTAAATGTGAAATGAAGTTATAGTGATTGCAACAACTGATTGCAATTCATAATAGACTGAGAGGCGACTGCAATTTTTGGGCCCCATTGAACAGCATTCTGAATTTTTTATAGAAATTGGAGAAAAGTGAGTAGGTTACGAATCCACTGGTCTGCCGTGGCAAAAATGGTCGAAACTGGTCCAAAATTGACTTTTAATAAGTTGAACTAAATCCAATTGCCAAATGCGCCATAACTTGCCAAATAATGAGCATTTTTTTTATTTGGTAACCCTCACTTTTTAATTTTTAATTAAGAAGGTTGCAGACGATTCAGATATCTGGCGACGGTCTACTTGCATCTATTAAAAGGAAGCCAAGTTGGCCATAAACATTACGTCACTGATGACGTAACTGATGTCGCCAATTTGGCTTACTTTTAAAAGATACAAGTTTTACCGAGCCAGAGATCAGAAATCGTTTGCGCTTTTTTTCATTGAAAATCAAAATACAGTGGGTTGCCAGACGAAAAAGGTTGTTCTCTTTTTGGCAAGTTATGACATATTTGGCAATCGGATTTTAGTTCAACTCATTCCAAGTCGATTTTGGACCAGTTTCGGCCATTTTTACCACGGCAGACCAGTGGATTCGTAATCTACTCACTTTTCTCCGATTTCTATACAAAATTCAGAATGATGTTCGATGAGGTCCAAAAATTGCAGTCGCCTCTCGGACTATAACATATATCTAGAATTTGCCACCTGATTTCTACATCTTTCAAAATTACTGTACTTTTTTGTTTCATTCCTCTATCTTTGTTTTTGAGTTATTTAATTTTAAAATCAGGAAGTCTTTCCCTGAACACCCTGTTGAATATTATAGTTATATAATTGATTGATATATGTTGATATATAAATGTTGAAGTAAAATCAGATATATTTTATTTCTGTGTTGTCTTATGAAATTAGTTGTATATAATCATTCCACAATCACTCTTTTATCATTGGCTGTCTCAAAATACAAAAATTGAAATTAATTTATTAACCAATTCATATCTTGTATTGTACCTCTTGCATTTGGCTCTGACCCTCTGGGTTTTAATCATTGGTCATTACAGGGAATTTAGCTGCATGAAAAATATTATATTCATAATGCAATTTTTGAAAATATGCTATTAGATCGGACAATTTATTCTTCATTCACAAGGTAAATAAAAAATGTACTGCGAAAAAAAATATGTTGCAAGATAAAATCTTATTTCCCACTATTCTTAACTCCAACTTAACTAGAGATCAGTAAAAGGCGTGAACCGGTTTCAGCAGCGGTGTGATTCCATTCTTATGTGACGTCATTCAACAGCAGGGAGGTAGGATGAACTGTGTTGACAGATTTGGCGTTAATTATCGACAAAATTTCTTGTCTAATTAAGTAAACATTCGAAAAAAGAAACCCTATTTTTGGGTGAGGGAATAGATGCATTATCGCCATATTTTTTCTGAATTACGAAAAAGTACTCGTTGAAAAGGGATACTTTTCTGAAAAAAATTAATACATGAATAATATAAGTATTTTGTAAAGTTTTTTTTTTTATGGTAAAGAAGTTTATTACTGTTTCGTAATATTTTAGTTAAAACTTAAAATATTCGTTATCTAATACGTTTTGCTAAAATCTTAAGCTCTATTCGACCAAACGGTATAGTGGTTAGCGTGCTGGCTTCTAGACCGCGAGGTTGCGGGTTCGAGTCCCGTGTAGGCATGGGTGTTTGTAAATGTATGTTGGTTTGTTAAATGACGAAATGTTTCGGCGCATTATAGCCCTCGTGTTGCTGACGGCGCCAGATAATCTGAATACAACCAACCAACTTAAGCTCTATTCTATCACTAAATCTGCAGTTGAAATTATAACTAAAAATCTTTGTGCATTTTGAGTATTTTACCTGCAAAAAGCATTTATCTCAAAAACTGTTTCTACAAAAGTATTTTTTTTTACTTTGAAACCGACTTACTTAACCGACCTTTTACTTAAATATTACAAATTTGTTTTCAAGATTGCCAAGCACAACCACTGTTAAAACTTTTAGAGCAAAACTGAATAACCTAAAGGAAGAATTTTCGCATTGAAATATTAATTTGCAAAGTTATCAACAGAACTCTAATATAAATTTCGACAATCCATTATATTTTCCTGGCAACTTTTAATACATATAGATTTAGCGTCACAAAAACTGTAAATGATGGCTATGCATTGTATTAAAGACAGCACCAAAACTGGATATTTTAAAAGATTCTTGAAATATTTACATTAGTTGAAAACTATTAAAAAAACATTTTTACGGTAGTGTCTTTATGTTGACTTTTACACAACGTTAACATAACAAAAACATTCATCACTATTCTTTTGGCATCGGATTTCAAAGGTTGGCCTTTTTAGTGCTTTGTAAATACATAGCTTGTATTTAAATTCATTTTTAAATGTAAAAAATACAGATTATGAATAATTTCTAAATATGCTGCACCGACCAAACGGTATAGTGGTTAACGTGCTAGCTTCTAGACCGCGAGGTTGCGGGTTCCGAGTCCCGTGTTAGGCATGGTTGTTTGTAAATGTATGTTGGCTTGTCTAATGACGAATGTTTCGGCGCATTATAGCCCTCGTGTTGCTGACGGTGCCAGATAATCTGAAAACAACCAACCAATCTAAATATGTTGATGATGAATCACTATTAACCCTTTGCACTCGTAATTATGCTTTAGAAAGTTAGAAAATAACTCTGAATTTTTTTTCCTGTTCAATCAAGATGAATTTTTTTTTATGGAAACGTGTTCCAGTTTAACTAGAAGGTTTACCATCCTTAAATCAAAAATTTAAAGAATATAGCCCCTGAATACACCCCTTGATCTAGGATGGGAATTTGGCTGCATTATATTTTATTTTTCAACGTGTCAAAATAATTTATTGAAACTACTAAGAATACTTAAGTATATTACACTACACCTCATTGACCCTGTGCATTCCGCTGTCCCCTCAGGGGACATTAACACTTTAAATCCCAACCCGCCCTTAATCGTCTTGTAGAAAAATTCCCAGCCAGTCGCCCTTTGATCGGGTCGAGGGGTGTAAACTGTGGGATTTTTCTTGTATGCGAATCTTGTCAAGCACTTAGGGGTGGCGTTTCATTCATTGATAAGAGGCCGACTAAATGCTCCGACATATCAAGTAGATGACCCAATGCACAATCCTATTGCAAGTTGTAGACATATATACTAAACTTCAACTTAACTAGACATCACTTAGACGATAGATCGTCACAGTGCTCATAGGTATTTAATCCATTTTGGCGGCGTGAAAGCATAATGTTCGCCAAACCACAACCCTGTACAGAACAAAAGGCTATAAGGTTTGGCGAGAATTATGTCTTCACTCCGCCAAAATGGATTAAATACCTATGAGCACTGTGACGATCTATCGTCTAAGTGATGTCTAGTTAAGTTGAAGTTTAGTATAGTAATGATCTTTTAATGGTCGACAGTGACCCCCCACTGGAAACCCAGGTGTGGCCCACAGGAGAACGAGTCGGGCGAGTTTCATTTCCAGTTTTTTCGCATGGAAAATCATTGGGATTTTGTGAAACCCACAACGCTGACTGCGTGGGATTTAAAGGGTTAAAGTTTATTAGTGATTACGGAGAATTAACTTTTTCCAGCACAACTTTTTGAGAAATACATGTTTCCCTGAAGTTTTCTCTTAAAATGGCACAAGAAATCAAATCAAAATATGGTAAAATTACCAAGTTACATAAAAAAAAAAAAAACATTTCAGGGTTGTTTTGTGACAAAAGAGAACGTGAGAAGTGTTGGTTCGCGACGGTCCGAGCACTTTTCTGCGCCACTTGAAAGGAGAGTTTGTCGATGGTTGGGTTTGTTAAAATTTACTTGCGCAAGGGCAACACTAGGTTGGTTGTTTATCTGGCGCCGTCAACAACACGAGGGCTATAATGCGCCGAAACATTCGTCATTAGACAAGCCAACATACATTTACAAACACCCATGCCTTACACGGGACTCGAACCCGCAACCTCGCGGTCTAGAAGTTAGCACGCTAACCACTATACCGTTTGATAGGAGGCAACACTAGGGTAGAGCTGCTGGTAGCTGTCCAGAATGGTTCGGAGTGCAAAAGGTTAAAAATCTAAGAAATGTAATAATATGAACAAACTATATAAACAATATTTAGGGGCGGAACATAATGCCGGCACCTCCACCAAAGCAAATCAACTTAGAAATAATTCGAACAGAAATGTTTTGGTTAAGTTATAACAGTTTGCCCAATACAGATGCGATGTCCCCTCTGTACGGGGACATACGAGCGCGATGGTAAAACGAGTGATGTCCCCCATACGGACACATCAATGGCGGATCCAGGCGAGGGGCGCGCGCCCCCTCCTCAGATGGAGTCTTTTTTTACAATTTACAGAAATAAATAATAATAAAAATATTTTTTTTCTAAGTTTTTTTCTATAAGTTCACACAACAATTATATTTTAACCTTCATCTAATTTCCGAAAAAAGCAACAAAAAAAGAGCTTATTTTTGTACCAAGGTTCTATTTATAGCTTTCTCTCTTCCCATTCAAACTGATGTTTGAAGACTGTACAAGTATTCAAACCTCCACCCTCAAGACCTTGAAGATATCTTGGACCTCTGATACCCGATCCCTTTTCTGTCGAGTGGGAGGAAGAGATTTTGACTCACATGAGTAATGTCCAACCCAAACCAGGGGGAAAAAAAAATAATGAGAGGTTGACTATTTGGGTTCCCCCGGAAATGGACTCCCCCATTCAACTGGACATGGTAATAGGCTAAACTTAAAACTTTTGAAAGAAAGGAAGAGGAAGGTTATTTATTAACTGCATAAGAACTCGTCTAGCTCTAATTTCTGCTTCGACTAGTAAATAAGCGTCATATTTGAATTTCGATTAACAATCCTCTCTTGCACCACACTGGAAAGGTATGCCAATTTTTTTTTTTTTTTACATAAAATAAACTTATAAACAATTTTGTAAGAAGTATTATCTGTGTAAAGTAACACTACCGTACCAGAAATAATTATTAAAAAATATATATATATCGCTTTCAAACCCTGTACGAAATTAAACGAATGAATTAACAAAATAAATTTGTATATTTTTTACGATAATTTGAAAAGTTTTGTATAAATATTCACCTGGACATAACTTCAAATTCTTTTCTTTTTTTTTTTTCGTTATTGCAGAAGTAATGCAAGAAATATTGCACTTTATAAGTAATTATAACGCTTACGTCATAATATATATACATACTTTTAGAGAAGGCTAAGATTACTCTAATTTTATTCTAAGCCTATTCTTCCAAAACATATTTTTTATGAAACTTCTGATTCTTGTTCAAAAGTTTCGTGAAAGAAGTAAAATGATACTGCAACTCAAAATGAAGTTCTTAAAATTTTTTAAATACAATGATCCTCCTACAATCTCTCTCTTCCAGTTATATTTGAAGAATTGGAACAAAATATTTCAGTATGCGATGTTTTTTTAATTTGTCACGGATTGATATAATTTACCTATTTTGTTTTCATTATTTAAAATTTTTTTTTCCAGTTTAGCGATCATTCTAAAAAAACGCCGCTGAAACGGTGAAAATTGTGATATATTTTTCAATAAACACTGCATTATCCTTTCTTTTAAGTGCAACAAAGCAGAAACAGTCGTTGATGGGCGTTCGCATTATCTCATTTCTACGGAGGTGGGAATGATTAGAACACCTTTAAAGGCATTTTTATAGTGATTTTAATCAAAATCGTTAAAATCATTTTTTGGTAATCGCTGAAAAACGTAATTTTTTCAATATCAGCTACTTAATGCACTGTGCAATTTTGACGAAAACCGTAATACCAAGTCCCATGGCCATCAATAACATATGCATGAAAATTGAACGTCTCAGGTCAATCCGTTTTTGGAGTTATGTTGATAACTAACAGGCACAGACATTTTTTTGAACTCATCACGTTCCAAAACGTATAGAAATGCAATAAAATATGAATGTATAAAATCGCACCAAATATATTAGTGCTGGTAAAATAGTACCAAAGACCATAAGAAAAACAAAAAAATTGGTTCGTTGATCAAACTTGGCAAAAATGTTCTATATTTGTCATGAAAATGAATATTCAAATGAGTCCATAAATTTTTTTTGTTTTTTTGGTAGGAGAGCAGGGTGTTTTGTGGCTGAAAAATTAATTTTGGAGCAATCTAGGCATGTGACACATGTTTTTAGAGTACTTTTTTTTATGCTGAATCGAATGAAAAAAAGCAAAACGATATAACTTATCTAAAAAAAGTTACAGTTCTTTTTTATAAACGAAAACACATGTAAAATCCAAGGAAAGGTAAAATACGACATTAAAAAATAAAAAATTGCTCCGTTCATGAAACTTTGCAAAAACGTTTATTTGTCATGAGCATAAAGAAATAAAGGAATTTATAAAAATATCTAGCATAGAAGAGTGTTTTTTGAGGAGTGGGAGGGGGGAGTTTTTTTTTTTTTTTTTTAAATTGAAAAGCAATTTTGGTATAACCTGGGCATTTTACCTTACGCTAAGATAGCGAGTCAGAAATGTGACGAAAAAGGGGAAGGGGGGGGGGGGTTCAATCAATGGATACGGATTATCTTGAAGTATATTTCTAGAACACTGCATAGATTTTTTTTTTTTTAAAACTTTTTTTAAATATTCGATTTCATCCTGGCTAAGGCACAGATGTTGCGCCCCCCCTCAGGAAAATCCTAGATCCGCCACTGGGACACATACGAGTGAAAAGGGTTAAACTTGCAGCCTCTGTGGAAAAGTAGCATCGTTCGAGTAAACATTAGCGAAGTGAATATTCACGCGCCAATTCGAGTGACGTCAGGGAAAGAGCTCGGCCTAAGCATACGATCAGGGCCGTCGCTAAGAATTTTGGTTGGGGGGGGGCGTAGACATCGTTTTGCCGACTGAAATCAAAGCATGTCCGGTGTAAATGTAGAAAATATAAATTAAGGTGTTAATAAATTGTTAACTAATTTTTATTAATGTAAAATTAACGTATAAATAATTTTTAATTAATTATTAATTAATGTAAAACTAATTGTTAAAGCATTTTTTTATTTAATTGTGAATTATTTTATTTAATGTCAATAAATTTTAATTACTTTTAAATTACCATCTAAACAATTTTTAATATTTTATGGCATTTTATTAATACGTAATTAATGTCAAATTTCAAGTAAATTCCCATCACATTATAGTTAAAATTCCTTCAAATTAATTTAATTTTTATTTCTTTTTAGTAAATTACCCCTTCCTCTCCGAACAAAGGAGATTATTTTTGGAAGCGTTTTTATTTGAGGGCGGGGGGGGGGACATTTATACTTTGCAGATGGATAGAATTTCCCCTACAATCTTAAACCAATTCAGTAACTTGAGTGGTACAAGTGTTTCTTTCGATACACCTTTTTTTTTTTAATTTTCAAATTATAGTTTCGAAAAAAAAATAATTAAACGTGTAAAAGTGCTTGGAAATAGCACTTTAACACGAAATTAAATTGATGAAAATTATTGATCAAATAGGTGACTTTTTTATAAAGAATTGTATAGAAAAAAAAATTCTGGAAAATTCTTTTTTTTTTTTTAATTCTGGCGTACTATTGCTATTACAGAACATTCCCTACGCGAAGCACTGCAATTTTTATAATAGATACAATGTCAGGGACATAAGAAACATTCACTTGCACTCCCACCCCTCTGGCTTTCAAAAAATAAAGTAACATGGGGGAAAAAATTTCAATTTACAAGAAAAAAAATATATAGATATTAATTTATCAATTTGAACAGAACATTAATGCACAATTATTAACTAACATCCAATCGGGAAATCCAATTCCCATCTTCGAAAAATCAAGGATTGAACAAAAACTTTTGTCGCCTTACACCTCCCTGTTTTGTTAATTACTTAATTTTTAAGTACTTTTTAACACATTTTCCTAACTAAAAAAGAACAATTTTGGATTTTTCTTGAAAAGTGTATTAATAGTAAAACTTAATTTTTTTGTAACAATTCAATCCAGGAACTTACTTCTTAAAAGTAGTTACTTCGAGTATATATTTTTACCAAAATTGCTGGATTTAATTTCATGATTTTTGTGTGGTTTTTCACTGATGTGGTATGGTTTTTCAGCAATAATTTCTGTAAATATTACTCGTTTTTTGAACAATTCATTTGTTCAAGAAGGAAAGTATACTTGAAAATGCTAGTTTTTTTCCTAAGCTGGGTTAAAAATGAAATGGATTACTTTAGCATTAAACCAAACTATAATATTTATATGCAGAAAGGTAATTTATTCGCAACTAATTGAACTTCGAATTTAGTGACAAAATATTCAGATCTATAAATAAGCATGTCATAATTTTTCGTACAACAATCCAAACTATATAAGGAATAGTACCTGTGAGGTTTTTTGGAAAAATGGGGAGGGGGAGAGGTATTCAAATCTACAGTGTTATTCCGATCTTGAGGAAGAACAAGTTGCAAATTTGATATTCAAAGCAAGAGAAACGTCACTATCGATACGAAATTTTCAAAAACTCACCCCCATATCCCTTACTCACATGTAATGGTTATGATCCTTACTGGAGATTTATTAATCTAATTTGAAATATTTTTAAATGTATTTAGACTAAAAAATCTTAGTTTATCTCAAAGACAATTTTTCTCAATGTTTAGAGTATAAAGTGGTGAAATCCAAGATAGGTTGGTTGTTTTTCAGATTTATTAAGCGCAATGGCAACACAAAGGCCAAACTGCGCCAGAAATCGAGGATAGGAGTGAAAGTATAGGTACTCACAATTTGCAATAGACTGAACCTGGTTGTACCGGACAATGTCGGGCCACAGCTATTTGAGCACGTTTACACATTAAGAATTTTAGATAGTATTATAATAAACCTTTCAGTAATTTTCCAAAGATTATTTTGTTGGAATAAATACGATATTGCATTCCAGTTTACATGTGGCATGCACTATTTTGGGAATGCATTTTTAATATATGAAGTACAAGGTGGTCATAAAGAAGCCTTGCCGATATATGGGCCTCAAGCTTCCGTTCCGTTCAACAGATTGAGACGAGATTTCAGGTATAGTTATTCAGAAGTATGAGCACGGGATTCTGTGAATTTCAACAAATGGCGCTCACGCGGTTTTCTTTATGGTTACAGACACTCGAAATTTTCGAATGACAACACCTACTTTTTCTTGTCGCAAAATGCTCAGTGCCTGAGAAAACCCTAAAAAGCGTTGGAACGGTACGTGAATCACAAAAAAACGGACGCATTATACACGCATAGAAAAAAGGCTATGCGAATGGCCAATTAAAACGCGATCGAGGCGATTTGCATTTGACAGAGGCCAAAGTTCACATGAGTGCCATCACAGGCAATTTAATCGGTTTTCTAAGCAGAATATTTGGCGAGCGGCTTACATTGCTCCGATTGTGTTTTTGCTGGCCGTTCTCAGATTTGCTTTTTTGTGAGTTCATAACACGTCCTTTTTTTGTGATACATGTACCGTTCCAATGCTCTTCAGGGTTTTCGCATGCGATGATCATTTTTCGATACGAAAAAGTGGCCGTTGCCATTCGTAACTATAACCGGTGTAATCGTGAGCGCCATTTTTCTGAAATTCACAGAATTCCGACCTTATACCTCGGAATAACTGAAATCCAGAAGCTGATTGACTGAATATACCTGAAATCTCATCTAGATCTGTTGAACGAGACTGCCGCTAGAGGTCCATATATCGGCAAAGTTTCTTTATGACCATCCTGTATATAACATCATTTATGGAGAATGGAGTTCTGCTTGACATTAATTGCAATAACTTGCATAATGCGGGTCAATTTTCGTATACATTTTTTTGTTGTTGAAATTTTGTATAAAACCTTTAACTCATATGAAGTACATTACACACTTTATGTAATTGAAGTTTAATGGGTATGTCATGTTTTTTAAGGCGTTATCTGACGTACCACAAATACAAGTTTATCACCTAATGTCAGTGAAAATATCAGTGAATAGATTATTTTAATGTTCCTGTCAAAAAGGATATACTTACTCCAATTCAAAATTGCCGACCGTCAACTTAGGCAGCATTGTGATCACAATTTTGTAATACTAATGATGATTTTAATTATTTGTGCTTTTTTCCATTCAATATGTTTTGAAACTTCCGTCACTAGGCATTTTTAAAAGAAGGAATGAAATTTCAGAAATTTGTCGACTATTAGCCTTTCTAAAAATTTTGAAGGGGTGATATAATGAAGATACTTATATGGTAATATTTGCGATGGCAGTCCATCATTGTAGGCGGCAAAAAAGACACCAACACCCCTATAATAGACTTCTAGTTTAAAAATGCCGATTCCTCACACTCGGGTCACTCTGCATTCCAAAATTTTTAATATTTTTTTATTGAAAAGATTTCGCTAAAATTTAGAAAATTTGCCGACTGTCCAACTTTCTAAAACTTTGGGGGGGCGAGTCGCCCCCTACGCCCCCCGTTCGCGTCGTCCCTGCATACGATTCGCTAATACTCTTAAAATATTCTTGGTCAGGAAAGTAAAATATGAATAAGATTGAAACTCCAGAGCATTTATTTTCAACACATTTTGTAAGTTTAATACAAAACCATTTGATCAGGTTATTATTATTACTAGAAAACGTATGAGTTACTCGGAACTATATTCTTTCAGCGGAAGGATCCATACGATCCATCCTACAGCGTAATCAATGTAGTCTAGTTAAGTTGAAGTTTAGTATAGCTTAATACTCGTGCTTCGCCACGAAATTTTCTCATGTGCAATATTTTAGCAAGCTATGAGGCCCCGCAGCATTTAAGCATTCCTCACTTTGATTCAAACCACAGATGGGAATGAGAGTGCGCCATTGGTCAATTTTCCTGTCAGTCTGCGAAGAAGTAACGCCCATCCAAAATGGCGGCTGCATGATGAATGGGAAGTTGATAGTTCTAACAGAGAATTCGTATTTTCTTCGTTTGTATTTGAAAATATGATTAGAAAAAAAAAAGGAAGATATTGTTTTCATTACAAAAGCAACGTCAAATCTTATTAAATGGGAAAAGTTGTGTTTGCTGGTATTTCTTATTGACCTAGCTTTTTTAATGAAGTTTGATTATTGTATAGTCGCACTAAGTTGGTTTGTAACTTCAAAATTGTAATATAATTATAAATAATCATATAACTGATTTTTAATAATAATTGAAAATTTGAATGGTCGTGCCATCTATATCAAAATTTAACAAATCCCAATTTAGCTTTTATGAAATATTGTTGATCCATACTGCCTTTTTCTCTGCCAATTGTGGTTTCCTTACACCCATGACTCCATGGCTCACATCGGGATGTTAAAGAGTTTTTTTTAAAAAATCCTTTATATTAACTTTATTTTTGAGTGTGGGTGGTTGGCTGTATATGTTGATGGTGGCCAAATCTGTGGAGGCCTAATTGACCCACTTTTCATCATCCAATCGGGCTGAAACTAGGCAGATAGATTCGATGACAATGTGTTTTATCAAAGTTTGGAGACTGTCACTTAAAGGTCGCTTTTACGGAATACTAATAAACTAAGTTACCGTCCTCAAATCACGCTGAAATAGAATTTAAACCGATCATTAAAGAAATTCGTTCCTGTTGCCAAAATTGTTTTAATAAATAAATAATAAAATTAATCAGAAAAATAAAAGATATTTGGATGTAAGTGCATAAATTCACATTGATTTTTAATGAATAAATTTTGAAAAGTAGTTTACCGCATACTTTGCTGACGGAGATCTTTTTGATATTTAAAATTAGATGATAACACCAAGCACAAGCTGGCAACAGAAATGGCAGTTTGTTAATGAATATAAAAATTGGCAATTCATAAGAAGGATTTATATTAAAAACTTTGTTTTTATGGGTTATATTATTTAAATCAAAATTAAAGGAGACATAGTCAATTTTTTTTCAGTTTTAAAGAAACTCTTCTCAATTTGTGCTATCACAGTATTTTATTCACATAGCATTTTGTAATACACATGCATATAACACTGATATCAGACCCAGCAATACATATATACACAAAGGCAACATACAGACATTTACAAGGCATACATCTGTTACACATAGTTTTAAGCATATGAAATTAAAACCATATAAAATATCATAAGTCTTTTGTTTAAAAACATTTAAATTTTCCTTTTAATTTTCAAATGTATTACAAAGATTTAAAATAGGACCCATGGAAATGTGATAAGTCAGAGGGCCTCCTGTAATACAGAGAATACTTCCTTTTAACTTATTTACAGATATATCTCAAAGCGGCAAAAAAGTTTGCTTCTGTTATGAAGAACAGTAGTACAATATTGGCACAGTTTAGCACTGATATCATTTAAAGCAGGCAAATATCCTTAAAAAATGTATGCAGATGCCTAAAGACATTTGATTGGCAGTTCTTTTTCCAAAATTAATTAAGATAAAATTCCGACAAACACTTTCGTTATTAAAATTTGAAAATTATTTTTCTTTGAAACAACCAAATTTGTGCCCTTTCTAAAAAATACTGTTTGCACACGTAGACATCGCAACAAGGAAGACAACATTGTTGATATACAAAATATTTTTTTTTTTTACGGAAAAGTCTTATAAAATAAACTAATTATTAAAAAAATGACAATAGCCAAATAAGTTTAAGCTAGTAATTTTAAATAATGCATTGATTTATAACATTTGGTTAAAATAAGAAAAATATGCATCAAACCAATACTGTTTCAAAATATATCTTGGATTTTAAATTTTGGTTTAAATATAAAATAATTAATATTTTCTTTGGTAATGCAATTAAAACATAAAGTAAAATAAGATTATTATTGCTCATCTCTAGGACTTTCAACTTGAACAACCATTTAAACAATTGTATTGACCATTACCACTGAAAACCAATATCCGTTTTTCATTTGAAATCAATAAAATTAATCCATTTTTCTTCTTCTTTTGTTTCCAGATAAATGCTAGTTTTATGTAGGTTCTCGGAAGTAAGAACAAAATTTGTAAAAAAAAAAAAAAAAAACTTGTCCAGGAGGCGTAGAGAGTTTTCTAAAAAATTTAGGTAGGAATTTTTGGGTTAATTCCAAAAATTTGAGGAACATTTTAGGAATAATTTCCAAAAAAATGAAGGAAAATTCTTTACATTTTAGGGAACATTCTTTAAATTTTAGGGAAAAGTCTTAATATTTTAGGGAAAAGTCTTACAATTTTAGGGAAAAGTCTTACAATTTTAGGGAAAAGTCTTACAATTTTAGGGAAAAGTCTTACAATTTTAGGGACAAGTCTTACAATTTTAGGGAAAAGTCTTACAATTTTAGGGAAAAGTCTTACAATTTTAGGGAAAAGTCTTACAATTTTAGGGACAAGTCTTACAATTTTAGGGAAAAGTCTTACAATTTTAGGGAAAAGTCTTACAATTTTAGGGAAAAGTCTTACAATTTTAGGGAAAAGTCTTACAATTTTAGGGAAAAGTCTTACAATTTTAGGGACAAGTCTTACAATTTTAGGGACAAGTCTTACAATTTTAGGGACAAGTCGTACAATTTTAGGGAAAATTAAAAAACAATAGGGATATTTTTTTTTGTAGTCGACAAAAGATCCTAATAACACAAACATATTCTTTCCAAAGCTTGTTTGAATACTGGTAAAAAAAAAAATGCTAATTTTCAAAAAATTGAACGTACATCTTTTTAGCAAAATAACAGTTATATAATGAAACAATTATACTATTTTGACAAACAAGCAAATTTAATTAAATTCACTTTTCTCATCTAGAGGAATATGGGGGATTTTTGGAGGATAATCGGGGAATTTTCAGTTTTTTTTTTTTCTATTTCGAAATTATCAAAACATTTAAGTAGAATTTTAGGACTTAAAAGAAAAACAAAAATTTAAGGAATATTAGGAATTTTAGGGCGAATGCGACCCCTGCTTATCTCATCTGACATGCTATAAAAATAAATTTTAGTAAATATTTTATAATAAATGGTTCATATAGTTGTATCGATAGTAGAGCTGTAAATGTACTGCAGATGTATTTTAGTAAAAAAAAAAAAAAAAAGCAAACTAATGCTGTTGTAATGTATACAGAATAAGTTATAATAATGAAATTTGGACAAAATGAATTTTTCTCAGAAGTCAATTAAGAAAACTTTTCATAGCATGAATGAAGTACTAAGTTTAAAATAATATTAAAAAAAAAAAAAAATGCTTAAATGTGTTAAGGGGGTCTGTGACTCAAAAATTAAAAAAAAAATCTCAATTTTTTTTTATAGTTAAATAATAAAATTACTTCTAAATAAAATGAGATAATTTTTTTTTTTATCATTAGTAGAATTTGAAATATTTAAGTTTTTGTTACATGACAACTGCATCTCGGACGTGCTCCCAGTAGCATAAAATGCTAGACAGGAGACCTACATTGCAGATTTTTCAACAGTTTGCAGATATTTTACAAAACTGGCAAAAAATAAAACAAAAATCTTTAAGTCCGATTTACCAAAAACAAAATCATATGTTCTTTCCAAAATTGTCAATAATGCAGATTGTTTAATGCAAAAAATATATAATTATATACTTATTGTATCTGTGTACTTATCCAAAACCATCTTTCACATTTTGAAATGTTTCATTTTATTAAAAGCAATGCATAATTTACTGTTATTTATTTAAAGTAAAATTATGTAACTATTATACTTGTGTATTATTTAACCAAAACAGTCTTGATTATTTTGAAATGTTTAATTTTACTAAAAACAATAAATGATTATTTTCTTAAAATATGAAATTACAAAACATTAAGGTACAATACTATTAAATGTTTCAGTTATAATATTTCATATATTTTGTTGAATTATTTTGTTGAATGTTCATGTAAAACAGGATATTTTGATCAAATGATTAGTAAGTTGCCAGTGCATTTTATGAAAATTTCTTGTTATAAATATATAAAAATTTCCACAATTATTTTTCATATATATTTCTTTAATTTGTCTTCAGGAATTGTGTATTTTGATTTAAATTTTTTTTTTTTTTAAAGTTTTTGGAACTCAGCATACTATAGGTTTAATATAGTTTTTGCACAAAATATTTAAAAAAAAAATTTCTAAATATTTTATTGAAACGTTCTGAAGACAATTAATTATATGAATAATAAGAAGTAATTTAATGCAAAAATGAAATGATTTTTTAAATTTTTTTTTTAACCATATCAAATTTAAGAACTGTTAAAATTGTTGAAGTTTTTTATTTAATTTTTTTTTTTTTTTTACAATTGACTTTCGAAACATAATACTGTTGTGCATAAAAAAATTTCAGAATAATAATTAAAAATAAAGATTTTAGAATATTGAGTCATAGAGCCCCTTAAAAGGTAATGTAAATTAAAAAAAAAAAATGTAAGATGTTATGAAGCTATTGAAAAATAATTCCTTTGATGATAACTTCAATGCACTCTGCTAATCTTTCTTCCCAGGTAATATTTAAAATTCTTAACTTTAAGACACTTTGCTATCAACAAAAGGGAACACATTAAAACGTTGAGCAGTATGTCAACCTTTGCCATTTCCTTGCCTTCCTTTCTCACAACTCTAAAGTAAAGTAAAATAAGTGCAGACAAGTCACAATTATCCGTAAAGATCCATTCTATAACTCTTAAACAAGTGCAAAAGTATTACAAATAATTTGCAGTTTTTTATAGCTAAAGATTTGCCAAAAGAGTCCAAAAGTGTAGGACTAAACTGTGCAAAAAGAAGTGTATTTCAGTGTCATTGTGAGACGAAAACTAACCTCTGCCAGACTTGCACACAGTCTATTGTTACATGAATACGCATTTATAGTAAAATATTCAAATGTGAAGAAAATTAAGTAAGCTTATCAAAACTATAAATGCTATAAAACTGTGGAAAAGCATTTCATTGTTTTGATGTACCATTAATTAGTGCGTGCAAAGTTTTACATCGTTTTGTATTTTGATTTGCATTCTTATTTAAAATAATTTGCTCTTTTTGAAGTTCGCAAAGTTAAGCATACAATATCAAATATGGTCCCACGTGTTACAAGATCAAATCATAACGTTTATAATGGGAAACCAGCTCTTGAAATATTGTGCAGATAGAGAATTTAATATTTAAATAAGAAATATCCTACTTAGTCTGAAAGCATGTTTAGAAGCCAAAATTTTACTTAGTTCATTTTTAAATAACAAAGCTAAGTAATATAATTTTTAGCTAAAATCTATAAACCTAAAAACTGTTCCATATTTTAATTGTTAATTTTAAACCACACCAAAACAAGGAATTGTTTATAAGTAGTTAAAAGCTACATTACTTTATCTTAAGTGATATGTGGTTCTAAATAGGAAAAAATAAAAGAGATATTTGATCGAAAAAGATAATACAACACAAAAAGAAACAAAACAGCTTCAACGGACGGCATGGGGTAGATATATAATTAAGAGATGAAAATGCAATATTTTTCTACAATAAACTCAAAGAAGTGTAGTAATACTCAATTTCAATTTAGTTACATAATGCAATTAATAGATGCTAAATGGAGCAATGTTGTCCACAAATAGCACAACCTTGTTCAGAAGTAAATTTAACTACTATAAACAGCATATTTGTTGGAAAATCATGAAGCCATATTTAAAATTGATTCCGAATTAAATTTTGAGAAAACTTCCTGTGTCTAAACAGAATTTAGCTAAAAATAAACAAAACTAAAAATGTAATTTTACACAAATTAATGAGTCAACTATCATCAGAATATTTTAGGAGCTGGAAATCCACATTAAAACAAACGCCAAAATGTAGAAGCAAAAAGCAGTAAGCAGCTGGTTACAAAGGATTAGGTATAAGGTAGACATCAAATATCAGGATAGATATATATAATTTATAGAAAATGAAAAATTATGTACATATGTAGAAAATGATTTCAGTACAAGAAAATATTCATCTTTCTTTTAAGGTTACATTGGTAAAAAGGTTGAGGTATTTAAAATAAACAGAACGATTTTTGTATGGATAGGAAAATCTTAGTTGATAATGAGGGTAAGACCAATGTATCGTGTTATTTCAAATAAAAGTTAAATTAAAACAACAGATACTATTTTGGTCTAAGTATGCACATGCACTATAAAATTACAAGCACATACATTTAGATTAATGACTCTATATTGTTATGGCTTCTCAATGGGTAGCTATAACACTGGATGGCAACTGATGACATTGTTCGCTTTCCTACTTTTTTTTTTAAAAGAAAACCAAGAAGGCTTAGATACAATCAGGATGAGTACAAGAATAGTATTTTAAATTTTAATTGTTAAAAAAAGGTTGAATTGAAAACGGGGAAATCATGTAAAAGAGAGGAAAAACTTTCTCTTAAGCCTCAATTTACCTGAACAGTCCGAAAAAAAATTAGACAGCCAATTGCATTTAGAAACTACTATCTATAAAACCTTTGAATTTGGTGAGTAGGTACGAATAAGATCACTTAATGAAATGACAGAAATTGTTTTCATTTAATGTCTATCAATTATGAATGAAAATTAAAATACCAAAAGGCAAAAACCAGGTAAAATCACTGCATATATACTGATGTAAAGATTTCAAATATAAAACAAAATATACTGGACACTATTTTTGAGTTTTTAATTTATGTAATTTCATTAAATGATCATTTTTTTTACCTACTCACAAAATTTTAAGGTACAATAAATACAAAGCAGTTTTTGAATGCACTGGAGGGGGGGGGGGGGGGCTAGAAGATTGTAGCATAGCGAGTATAAGGAATGTGATCCTTACTACACTAAACTCCAACTTAACTTGGCATCACTAGTCAGTACATCTTCACCATGCTCATAGGCAATTCGGGTGGATCTTAGAACAGCCCACCTCTTGGCATCTTTTGGAATTCTCGCCAAACGATTGGCGATAACGTCGCCAATGTGGCAACCTAGACGGATTATGGAGGAGAACAGTCTAGAATCTTACTTAGCGCCCTGTTTCAACGTCCGATCGCAACGGCGTTTCGGAACCAAAACTATTTGAAATGTGCAACGAAATTCTGAAACCTGATTGGTTAATTAATATGTATTCATTTTTTTCCGTCATTTATGCTTCTGGTCTCTTGGGAGAAGGTTTTTATGATTTTACGAGATTCTTTATTTGGCAAATCATTAACACGTACCCTCCGCCGGCAAAGGATTAGCAAACACATTTATAGTAAGTCTTAATTTTTTTATAAAATATTATTTCTGGCCTTTAAGTATCGTTTTTTAATTCAAAAATAATCATAATAACAAATATTCAATTAGTAGTCAACTTGGCGAGATTTGAAATAAGTCGCCAAGAGGTGGGCCCATCTAAGATTTTACCGGCAATTCATCCATTTTAGCAGCGTGAAGACATAACATAAGCCAAACTTTATAGCCTTTTGTTCGCTACAGAGTTTCTGGCTGAGCTTCCAAGAGCGATATTTTTCTTGTTGAGGCATGCGCGACGGGAGAAGAATGTCGAGGGGGGAGCGTGATAATATTCCTGTTTGTCGAACAAAAGGCTATAAGGTTTGGCGAGCATTATGACTTGGCGCTCCCAAAATGGACCTTCAGCGCCTACGAGCACGGTGAAGATCTACCATTTAGTGATGTAAAGTTAAATTGGAATATAGTACAAGACTTACTTTTAAATGAAAAAGTAAACAAATTGTAAATTACAGTGCGAATTTGACATTGTGCATTTTGAAGTGTAAAAGTTTTTTTTTCATGCACACACTCAATGTATAAAAGCCCCCATTGAGAACCAAACAAATCACAAACTCATCCCCTCTCAAAGGATGGATGAGAAATTCATTGTAGATACATACAAATTATGTAATTCTTTTCTGCGAAACAATCATGCAATTTGGTAAGGATTCGAAAACAGCACCAATACATCAAGTTCTAAAAGAGACATCTGATTTAACATCGCAAACACTTATCCAGACTAGTTCGACTATTCTTTGTGCCTTTATTTTAAGTATGACATCCAGTAATGGAACTACAACTCTGAGTTTTGGAAGAAGAAATCTCATTTTTTTTCTAAAGGAATGGTAGTAATAAAACAGTAGAACATGGATTATAAATCTCCTTTTTTTTTAACAATCTCTTCAAGAAGTTGAGCCCTTTGCTAAAAAAATAAAATGGTTTCCAATAAGAGTTGCAAATTATTGCAATATTTATTAGTGCAATTGCAAACCCTTTTTGTACTTAGTTGTACATACTATGTAGATACATATCTTGAATTTGATTTTTTGTTATAGTAAAATTTAAGTTGGATTATTTTGAAATTTTGTTATAGCATTTAAAAAGAATTTAGACTTCTTTTAATGCATTATTTTTAAATATCCGTTTTTTCATATGAAGACAAAAGTCATATCAGATCAAAATTACTTCAAAACTTGAATTTTATATAGGTAAAGCGTTATAAGACATTTAATAAAATATTTGCTTCCCAGTTTTTTTTATACATGAATCTGATACCTTTTCATGTTTTAGAATATTTACTGATTTTTTCATATTAATAAAAAAATACTGAATACAATATTCAGTTTTGGTGAAATGTTAAAATATGTAATAATGAATGAGTAGATAGAATGTAAAAAAAAAAAAAACATTTGAATTTGTGTATCTTCTATGTAATATGTGTTGAATTTGTATAGTTTTGTACAATTTATCACTTAAATGTGATAGAAAAACTAATTGAAAAAATACAGTACATTTGAAGTTTTTGATAAATGGCATAAAAACGTTCTCAAAGTCAGACTGCCACCAATTGATTAAGAATAGTTTAAATAAGCCTATCAAATTAAAATAAAATAGTATTTAGGAAAATGCTTGAAGAATATTCAATCCTTGAATAATTCATGTTCTACTGTATATTAAGGATGACTCATTCAATTTCGACTAAAACTAAACGAAAGCCATTCAAAGTTGTAAGTACAGTCTATTTTGCTCTGTTTAAATTACTGCTACAGATACATGCATGACTTCTTAAATATTATTCAGAAGGAGGAAGAGGAGAAAAAAAAAATAATTTAATTGAAGTCAAACAGGGTGGTTGGAAAAAGTTGAATAATTAATAAAGAAAACAAAATTCCTCACAAAAGGTTGAAAAGGATACATTGAAACATGTAAGGAAACATGGACATGAAATAATACAAATATACACGAATACATATAAAACATTCAAAACATTAAATATAACATGTAATACAGTTTGAATAGAATGAACAGCACTTAAGGTAATAAGTCCAAAGCAGGAAACCGACGTATGTAGGCACACAATAAACACTTGAGAAAGGAAATTCAAGTATTGACATCCACACAAAGTTTAATTTAAGGCATGTTTGACAATTAAGGCAAATTTAAAACAGTTAAGACTGGTTTGCCGAGTATTGAACTGCTAAGAGTATTAACTTAATTGAAAGGGGGTCTTTAACAATATTTCCTTTTAAGTTTGCTAATATAAAGTAAAACTATCGAGACTGTTTTCAATATTAAATAAAAAAAATAAATTATTTATGCATAAAAGGTTGATTATTTTCAAAATGGAAGTGAAATCTAGTTAATTTTTCGAACGACTTTTCTTTGCTTGACTAAGCTTCCAATTAAATCAGAGTTTAACTGAATCAATTATGCATAAGTCATATAACATTTAAAATTGAGAGTTCATTTAAGGATATTAACTATATTATATTAAAAGTTAATTTAATTATGTTAATACTATTGAGAAGAAAATACACCTTTAACATTTTCTCTTGTCAATGAAAATGGAAAATATGGATTTGAAATACACTCAAGACAAGTAAACTCTAAATATCTGTAATGGTAATTTTTTTTACTGTTTATTTTACAGTGTACTTATTAAATTTTATTGTACTTATTAAATTTTATTGTACTTAAATAATGTAAATTAGGTTGTAACCAAAAACATTTGCTAGATTTTTGTCAAATCAGCTTACATATGGCAAAATTTTTAAGGGGACAGTTAAGAGTAGGTTTATTATATTTTATTAATTGCATATTTCTTTTACAAAATAAGTGATTAGTTTTTTTTTTTTTAAATCAAATTCATTCCGACTCATGGGGATTTAGCTTAATCCTGTTATCATTACACAAGTTAGTTATCAAGTTGCAGGTTCTTAATCAACTGTAATAGTCAGGATTCGAGAAACCTAAGATTAATTAAAGGCACTTCCTTTTATTCTAGGGGAAATATTTTATATTTGTCTGTTGAATTGTGACGGTGGATTGAAATTACGACAAGACTTACTTTTAAATTGTATCTTTAAGTAATTCGATAATTTTCTTTTAACTGCATTTCACAAACAATTTTAAGTTAGCTGTATGCATAATAATATTTGTGTTCAACAAGAATTTCTTTTGTTCAAATGTAAAACTATTCCAGTATGTGCTTATTTAATTTCAATGTATAATACATATTTGAATTTTTGTTCTTGACACATGCTGTTCATTTCCAATTACATGACATAAAATACAAAAACATTCATCTTCAAATGGCAAACTGTATAAAAGTTTTTATGACACATTGTTATATTTTCAAATTTCAAAAACAATTGCTTACTTTTTAAAATTTTATTCATAGTAAAGTTTATAATACTGTTTAGGTAATATGATTGCAATAAAAAATTAGATTTTAATCAGAGTCACTTCATGGAAAATTTCTGGACAATGATTAATGAATTTGAAAGAGCAGAAAAAATAGATTATTTAAATCCATGTTAGGTAGAAGAGTATAAATTACAGCACCATCAAGATTGTACCAGATATAAACATAGCAATATTTTAAATGCACTTCACAGGTTAATCAAATCACCAGTTATTTTTAGGAAGAAATTAAGAATAGAATTGCTTTCGTAGGAACGTCCAATAAGAAGGAAGAACAAAATAGATAAGCATTATTCAACAAGCCATTATACTCCACTTTTATTCACACAACCTGTTATAGTTTTAATGATTTGTATTTTTTACATGATAACGATTTGTATTTTTCAAAATACGTGCAATTCATACTTTGCATAATTTTACAATTATTATGCTATTCTTGTAAAATTTTAAAACATCAACCATCGAATGTATAACAATTTACAATAATATTGAGTTTAAAAGTTATTTATGAAGCAAGTGAGGAAAGTAATACTTTTTCAAACGAGGTAAATCGCTTATTTGACAAGTGCGATAGTACGAGTCAAATAATTGATCAAGTTTGAAAAAGTATTTTCCCATATGTTGCATACAATATTTTTATAATCACGCGCATAAAATACATATATTTATTAATGTTGGCAATTTCTTGTCAATGAATTTCTTCTGAAAATATGTCATTTCAATGCCAAGACTATATAATATTTGGGCACGAGGCATGTGAGAAGGTACTTTTTCGCACTAGGGCGAGAAAGTTACTTTAACACACTCCTCGCGATAAAGTGCTACTTTCGTCACGATTTTAGATTTAAAATGATTAAAAAAGTTCAATTTTTTTGCACGTTGAAATGAAAAAATCTATTTTTATTATTCTTTCTGTCAACATGAACTTTCAAGTGAAAAGGTTGAATGAGAGATTTAATAATAGTAAAAAAATAGGAGAATATTAATTTTTTTTTGCAGCAGCAGCATGTATCAAGAAAAGCTTAAAGCCAAAGATAAAAAATTATATTTTCCAATTTATTATGCGTTGTTTCCAATTTATTTCCTTATATTTCATTTATAATATTAAATTAGAGTACACGAGCTTTATTTTATGATATATTCCTCATGACAACAGCGCAAAAAAAAAACAAAAAAAAAAAAAAAAAAAAACAATTTACTTAAATTATAAGTGGAACTGATTCGAACAGATTTAGAAATTGCATGCATACTTTTCAAAAGTAAGGCAACCAGATAATTTTGCACAAAAGATACAAACAAATTTGTCATGCTGCAATTGATGACGTAAATTTGCCAGCTTTTAAAGTTTCATTCAAAAAGCTATATTACACATTTTTCAGACTTGAGTGAAAATAGTTTTGGATATAACATTATATATCCAACACTATTCTTAATCATTCAATTTAAATCTAGCCCTATAATGGCTAGATCCTTCACCTCAAGCATACCAAGTATAAGTTATGAAACTGGGTATAAAAATATATGATTAAAAATACTTGTACAACAGTTTTACATTTGGCTCACCAAACTTTTACTTGTTAGTTCATTCATTATGCACTGTATTGGAATTATAATTTTACAGTCAAACGCCGTTAATGCAAAATCACTTAGCATGAAATTCCGTTTAACACAAACTAAAAGCAGTTCTCCATATGAAGGAGCTTCAACTTAACATTGATTTATTCGTTTAACATGAAATCTCACAAAATGATATCCCGCTTAAAAGAAAAAGAAAAAATGCTCTTTTTGCCAATTTCTTTTTAGATGAAACCTTGCAACGGACAATGCTTCATGTGCTTTATAAAATTTAGAAGAAAATTTTTATAAAATACTTAAAGTAAAAATCATTAACAGATTTCTGTAAATAATAAGTTTCTGGTAAATACATTTACTTTTTTTAATTTTCCTAATATACATCTTGTTAAACCATTGTACTAACCATTGTAATGTAAATGATCTAAAAAACAAGAGTATTACAAACAAGTATAGTAAGTAGTTTGAATATTCATTAATTAGAGGAAAATGTTTTTAGATGGCTAATACAAAATTTGGTTTAAGTGAAAAATTTCAGGGCCCCCATCGATTTCGTGTTAACAGGGTTTGACTGTATTTGTAATATATATCTTAGACATTCCACATAATTGTAACAAATATTTATAAATAAACTATTCATAACACAACTTTTATTCTTCAAGCACTTATATAAGGCTCAAGGGTTAGTATTGAAAGTTAAAGTTTGATTAAAACTGCAAATATTTTGTTTAAACAATTTACTATATAACAGTTTTCATTTTTTAGGAAAATTTCCTATTTTAATACTCTTTTTCATAAGTAATTATTTTTAAAGGGAAAAAAAGGTAAAGGTTTTGATCATTATTTTTTATAATATTTTATGAGAAATTTTGACAATGATGTGTGAGAGCATTAAAATTTTTTGAAATATAAGCTCCTCTATTAGAATATTATGAATTTACAATTTCAATAATAGCTTTAATGCATTTAAAAAAAAATTGTGATTTAAGAAAATTTTATACAAAATTCATAAACATTTTATAATACAGAACAAGTTTCACTCTGAAAGATTTTTTTTTAATAGACCCACATATAAATACTCCATTTGTACAAAAAAAAAATGACTTTACAGATGATACTTTTAGCATTTAGATTCATTATAAGAAATACTTTTGTTACAATTGGTCTCAATTTACAAATTCTCCAGCATGAAAAATTCAACGCTGCAATTTAATCACATTTAAATATATCAAATATTGTCAATTAATAGCAAAATATTGGAATTGACAGACTGTGAATAAACTCTCAAAATAGAAAACGGCTTTTTCTTATCTCCGTATAAAATTATCTCAAAATCCTTTGGCCACCTGAATCCAAACTCACTAGAAAAATTCCATTTTAAAAACATCAATCTCTCTAACATCAAAACATAGTGTTTCAATAGGAAAGGTGACATAACAACTTGGATTCAACAACATCAAATAAAGCAAACAAAGAGTAGGGAATCTCAAATAACACTTTCAAGTATATAGGAACTTGAGGCACGGCAAGAACAACAAGACTTGCAACTTTATCTTTAAAAAAAAAAAACAGCATTTTATCCCTCTAAAAAGATCATAACAAATGGAAACATCAATAAAAGTGCACTAAACAAGACACTCGAGATATTAACAAATCTCAATCCGAATTCTCAAATTGAAAGTGAAAAATACTAGATAAAATTAATTTACGTACCTAACAAATTTTTAGAAATTATAGCACAAAATTTGTTTTTGTCAATTGTTTTGTAAAGACAACTTATCCTGATTTTATTGAATACACTGTAGGATGGATCCTTACACATAAAAGATATAGTTTTGAGCAAATTACAATTTATACAGTAATATTAATAACCTGTGCACATTGTTTTGTACTAAACTTAAATATATGTTGATAAAAAAATGAGCATACAGCAGGGTTCCCACTCAAATCACAGAACGAAAATCAATGACTTTTCAATGACTTTTAAGGACCTAATTAATGTTTTTAAGGACCTTTAAAAATTTGTTTTCAGACATCATATCTATATTTAAATTTTTAATAAAGTATACTCTGCCAAAAAAGTTACAAGTTGGTGGATGCGTAATACAAATATGTCACAAAATTCTGATATGGTGCAGATAAGAGGCAGTCACGCGGGAATAGCAAGTCCGAGTTGTATTTTTATAAATTTTGCAGTTGGCCACACAAATCTACAAAAATTAAGGACCTCTAAGCACTTTCAAGGCCTTGAAAACAAGTTCAAAAATATTAAGCACTTTTAATGACCGTGGGAACAATGTACAAGCTTTTAAATTTTAATTTCACTTAATACTTTACTTTTCTAATCGCGGTTACTATAAAAGTTTTAACGAATCATATGACTTTGACAGAGTTATTTCATGACATCACTCACTTGGCCAATCACTATTGGCTAAATCTGTCTCCTCTCAGTTTAAGATGTCAAATTATTATTCAGCCAATCAGCGCATAGTAAAATCGGATTGCACATCACTGTGGCATATTTAATAAGGTCAGGATGAGTTGTCTTGGATTAAAGCCATTTCTTTAAACCACATCTACTTATCAAAACAGGTCAGAAACTTGCAATCATTGAAATTTAAACTTTTCGAATATGTCACAGCCAAAACAGGATTCTCAGCAAAAAACAAACAAAATCTCATTTTATTGGATGTTTAAAAAATAACTACAATACACTAATTTGATCTAGTTAAAACATAACTGATATTTTACATAAACATTGAAGTAATATCTCAATATGTCACGCTGAAATAACACATTCAAAGTGCTCTTGGAATATCTGCCGTAGGATTTCAACAGATATTTTCAAAAGTTTTTAGGTTTTGATTGGGCTGGTGCGAATTACTGGAATAATGATTTGAATTTCTTCACTGGAAATACAGTTACTTCTGTTATTTTCTAACATGAATAGTTAAGATGTTCAAATTAAATTATAATTAAACAATATTCTGTAAATGATTTATTTTTTTCTTGTTCAGAAAAAAAAATGGTCTTTGACCTGAATAAAATGTAACATATAGAGGAAAAAAAAAAAGATTTTATTAATTTTTTTCCGATAATTAGCAACTCTTAAGAGTAGAAAAAGAAGAAATTGATCAGTCATTGATTGCGTAAGACTGGTTTTACTTTTTCAGGGAATAAATAATTTTTAAGAAAAAAAGTATCTAAACTGAAGATAGAAAACAACTCATTTCCAGAACAATGTACTTTATAGATGTTTCCAAATGAGTAACAAAACACATAAAACCTTTTAAATAAGGTTCAGAATACCAAAAGACATTAACAAACAAATTAATACCAAACTGTAAGCAGAATAACACTTTGATTTCGAAACGAAGTAAGCTTATCAACATACCTCCGAGTATTCTGATAAATAAGCTCAAAACAATTTGTTACTAATTTTTAAAATAAGTACCGAATAACAAGCAACACAGTAGATATAATTGTGCCTCAAGAATAAATAATCATAAAGGGGAGGAATGAACCAGGATTCCCTTTCAATCTACCTTCTAAAGGAAAATTCACATTGGATGTGGATTTCTCCCATTGCAGATGGTAGATGAACTTCTCCTGGATACACCGGTTTTCTGCTCCAACAATTAAGTCAGGTGGAATCTCAATTATTTTATTCTTTGTTCTTGCCCAGAAGTTTGGAAGCCCTTGCGTTCGCATTCACGACATGAGTCTCGTTTGATTGTGCCTGTGGAGAGAGAAAGCAATATAGAGGTCGAAAACACAAGAATCAATTGGTCGGAGAGGATACTCCAAGTTTAGGTAACCCATCAGACATCGTTCCGAATTTTTTATACTAAGTGGAGAAAAGTGATTGGATTACAAATCCACTAGTCTGCCGTGGCAAAAATAACCAAAACTGGTCAAAAATCGACTTTGAATTAGTTAAATGAAATCTGATTGCCAAATATGTCATAATGTGCCATAAAGTGAACAAACTTTTTCGTCTGGTAACCCACCACACAATGATTTTCAACGAAGGGCGCAGACGATTTCTGGTTGGTTGTATTCAGATTATCTGGCGCCGTCAGCAACAAGAGGGCTATAATGCGCCGAAACATTCGTCATTAGACAAGCCAACATACATTTACAAACACCCATGCCCAACACGGGACTCGGAACCCGCAACCTCGCGGTCTAGAAGCTAGCGAGCTAACCACTATACCTTTTGGTCGACAGACGATTTCTGATATCTGGCTCGAAAAACTTGCATCTTTTAAAAGTAAGCCAAATTGGCGACATCAGTTACGTCATCAGTAACATAATATTTATTGCCAACCTGGCTCATTTGTAAAAGATGCAAGTAAGCTGCAGCCAGATATCTGAATCGTCTGCAACCTTCTTAACTGAAAATTAATGAGCGATGGGTTACCAAATATAAAAGAATGCTCATTATTTGGCAAGTTATGACATATTTGGAAATTAGATTTAGTTCAACTCATTCTAAGTCTTTTTTTTTACTAGTTTCAGCCATTTTTGGCAAGGCAGACCAGTGTATTCGTAATCTACTCACTTTTCTCCACAATCTATAAAATATTCAGAACAATGTTCGATGGGGTACCTAAACTTGCAGTCGCCTCTCAGTCTACGAGGAATGAATTAAATACGGATAACATTCACTGAAACTATGATAATAATCTATATCTATATATTATTTATATTATTGCTATTACTGGTCGTCAAGGACAGGGATACCAGTTTTCCTCTTTTTTGGTTTTTTATGTAACATTTTCCTCTTCTTTGTCCCTGTCTTGAGGATCCACATTTTTCTGATCTGAACCAGTCTTTCCTGCAAAAAGTATACTTTTCCTCATATCTAAACAAAAGATTTTCCCTCTTGGCTCCCCTTTCCTCTCAGATTACTTCACTAACTCCTTATATTTGAAATGTAATTATTATATAGTATGAGAAATTTCATTGTATCTTTAAAATTATTGAATCATCCTTCTTGCATACTCTTTTGTTGAATTTTCGTGTATTCCATCCGCAAACTTTTTCAACGAATTTTTGAATTTCCTCCTTTTTGCTCTCTGATCACTCTCATCCCTGGTCAAGGAGCACATAGTGGCAGGACGAGCATCCATAATTTATTTGAGATTCAGACGATTGCGAGCATCTTATCATACTGACTCATGCCCCCCCCCTTCTCTTCACACACATTGCTTTAATCTTTTATAGTAAATTGCCAAACATTTCAGACAGATAATAATCAAAATACTATTTGCTCTTCAAAAAAAGAATTTTACTGAATAATTCAAATACCCCACAAATTGCAAACTGATTTTAAAGCATTAAAATTTTGGAAATTAATTTGAAACCTTTGAAATAATAGTTTGAAAAATGAAACTGCTTATAGGGAAAGGAAGAATCACTAATTAACTATTTTTTGTTGTAAATATTAATTTAAACAACAAATTCCGGTACTTTCCCCTTTCGCAGGCGATAAAGTCGACACAAAAATTATACAACCAACACCAAACAGGATATCTCCGCTGGTAACCTTTTGCAGCCACATTTTCTAAACAACAAGTCACCATTTTGCTCTACATTCCAAGTCCAAAACATAAACAAATTTCAATTATACCCCTTTTTTATAAGAGTTATGAAGCCTCAAAAGTAAAAGACAAAATCAACAAGCAGAGAAGATATTTCCCTTAAAAAAATCAGTTGAAATGCATTTAGCTGGTTTTGCAATTGAGAGACTCAATTTAACTATTTTTTAGGTTATCAAATTTGAAGTGATTTAAAACTGGAATTAGAGTAAAAATGAAAGCTATTTGTTAATCATGTTTTAAACAAATAAGTAAACTTACATTATAAAGATACATATTTATCAAGGAAGAATATACTATGTGGCCAAAGTCTAACCTTATTAATTAAATGTACTACACACACAAAATCTATTATATTGATTAGTACATGGTTTTTTGAAGAAGGTTGACTCGGAAATTAAGTATTTTTTTACAGTAAGCAACTTAGTTGAGTATGTAAAGTTAATGATCTGCTTCTTGCTATGTGCTACATTTGCACTGTAACACTTGACTTGGCTTTTATAATTCTGGATTTCATTACGAGGGACAGAGTGTTAGATGCATTAGACTTATTTTGAAGACATACATAGCAGATACTGTGTGAAGTGTTATACAGCAAATGTATGGAAGAACTAGACTATTTACTTTACATACACCTACCTACAAATTGACATACCATTTTTTTAAAAAAATGCATATACAGTAGAACCTCGATTAACCGACTTAATTCGGACCGAAGATAGGTCGGATAAGCGAAAATGCCGGATAATAGAGAGTTGTAAAAAATAATAAAAAGTAAATTATTTTCATTTATTGAATGCAGGGCTTTTAATGTTTTTTTTTTTATTATGACATAATTGTTGGAAATGAGTTTTTGTTGTCGTAATCTTGATAATCGTTGTTTTGCGGTTCTATCCCAAAGTCTTTTTAAAAGCAATAGTTCAGTTTGATCTGCATATGGTTATTGCTCTAAACATGTTAGTCCTTTTGAAAAACGGTCAGAAGCCTCACCATTACTTATGCAAATTTAGTGTAAAGGAAAATATTCTGGTTTTAAAAAGGGTAAATGATTTATTACTCATTTGGGAGATTTTTGATGTCAACTAAAGGATGGTCGGTTAACAGAGAGTTCTGGATGAAAGAGGGACGGTTAATCGAGGTTCTACTGTATTCAGCAGTATTCAATGTAATAGTTGCATTATATATATTTTTTAATCTAGGCAAAACTTTTTGGTTTATCCTGCATGTTGGTTAGCAGGGTTCCAACTGAAATAATAGATTAAAAATCTAAGGACCTTTAAGAAAATAAATAAAAAAATTCATACATCAGGACTTCAATGTGCGACTTTACAGCTGCATTGCCCAGTGAGTTAATATCAAATCTTTCATGCACAATTTGCATTTTGTCTTATAAACAATCTTTGATGATAGTTATGGCTTGCAAAACGTAAACACTAATCTCATGTGTTTGTATCACAGGGTACAGTGTGTGGCTAAAACCATTTGATTTCTACTTTACCAATCAGGAAATACAAATCAAACAATGTACGAATTGATGAACGCATACTACAAATATAGCAGAAAATTTTTATGCAGCGCAAATGAGTGACTAAAATTAAGGAGTTTTAAAGACAGCTAGGCATTTTCAAGTATAAACTGAGAGGCGAAGGCAATTTTTGGAACCCATCGAACATCATTCTGAATTTTTTATAGAAATTAGAAAAAAAGTGAGTAGATTACGAATTCACTGGTCTGCCGTGGCAAAAATGGCCGAAACTGGTCAAAAATCAACTTTTAATAAGTTGAACTAAATCCAATTGTCAAATGCACCATAACTTGCCAAATAATGAGAATTTTTTTATTTGGTAACCCTAACTCTTTAATTTTCAATTAAGAAGGTTGCAGACGATTTAGATATCTGGCGACGGTTTACTTGCATCTATTAAAATTGAGCCAAGTTGGCAAAAAATATTACGTCACTTATGACGTAATTGATGTCACCAATTTGGCTTACTTTTAAAAGGTAATCACCAATTTGGCTTACTTTTTAAGTTTTCCGAGCCAAAGATCAGAAATCGTTTGCGCTTTTTCGCATTGAAAATCAAAATGAAGTGGGTTGCCAGAGAAAATAAGTTTGTTCTATTTTTGGCAAGTTATGATATATTTGGCAATCGGATTTTAGTTCAACTCATTCCAAGTCGATTTTTGATCAGTTTCGGCCATTTTTGTCACGGCAAACCAGTGGATTCCTAATCTATTCACTTTTCTCCAATTTCTATAAAAAATTCAGAATGATGTTCGCTGGGGTCCAAAAATTGCAGTCGTCTCTCGGACTAGTACTTTTAAGGGCCTCTAAGCATTTTCAAATATGGAAAAAGTAGTTAAAAAATATTAAGTATTTTTTATGACTTTTAATGACAGTGGGAACCCTGCTGCATATTGGTTAAAAGAAGTTTGTCAAAAACTGACCTTCATATTGATCGTATCGATTTGGCGATTCTGGGAGTCAATTTCACTCCCCATATCAATTGCCATGTTTTTCAGATTTCCGATGATGGAGCTCACTTGCTGCATGTTTTCTTCCATTTCATCCTCTCGAGCATCATTGGTTATTCTGAAAAATAACTCTCATTAAAAAGTGTTTGGAGGTGTTCTTTTCTCTGCTAAAAGGTTCAAGTTTTAAGCTAAATTTTCACAAAAGAAAAGACACCATCTGATGAATTTATTACAAGAATACGGAATTTGTTAGGATAGGACTGACAAGTCAGTGACCCCCAAATATAGAGATAAAATTGGTGAATACCCGAGTCAATAATAGCAAGCAGACCACTTCAATTATCCCAAAAATTAGAATTTTTGGTGGACGCAGTCCAGCGATAGGGATTTTTCGGTTTTGGTATAATTTGAGCAGTTAGTTTTTAATGTATTATGTGATCTTTTATTTTCAATCTTTTTAATTTGTCTATAAAATAAATGTTTTGCCTAATGGAATACAATAAAATGTGATTTAAAAGGTTAATTATTTTTTACTGTAAAAAAAACCCATTTTTCAGTATGTTTGATTATGTATGCCTAATGTAATGTAATATTGATATAGTGCCTAATTTACTTATAAAATGATGTAAATTAAATTTATGAGTGTGCCATATTTAAGTTAATGTTAAATATAGTGTTTATTTTGGTGTTATTTGATTAGATCTCGAATACACTTTTACAAAGAAACTTTTAGCCCAACTAATATTTTACAAAAGATGTAAACTTTAAAAATAAATCATTAATAAAAATCACATGAGCTTTTTACGATTTCTTATTTTTTTCATTTTTTTTTCATTTTTACAACTTACAATGTTTCTTTTCCTCTAATAGTTAACAAAATAAATCCAGTAACAATTCCATTCAAAGTGACTTATATATTTTGACGTTTTGATAAAATGTGCAAACAATTGTTTAGAAAAGTTTTAAAATAAATTAACAGTAGGATTTTTAAAATCAAGGTTTGTAAAAACTTATATGTATAAAACTGAGTTTCTGTCTGTCTGAATCTTATACAAAACCACAGTTCTTCATCTAGAGTAGCATTTGCCACTAATTTTTAGAGGCAAGCCATACGACTTATGGTGGAACTTTTTGTGGTACAAGAACCCCAATATATGTATCTTTAATTATTATCGATTTAACAATATATAGCATTTCTGAAAATCAAAAAAAAAATATATATATATAAATTGACATTTTTCTAATCTTAATAAAATTACAATTGATATTTGATTTTTTTTCTTCGAATAATTAAAAAGTATAAATTTTCATTATTAATAAATCAATACCTAAAAAAGAAGTGAATCGATCATTCCAACATGACAATACGAGTTGACCTAATTTTTGATAAAAGTATTTAAACTGCACTTCCAGATTACACTGTTTTGTTAATATCAATTGTGAGATGATGACGGTTGAAATCGTCCAGTTTATTTTATGAAAGAGTCACTATTTATCGCAGTGTTTGTTACAGCCAATCTTAATAAATCTTCCAAATGAGATTCAGTAAAGTTGTTCTTGTATTTATTCTTGACGAAAACTATCTTTCTTAAAGCCTCTTTATACAGTTCCTTCGAGCACATAGTCAAGAACCTTGTTCTGCATAGTTAATACATACTATTTTGGACAAATTAAAGTTACGGCAAATAAAAATTTCAGGAATATTTTAGGGATAATTGGCAAAAATTTTTGGAAAATTCTTAAAATTTTAGGGACAATTTAAAAACATTGAGGGATATTTTTTTTGAAGCTGAAATATGTTCCTAACACAGGCATTATTTCCAAAGCTTGTTTCAATATTGGCAAAAAACTACCAACTTTCAAAAAATTGAATGTCAAACAACTTTTTAGCAAAATAGCAGTTATACAGAGGCACCAGAGACCGAAAAATCTAAAAAATTGTACAAGCCCTGTCGGGCATGTTAGTCTAGAAAATACATGCCAAAATAAAACTTTTGCATGCCCGAACATTTCATTCATATTCATGTATCTAGTACTGGTCTGTCGAAAAAGAATTGTCGTTAACAACATATATACAATGACATTCATCTATACTTATATTAAAATGAAATAAGCAAAGACAAGGCACTATATTAACATACTATACCAGGGCTGCGTAGCCCAATCGGGCGAGTATCGTTCTCGCAACTAGAAGGTTGCGAGTTCGGGCCTGGGACCGACTAAAGACCGCCGTGTTCGCTAATGGTGACTGGAGCAAATTAATTCAGTCATGGTCGCAAAGTCCTCCAAGTTCCCATACAAATCAATACCTCTGGGGGTGGCAAACCCCCAGAGGTATTGATTTGTCTTCTGGTGGAACATTCTGCTTGGTATTGCCTCTAAATTAAGAAGTTCCACATACGGTCGGTAGTGCTGCCATCTACCGGATAGCTACAGAAAGAGGTAGAAATGAACTCTTCGGCGGCTATAGGTAGACTTGTGCACTCCCTCTTGCGAGTGTGCGCTTACATCCTGTGCAGTACTGCCCACTACTGATCTGTACGGGATATGGGGTTGGTACAAAATGCTTAAGCAGAGGTGCCTTAGTCCCCATAGTTCTTGATAAGAAGAAGGAACAGACTATATTAAAAATATTTTCATATTATACGACAAAATCACCGATTTTGTGGCGATTTTTGGTCCGATTCTAAACTAGTAGTGATCTGAACTGCATGCGCTTCCCCATGTCTTGTTCCTTTACTTACAAATAACCAGTTTTCTGGCTCAACTCCATTAATGCCTATTTGCATTAAATTATTTACAGTTTCATTGGACAAGTTGCACCGCAATGGGTTCTTTATACCATTCCTGACACTGAACCCTCTCTCGCAGGCAGATGTACTGGAGGAAACAGTCGCGATCTTCGACCAAAAGTCACGAATCATAATTGCACACGTATGAGGGATAATACAAAATATTTATCTTTTGAAAGGTATTTTGGACCAAATATTTACATGAGCGGCCGGGCATGTATGAGGAAAAAATGAATGCCCGATCTGAATTTTTACATGCCCTGGGCATGTTGGGCAATATAATTTTCGAGCCCTCAGATAAATGCGGATTTAATTCAATTAACTTTTCTCATAAGGAGGTATATTGTTTTCTTTCGTAGGGTTTGGAGGAAAATCGGAGAATTTCCGAGTTTTTAATTTTTTTTAGGAATTATCAAAAAATTCATGCACAATTTTAGGAAGAAACAAACATTTAAGGAATATTAAAAAAAAATTTAGGAAGAATGCGACCCCTCTAAGTTGTTCCAGGGTTCCCACTCAAATCAGAGAATGAAAATTAATGATTTTTCAATGACTTTTAAGGACCTAATTAATATTTTTAAGGGCATTATGTCAATATATAAATTTTTAATAAAGTATATTCTACCAAAAAAGTTACAAGTTGGTGCATGTGCAATACAAATATATCAGAAAATTCCGATACGATGCAGATAAGAGGCGGTCAAGCAAGGATAGCAAGACCGAGTTGTATTTTTATAAATTTTGCAGTTGGCCACACAACATCTGCAAAAATTAAGGACTATTAAGGACCTCTAAGCATTTTCAAGGACTTTTAAGCACCTCTAAGTATTTTCAAGCACTTTCAAGGCCTTGAAAACAAGTTCAAAAATATAAAGCACTTTTAATGACTTTCAATGACCGTGGGAACCCTGTGTTCCCAACGATTGCTGGAGGTTATACTGATTTTGTTAACAAACAATTGTAGAGTTAAGAAGGCCCTACCTTTGGACGTATCCACCACTGGACGGCCCAGTCCCATTCCGGTTGTCTATAACTCTTGCAGGCTGGGCATTCACTACCTTCCCATCCTCATTGTTCCGCCACGCTTGGGAATCCGCTCGGAAATCGGAAGCCCTGGGAAGAAATTCAATTCACTTAGCATTTTTTAGTCTCTTACTGTAGCCAAATTTGGAATCCAAATTTGTTCGCATTTTGGAATGCATAAGAAATTGAAATAATGCCCAAACAACATTTCAAATTTTGCATTGTGGATAGGACAGTAGCAATAGAAGTTTATTAAATTTTATAGCTGGAATCACGCATCCTGGAGAACAGAAACGTCACATCCACATATAATATCTAGCTATTTTTAAGAAAATATCTGGTTTAACAATTTAACAGTTTTCAAATGAAAACTAATTTTCATTATATAAAAGTTAATATATAATAGTAAGTACACATTTTATGCAATTTACTGGTGTAATTAAAAGGGTAAAAGTGGAGATTAAATAAAATATTGTAAAAATAATAAAAGTATTTGTTCACATCCCCATACTCCTCTCCCCATTCTTGGCTATGCGCATGTAGCCAGAAGCAGGAATTTTTTTTATTGTAACCAAGAAAAGTATATGATTTTTATATACAAAATCTTCATAATTAAGACTTTACTTGGAAATGACTACCAAAAAAAATAAACTATTAGACAAAATGTTATCAAACTTGTTAAAACTGTACAGGAGGCCAGGGCACTAATAATAGCTATACAAATAATAATAGTTATAAAACCCACCAGCAAGGGGAAATGGCGTGTATAAAACAATGTTAAACCAAATAAAACATGAAGACATTGGTATAACACGTTTTAAACCCATATCTTATTTCGTTTATGCATGTTCGCATGAATTTCGATTTTATTGACATTTCCATGGGCCATTTATATGTTTAATGCAGAAAAATGATGGAGTATACTTCCTTTTTGCAAAAAAATATTTATTTTAACTTTCGTAAGTGGTAACGTCATGAAACAACAATGCAAGTAATGGTGAACACAAATGACATAAATAATAAAATTTTGTCTGCATAAAAAAATTGCACTTTGTCACACAAAATCAAAAAATTACATACATAATTTATATGTGGTTTCTTTGTAAAACCAGTCTGCATATAGAAATAAAAAGTTAAGTGGTTTCTGTGTGGAACCACTATGCTTTAAAGGGTAAAAAATATTACATACAGTGCCGTTTTATGTGTTGGTGTTTGTTTTGAAATTTTTTTGCCAACGTTTGAAACAACTTAAAGCAGCTTAGAAGCTCATAACCATACATGTGATTAGTTAAGCAAAAAATTAGCTGAAATATTTTTCGTCATTTTACAGCATAATACACAAAAACATGTATTAGCGCACAAAATTCAATACAAATTTTAGTTAAATTTTGGATATAAGATTGATTTCAATTATTAACTCTACAACAACCACGTCTCATTGTGATTGACACGCACACAATTATTAAATAAAGACAACTGTGTTCATGTATTAATCATAACTGAAAAATTTAACTTGACTTAAATGTTTTTGTACACATTCAGAAATTATAATACAGGGTGTCCAGCAAAATTTCTAATAAAAATTCAAGCATCATCAAAAAACATTCAAGGACCCCTCTTGCGACCAATTATCACCATATTTTCCAGTATAAAAGTATACCCCACTTAGTAGTGTGCTGAACTAATTTTAGAAATTAGAAAAATTGTATGAAAATAAGAAATGGCTTATCAGAAAAGAATTGGGTTGTTATATTGAAAATAGGAAGAGAGGATTTTTTAAAGGCTCATACTTGAGACTGAGAAATAAAAAAAAGATACAAGATAGTTTACCAAGTCATAAATATGAAGGTCTAAATCTAAGCAGACGAAAAACACAGGTAATGTTACTAGGTGTACACTTTAATAATTTGTGCTAAGCATCAGCCGCATTGGAACAAACAGCTTCATTTTGAGTGTAAGATTCGAATGTGGTAGGATAGTTTGAGGCTTAGGATTTTTTTTTTCAGGCAAACATTTCTCTGTAATTTGGCAACTTTTGCAGTTCTTTCTTTCAGTTTCCTTTGGCACTAGCTTTTTCTTTGAAAACAATTGCTTGTCACTAACATTTCTGTTGATAAGTACTAAGGGAGGGAGATTCTACAAGACCATAATACAGTACCCAAGCAAAAAATTTCAAATTTCCACAGTTGAAAAAGCCAATTTTAAACAATTATATAAAAAAATGCTTTAACTTTTTAACTATTATTAATGGCTCTAGATAAAATATAAAATTGTTTTTTTTTTATATGATAAAATACATTATTTTATATATTATAGCAGTTAAAATTGCAATTATAAATGAGAATATACAGTAAAATTGGACAATTGGGTCGAATTTTTTGCACAAAATTAAATTAAAATCTTAGTAATTCTGTATATATTCAAATCAAAAGGCAAAACTGATCTTCACACAAACACTAATCACGGGCATAGCGGCTATCACATCACCGGAAACCTAGGCGAATGACACCTAAAGAGGGCAGCAAATTTCGCAATATCTACTATTAAAACGGCTTAGTCGAAAATTACTATTACTCCAAAGTAAATATCGGCGATAGCGGCCACCGTATCGGCGAAAATCCGAGTAATTACATTAAAGCAACAATCGGAAAAAATTAACACCACAACAACGTAAATTTCGACGATATTGCCCGCCGTTAGCAGAGTAAATTTATGTAAATACAGACCTTAAGTCAGCGCAACGCTCAGCGAAACTAAGTACCATACACCAACGAAAATAATGGAGATAGAGATTGGTAATCTGTAGAAAAATTGGCCATTACATCGGAGGTTTGAGGAAGTCTGAACGCACATAAGATCCATGGCTGTCAGATTTGCTAGCAAGCTCAATAAGATTGTAATGTAGATTTGTATCGATCTCAAGAATAATCGAAATTTTAATAAGAAAAGAGCGGAAATCCAAATTTCAGACAAAATTTATCATCATGCAACAACGTAATTCTCAGCGATAGCGTCCGCCATAATCACGGGAAAACGGCCATTTCATCACCGTAACGTTCAGCAAAATGTCCATCGCATATCAAAGTAAATAATGCAGATAGAAGCTATGATATTAAAGAAAAATTCTGAGGAAAGTATTCATTCCATCGGTGGTTTGGCGGAGTTTATGTTTATCAGGAAATTCCACTGATCTCCAGTATGTTCGAAATTTCGGTCAAAAATCTTCGAATAGAACCATGTTTAAAGAGAACATTTCTGAGGGAAGGAGAAACTACTTTCGATCCGCGAGATCAATGGGAAAATTGTGAAAAAACGCCGATATAAGAAGACTTTATCCGATACTGAAGAGGAGTGAAAATTTCTGAATTCAACCGGAAATTCCAACATTAATACGAATTTCAAGCATAATCCACGATTTTCCCGAGATGCAAAAAATTCGAGTATATTTCCCAACTACTGGGCACCCTGTAATAATAATTAAATACAGAAAAAGTCCGATTATCTGGCATTCAAGATTCAATCCACTGGAATTTTTTTTAAATCAAATTGGTGAGAATACCTTTTTTGAAAAAAAAAAAAAAAAAAAAAAAAAAACACGGCGATAAATTGCTAAATTTTATACATTTTTTAATTTAATTTGAGACTTTGAATTTGAATAGGATTTTTATTAGAAACATTTTAAGGGATTGAAGGACGAAAGCAGACTTTTCAATACGATTTCCGAAAAAAAATTGAATACATCTATTTTCAGAATTGACACAAGTTTTTCAGTGGATGATGGATAATTTTGATGCAATTCGCGGATTTCCGCAAATTCGCGGATGAATCACATATATGAAGACCACGTGACAAAGGCAACAGCATCGAAAACTGGTTTAACTATTCTTTAACCAAGTTAGTTCAGACTAAAACAAGTCATGAACTACAGTGGAAAAATGACAGTGGGAAACGAGTGCACTAGGCATTCTTTTTATGAAAAAAGGAAGTCGATCGAATGGTCTTGACACGTCAGTTGAAATAAATAAAACATTTTAGGGAATGAAGAAAAAGGCTGACATTTCAAAAGGATTTATGAATATTTTTTAAAACTTATCTAATCTAATTCCAAAATTTTAGCGGATAACGGGATTTTCAGCTAATTCACGTAAAAAAATTCGCGGATTTCCGCTAATTCGCGGAAGAATCACATGTATGCATAACGTATAAGAAAAGACCTTAAAAACTTACTTTGCACAAGGGCAAATGCAAATACCACAGCACTTCTCCATTCCTGTTAAGTTCTTTTCAGCCTCTCGCATGTCAGCATGTATAACGTCCATGTCTTCCTCGATACGATCAAGTTGTTCTGCAATGAAAATCGCAATGCATTTAGATCAATATTTCAAAAAATATGTACACATGTTATTGGAAACAAAATACATATAAAGCCATCAGTGACAGCAGAAAAGAGGCAAGAGAGCCTTGTTTAGAAATCCTTCGGAAACACAATTAACAAGCTAGTTGCAAATAATAAGGGAAAATATTTATACTTCTAACAAATTTACGATAAGAAAACGTGGGTAAAAAAAATTGACCTGCCCATTTGAAAAATCAAACTGAAATTTTTTAAATTTGATAAGGCATCTTTTACAAACTCAGTATCACAGAATGGGCAACATTTATTTTTCTGCATGAAAAAAAGTTTTAGCAATATAAAAAATTACATGTATTTCAGTTGATCTACTGTAATTATCAAAAAATAAGATTGATCCAGAAGTCCTTAAAAAAAAAAAAAATGCCAAAATTTAAAATAAAAGTTTATTAAAGGGCTGAGAACAATTATTTTGGAGGATCTGTACTTCTAAATGAATTTTATACTCACTGGTGGTTAAATTTAAACTAACGGCATTCAGATGCTCGCAGCTCTGGTTCTACCGAACAGATCCAAATGAAACTTGAAATATAGGTTATGTAGATCATGCTGTCCAAGTTTCCATCGAAAAAAAAAATGGTTTTAAATATTGCCAATATACGACGTTATACTGGTAAAATCATATGCAAATGATTAGTTGATGTAATTTCACTATAAAATCAATAGGTATGGTTCAAAGATATCATTTGCTCACAGGAAACATGCTGGTGAGTAATAAAGAACGCATATTAATGCAAACTTTTTTTATCAGAATGAGAGCAAAGCTTCAGCAGCCCTCCATGCTTATCGACAGATAAAAAATTTAAGGAGGACCCAAGTCAGCAAATGCAGAATGGTATGGAGAGAAAACCAGCATCATACGCTGGATCTCCCTCGTTGCTTGCGGCCGTTGACAACGCGATGGTACGCTTTCATCATATTGTTGACAGACAAAGTATGCAAAAAAGTATGCGTAAATAAATAAAACATTTTGTATTCTATGATTTTTTAACTGTTATATTTCTTTTTACTACATTACAGCGCTACCTGTTGGCAAAATTTTGAACTTTTTTTCCGGCGTAAACCTCGGCCACATAATCTACATTAGAAGTTTCTTTCAGATCCGTTGAGTGGAACCAGAGTAATGATCCTCTGAGTACCGTCAGAGTAACGACCGTCTGAGTTTAAAGGTCAATTCCCGCATTTTTTAAAAACGAGTGAAATTAATTTATATTTATAAAGAATTTCTTTCTGATTCCAAATATTCAACAGAAAGTTCTTTACAAAAATTAGTTATATAAATATAAAGGGAAAAAAAATGAGCAAAAAACCCTCAAATATTAATAACCAGCCAAAACGACCATCTATTTCACGACGTTTTTTAGTTATCTTAAGGGGTGCATGACACCATAGGACCGGTTATTTGCTTTGTTGCCAGCCAAAATCAAATCTCTTCCTCACAATTTTATCATTCAGAGCATGAGGTTTCTTCTTAGTTGGTGTCTTCAGAGGTGTTTCGGATGGAGTGACGTCATGCGTCATTTTATCGCCAAAATCTGAAAGGCGAACTTAAATTGCTAATTAAAAAAGAAAAAAAGCCCAGAGAATGGAAATTTTTGTGTTTATGGCCTTTTCGAAACATTTAGAAATGAATCAAAAATTTAAAAAAAAAAAAAAAAAATGCAGGAATTGTCCACTACCCTGTATTTGAAATAGTTTTCAAATATGTGACACTAAAAATACTTTAATTGGAGTACAAAATTTTTTATTCGAAAACACTAAAATCAAATTTTTCTTGTAAGCAAAATGTTAAAATGGCTATGACGCTTGATGTTAAATCCAAAGGATTCATTAATACTAAAACTTTTTGTAATAAAATGATGATAAACTTTTAATAATAAAATGATGATAAACTTTTAATAATAAAAACTGATTATAAATTTGAAATAAAGCACTATTTTCTACTAATTATCAAGGCAAGACATTTCAGCAAAGGCAAGGTTTTTAGGTCGTTGATTAATTTTTGTATCACAAACATGGTGATTCTGCAAATTTATTGGTTCACTATTTTAACAAAAAAGCTGAACAACATTTTTTAAATCAAGCACTTAATTTAAGAAAGTTCATTTACATTTTGCTAAAAAAGCACCCCCAATTTAATCTCTGCCAATAGCATTGTTTAAAACAAAGTTAAGACGCAAACATAAAAGTATGATATATAAAAATGTTTATTGATTCAAACAAATTATAAACAGAAAGTGAAATAATAATAAATTATTTAAAAGTAGTTTAGTCAAGGGGCTCATAAAATTATTGTTTAGCCTTACCCCCTTGAACATTCAACATAGTTAAAGTTTTCACACCAACATCTTCACTCTAAAAAAACAACAAAAATAACTAAATAAAAATAAAATAAGAACCTACAAATAAGTGCAATTAGCAATGAAATAACACTGCTCCACTAAATGTAAAACTCATATGATCAGGGGGGAAATGTTAACTGAGTGCAAAAATAAATAAAAACGTAATTAAGTTAGGGCTAAATTTCAAATACACATCAACTTGGCACAAACGTTGAAGGATACAAAGATTACTACTGAAAGGGAGAACTTAAATTGGGTATACATAAGATAACCTTCTCTAAAACAGATTAAAAAAAGTATAGGACACAAAATTTCCAAATTCAAATGGAAGTTTTTCCGATTTTTTTTTTTATTTCATGAAAATTCATTATTACAATTGGAAAAGCAACTTTTCAGTAAAATAGAAAAGAATACAAATTAGTATTCAATTTATATTTTTTAACAAAATTGTACTTAAAAAGCAGCAAAAAAATAAATTTTTGTTTTTAGATTTTCTCTCTTTTATCATAATTAAATAATAATAATAATAATCACTTGAGTAGTAACACCTTCCTAGATGCAGTTTGGCGACTTTAACACAAGAAAATTATATGCATACGATTATCATGCATTTTCAGGTTGCGCGAATACAGACAAACATTTTATTTCATTTCATTCAGAACTATCACAGGGTGACCACAAAATTCAGGAAAAAAAGTTCCCTGATTTCCATAAGAGATTTCTAAAATATTCCGATTTTACGACAAACTTTTTTTCAAATTTCTTCAACTTTTCCAGATGTGTAGACACCCTGATCAAATAGAACTTGTACGCTAAAAAAGAGATAATAAACCAATTTTTTAAAAATAGTTTTGGTGGTAGAGAAAAGTTTAAATTATTACACAACATTAAACTTCCAATCATTACCATCACAATTCTCGGAGTAAATGGTGCCAAAATATGGATGAGCAACAAAACATGCCTTCAAAACAAAGAACATTTCCTCGACTTTCCAAAAATTTAAAAAAATTCCCCGACTTCCAGGTTATGTGGCCACTCTGCATCAATTCTAATTTTTAAAACGGAAACAAATGTAAAATTTTGTGTCCATAACTCTAAAGCTCTTTCAACAATAAAGTGCAATAGATCTTACCTCCTTGCTCATCTAAAGCGACCAAGGTTTGTATACCAGTGTCCTTACTCTAATGCAGCATGATGATGATAGTATGCATTAAATATCTAACAAGTTAGCCAATAAGGATGCATACAGTTAAGCATAAATACTAATATAAACATTGTTTACAGCTACAGATTCAGCAAATTTACACATGATTTCGTTTCATAAATATCATAATTATTGTGTAAAATTATTTAAGCAAAATGTTTGATATACACGTTATTAAAAGTTTATTTTTTTTTCTTGATATAATTGTTATTGCTTACATGGTAATACTTGATAAAAGGGGTGTTAAAAGTTTAAATTTTCTATGCACTGACACAACAAATTTCATTAAACTAACAATTGAGTAGTAATTACAGTAAGTATTTTTAAACATGAAAAACACCCATAATATATATATATATATTCTACGAAAAAATCTTATTTTAATTGAAGTAGTATAAAGACTAGGAATGAGCTCTTTACAATTACATGGGCTGCAGTGAGTTTTCTAAAAAATTTAGGAATAGTTTCCAAAAATGTTAGGAACATTTTTGTCTTTAAACTAAAGTTCCTAACACAGACACATTCTTTCCGAAATTGCTTCAATATCGGACTACTAAAAACTTCCAATTTATAAAAAATTTAGCAACTGTTACAAAAAAAATAATAAAAAAAAATCCAGTTAAATAATTATACTAGTATATTGATAAACATGTACAATTAATTTTTGAGCGAGATACAAAGCACTTCAAAAAGAATACTAATTCAACTTTAATATTTTTATTCAACATCTAATATTTTTAAGCATAGCTTCAACTTAAAATTGCGGATCGTTGTACTTTTTCTAAATACATGCTTTTTCAACCATTATCTTAACTTTCACGCCACTACATTGCTGTGAATTGTTAAAGCTGCTAGATCCTCAAACAACTACTTTTGTCAAATTATTTGTCAAGCTAATCATTAAAATGTTATCTGTTAGATCATCACACAGGCACAATTCACAGACATATTACATTAGCATAACACTCGACAAAAATAACTAACGTAAATATCGGCAATAGCAGCTATCACATCAGAGAAAGCTGCAGCAAAAATAATACTAGGTTTTAGGAGTCTATACGAATGCAGGTTTCGTTATTTGGTTTGTACACTCAACGACCTACTTTTGAGCACAATAACAACTAATCAGACTGGGACCTTGTGACGTTCCGTGTTGACATACATCTATAGTAGCCTCGGAGCATCCTCGTCATGATTGGCCAGTGGCCGTAACATAGGCACGGAGCATGTGCCATGTTTCTCGTATAAGCACGGCCCTTGGCCTTTAGAGTTAGTCTCGTTGTTTTCGTTACTTTCTTTTCATTACTTTTCATGAGGTTGAACATTAAGCTGGAGTTTTTGGTAACTGCTGGTCAGTGAACAATTGTTTAACTTCCTGGAAGCCTCTACAAAACCGCCAGTTGTTCAGATACAAGTACACGGCATGGAAGCCTTCAAAGGTTTGCTGTTTCCCCGTCATGGTGAGCTGTTTACTTCTTAAAATTGCCCTCCCCTGTTCGGTTTAGCATACCTCTGTCTGCCTGTGCACTTCAATATTAATGAATATTTATGCTTATTCTCAGAGTTCGATAAAATGGACGTACGCGCGTAGGATGTACGCAGGAAATCGTCGGATCCCGCAGGAAATAAAAGTCAAATGCTGTTTTTTTTTTTTTTTTTAATGGAGAAATTCCAGTTTGGCAGGAGAGGGGGGGGGGGGGGGGGAACGGGAAGTTGTTGACTTCCGTAATGCCGGGAGGTGAAATGTTGAGTGGGGGGGGGGGGGATGATGCTATTCTCCATATAGTTCACCACCTGTTTCTTCTATATAAGAAGGGAGAAGTGTTGACATAAAGGGGGAAGGGGTTTTTATTTCCTGATTTTGGAATCTGAACCTATTGAAACATGTAATTACACTGAGAGTTTATTTTCTTCATTCTTCTTTTTAATTTGAAAGAATTCTTGGTTATTCCATTGTAATTTAAAAGAAACCACATTTTTCTTTAAAATGATAAGGAGCTATCCAAGCAAGACAATGAAGATAAAATGCTGTATTTGCAAGAAATGTTAGAGCAAAACTATTCACAGCATTTAAATCAAAAGCACAAAACTGAAAATAGTTATGAAAGGAGGCATGCTGGACAAGCATCAGTGTTTGCTATCGTTTCACAAGCTTAACCTTTAACCTAATATTGCAACTGGAAATGTGCCATTGAAAACCGATGTTTATCCTGCAGAGTGGTGCTTCCAAAATCAATGCCAAGAAGATTTTAAATTAAACAACTTTTAATTTTCAATAGTACGTAATATTTAATTTTCTTCAGCAGTATAATTTAAAGCCTGCAGACTCGCAGGAAGTTTTTGGATATGGCATTTGTGTACGCAGGAAGAAAATATTTTTCTGGAGCCCTGCTTATTCTTCTAAAAAAACCTTGTGTGTTCATTTCATATCATACCTACAGATGAACAGATGAAAGTTAATTTTGAACAACTATCATCAATGCCTAATCAAGGATTCGAATCTGTCAACTTTGGCACACAAGGCCAAGACGCTAACCACAAGGCCATCATCACGAGTGTTGCAGATTGAGAAAAGATTCCTCCAGGACAATGTTTTTTTTTTTTTTTTTTTTTTTTTTTTTTTAGGAATTAGTGAAACATTTAAGTACAATTTTAGAAATTTCAGCGAGAAACAAAAATTTAAGAATATTTAGGAGTTTTAAGGTGAATGCAAGCCTTTTAGTTATAATAAAAATAATAAGTTTAAATAAACAAAATAAATAATTTTACAGTATCATAGTTCATAAAAGTGAAAATATATTAGTAGTCATTAGAGTAAACACAGACTATAGGTACTTGAAATGTAATCGTTAAACATAAACATGCCAAATAAAATTATATGTATTTAATCTTAATAGCAGTACCAAGCCGACGTAATAGCGCAAGAAAAATCAAGAGTTACACAGTAATGTTTTCAAACTAGCATGAATAATAAAAAAATGAGCATGAATGCTAGTAAAAAAGGAATGTGATTATTTAAAAGTAAATTATTTGATTTTTAGTATATTTGGGTCATATTTATTTATGTTAGGAATTTGTAATTTTAACTAAATAGAGTTTGATGTTCAGCACTTTTTATATACAGACATTAAAGTCTCTAAAATAATATATTGTAATATTAAAAAAATTCAATCAAGAAAATATATTTTATCAATACATTTGGCATATGCTTATTGAAAAATTATAACTCACTTCTTCCACTAGTTGTAGCATCCGTCTTGTACTTTCAAGTGACTGAAAAAAAATTTATCATGAAATATTAAATAAAAATATTTTAACTTGACATCATAATGAAAGAATATGAATCGGCGCAAACTAAATAAAAAATTAATAACCTAAATAATAATGTTCCCACATAATATTTTTTTAAAAACTAAATCAGTTGAAGGACTATGTAGAAGAAGATAGTACAGTAAAACTCCATTAACATGAAATCCTGTTTGATGCGAAGTAAAGGCAGTTCTCCGTACTTAAAACTTAACATTAATTTTTTCGTTTAACACAAACAATTTCAGCGGCCCCATCGACTTCGTGTTAATGGGGTTTGACTCAGGACCCAAAAAATAAAAAAAAATTTACATGCTCTCAAAATCTTACATAGGGCATGCTGGTCTAGAAAATATATGTCTGAATAAAATTTTTACAAGCCCGAACATTTCATTCATAATCATGTATCTAGTACTGACTTGTCCAAAAAGAATTATTGTTAACGACATTAATCTATACTTACACTAAAAGGAAATAAAAAGACACGATATTAACATAGTATATTAAAAATATTTTCACATTACACAACAAAATCATTGATTTTGTTGTGATTTTTGTTCTGATCTAAATCAGAAAATTCTAAACTAGAGATCTGAACTGCATGTCTTTCCACATGCTTTGTTTCTGTACTTGAAACTAACTAGTTTTCATTGCTGGTGATGCAGGGGCCAAAGTGACAAAATAAGAATATATAGGATTTTTTTTTTTAAATATAGGACAATATAAAACATCAAATAACTGCACACAGTTGCTACTGAAATTGAAAATTAACTCGTTAAACATTTATATACTCGTTATATTGAATTTAAGAGAATAGAAAACACATGATTAAAAAAAGGGTAAAAATGCGTTATACCCCCCCCCCCCCATCGCATGATCCTGAATATGTAATTCGTTTTTGCCTCAATATTCCATCCCTAAATCAAGTTTTATAAATTACATTATTTGTAATCTTCAGTCTTTTGCTTCCAGCATCGATAACTGCTCCAATTTCTTTTTATCCTTGTTTTCAGTCTTTTGTTGGTTCAGATTTGCTGTTCAGTGGATGGATTGGTGGCGAAAAGTGGGAGATTTAGAGCCGATTGTGGCGAACCGGGACTTGATTTTCCAGAAACCCTAGAGACGGTTTGGATTTGACAACACAACGCATTGACGTAATTTTCAATTTTGACGACTTTTATGAAAAAATCGTGGCTAAAATTCTGAATCCGGTACGGATTTAGGGATGGCTCCAAGGTGATTTTCACCAAAAAATGGCAGCCTCGCCATTTATTTAAGAGCAAGAGAACTGCCTATGGTTGCCTTAATTTGGCGCGGTTTGATGTAAACAATTCGTGGCGCAGAATCCGTATAGGATTCGGAAAGAAAAAAATCGCCATCAGACACTGTACAGTAAATCTTAACATTTTGCTTCCTCCATCAACTATTGACTGAGCACTCGAAATGTTCTTCAATATAGTCCTGCAAGTTAATCACAAGTTGTTTTTATCCTTTTTCCCGAGGCAGAGTTTTATTACTGCATCTCTCTCTGTATTATGATCAATTAATTTACTACGTTGGAGGAGAAAACAGTTCTGAAATTCAATACTGCGTATTACGGAAAAGTTCACGTTTATATTTTACAACTCTCGCCAGTCCAATAGAGTTGAGTTGTAGGTTATGCCGCACGCGACGTCACAAGAGATAAGACGCCGCAGTTACAAACATCGCTTTTGTCAGGTTCTTCACCTACGATCGCGCCAAAGAATCCGAAATATAAAAAATGGCAACGAACGGCCCGTTATCACGAATTCGAAGAAAATATAGGTCGAATCAATATAGAAATTGTAAAATATAGGACAATATAGGACGTTTTTGCCGATTTAAAAAAAAATATAGGACATATAGGACGTCTGCGACCCCTGGTGATGGATTGAAGTTTGCTGTCTATGCTTCATCAATGCCTATTCACATTAAATTATTTATAGTTTCAGAGGACAAGTTGCATCGCAATGCGTTCTTTATATGATTCATGGCATTGAATCTTCTCTTGTAGGTAGACGTTCTGGGAGAAACATAAGCGTCGCGACCTGCTACTAAAAAATCACAAACCGGTCAAAATTAATGTGCGCAAGTGAAAATACAAAATATTCTTTTGAAATTATGACATTACATAAAGATACATGACCAGTTGTAAAATAAATCTTTTAGAAATAGTTACAAAGTTAATTAAAACTAGAACATTGATGTTCTACAAATTCAAGTGATTTTACTTAATGGTACATTATTTTGAAGAATTCATACAAATAAAACAATGGTAAAGGTCATAAAACAAAAAAAAGTTAAGGAGTTAAGAGACTAAAGGGTTATAGTTCCAATTAATTCTGAATGAATGAAAATTAAAAGAAATTGTAATTCAAATAAATGTTTAGCTACAGTGTGTATTGTTCCTTTCAATTCTCCCAATATCTCTTTTGTGATCTGCCTTTTGCATTCTTGATTCTCCTTTAAATGATATAAATAAATAAATAAAGAAAGAAAAATTCTTTTTACTCACATCATCAGTCACTTGATTTGCCTTCATTTGAAGGACTTCAATCTCGGAAGTATCGTGATTCATTTCTGTGGTCTTTTTGGCTAAAAGAACATGAATAAAATTACTTCAATTGAAAATAATAATAATTGATACTAAAAACTTAATAATTTAACCCTTACAGGACCATAAGACGTCCAAGACTAAATATGCCAATACAACACAATATTTTAGCTATTGTGGGTGTAAAGTAAGAGAATATCACCAGAAAAACATAGCAGGATGTATAGGTTTCCTATAATTTCATGGGAAATATTTTTCCCTATGGACCATAAAAGTAAATAAACGAAGAGTTAGGTTTATTATATCGGTATTTTATTTATTGCTTTGTAATACAAAAAACATAATAAAAATTATCAGGAAAGTAAAATAAATAGTTATGATATTCTAGGAAACAATTTCGTTTACTTGTGAAGCACAAGTGGACATTGTACATAACACATTTATTAAGTGTCCTATTTTCTATACGTTTTTTTTTTATTCGTTCAGAAACACATTTGCCGCCTTGGACATACGTTTTATTTTGACATTCAGTAAAAAAAATATCGATTCAATAATAATTGAACAATCGATAACGATTTTTGTAGAAGGGAAAAATATTTCCCTTGAGCGTGAAAGGGTTAAACAAAGCGAAGAGCAAGTTTCAAAATTGTGTACTTTTACATTTTAACTTAAATTTAAATTTTGTACTAAATTTTTTTAAATACTTTTACTAACTATTATTGAGAAATAAGTGTCAATTTTTATACTTAAAGACATTATTTGATGGTTTCTTTATAAAATAATCATTTTTTTCTTCCAATAATGGACCCAAGTGCTCGCAGTCACTTGGCCACTGCAAGGCCGGTAGCGTGAGGGCCATCAGTGCCCCTAAGTTAGGACATCCACGTCTCACCATGGATTCAAACTAAGATCTATTAGCATGGTGGTATGATGAGCTAACCAATATACTGAATGGGCAACATAAAATAATCACTGAACCAGCATAAGAATGCAATATTTTTAAGGTCAAAGCTGTTAGTACTTTTCCTTTAAAGGGGTATTCTGGTTTAGAAATTCGAAAAAAATCGATTTTTTTTGTGTGTGCATATTTTCATAGTATAACCTGTTGTCCAAACTGAACTAAACGTGCATTTCTATTCGAGTTAAGAAGGTGAGAACAAAAACATTATATATGAGAAAACTGATCTTTAATGCAGATGAAACTATTTACAGATGACAACTACATACAGGATACAAAAAGAAAAGATAAGATAAGAGAAAGTGTATACAAAACACTTGCCTATATATATCATTCTCTACATGAACAGTTACAGTTAGACACAGAGAAATTTGCATATAATAAATAAGTTAGCTTTCCTGAAAACAACTCAACCTAGTTCACTCAATGTTTACCTTTGTAAACGAACTGGTCTGATCAGACTGAATGATGAAAAACCTATAAACACTATGGGTATCAAAATACTTTACGTTTTCCAACATAACCCTTCAAGAAAATGTCCCTAAAATGATTTTTCGAAATTCGAATTATTTTCGGAGTTACAGCTCATTTTGTGACGCGCCGACAAAACCGTTTCGCAGCCGGGTCGCGCGAGCAAACAATAGACGATCGGCTAACTCTGGCCGCCAAGGTCTTTTGTACTCGATGTATTTTCTTCACTCGATGTATATTTCTCAAAATTCACAACTCGGGAACTGGGTGATCGTTTTAACCAATTTAGTTCAAATATATTTATACTAAGTGCTCAGTTAAGTTCAGTTTTGTTTCGACTATCTCGCTGTACAAACGGAAGTATTCTGAAATCAGTGATGTGAAAAAATATATTTTTAGAGTAAAATTTAATTAATAACAAGTGAGTATAAAACGTCAGTAAACGACTCCGACTGCGCGCGATTAGTCCTCAAACTTTAAACTCGTTTTTCTCGTAACTACTTTTCTGGAAACGGTGTGCATGATATCTTTAATTCTACTCAACCGATTCACTTGAAATTTTACACAGAGCTTCTTTATACATTATAGTATAGCACTACGAAGAGTTTTAAATTTTTTTTTTGTATTTTTAAAAAATTCCAAACAACAAAAAAACAGGGAAAATATGAAACTTTTTTTTCAAACCACCGACATTTTGTGAAAAAAAAATTTCTTTTTCAAAAACGTTTCGTAGTACGATAACTACACCCTTCCTCTTTACGAATAATTCATGGATTTCCATTTCAGGTCATGTGAAGGATTTATATCCTGCACACCAGGACAAGCCATTTTTCCATCAGTCCCCACTTCGCCGACCTGCAGTTTTTTGAAATTTAATTTTTTTTCTTATATTATTAATGTTTTGTATTCTTAAAATATCAATAAAAAGCTTATAAAAAAATGTATGATTAAAATATATATTTTTTTTTTATCGCGTCCGAAAAAATACCTAAAATTCGGGCTTCTAAACCAGAATACCCCCTTAAGCATATTTCAACTCTTTAAGGTGCTATCACTTTGTTGTCTTTATAACCATAGTTTTTGCAATTTTTTTTTTTTAATAAAAATTTTCAGCATATTTTAAAGATTTTAAAAATAATCTTTTTTATAAAAAAAAAAAAATATTCATTGAGCCAATTTCGAAAAACCATAAAAGCAAGTTTTTAGTTTGTTTAATCATAGAGTAGAACCTCGATAACGAAAGTTGTCAGGACTGCACCCTGGACCTTTGTCGGTAAATCGAAAGTACCTGATAAAAGAGAGCATTTAAAAAATGTCTGTTATCGGACGACAACTAAATTGAACACTGGACTTTAAACATGCACAAAATAACTAAGTGTGATGTTTTTAATGGTATTCCTATAACTAAATCTGTCAGCAAACAGCATGAAAAATTTATTTTTAGTGCTGATGTTGTTTATTTTTAACTAGTCTGCTTTGAAGGTAGTTAAGATGTGGATTTTGGGCCAAAAGTTGCATCAATAAAACTAGTGCCAAGTTATGGCAATTATGTGCATTTCACTAGCTAGAAAAAAAGGCACTATCATTTTTCAGCATTAATAGTCTTGGCACAGAATATGCATTGAAGTTGAAGTTCATCTACTTACGGACTAAAACATTAACCCCTTTTTAATAATTCAACAAATTTTGCAAAATTAAGATAATTTTTTTAGAAACTATTGTTACTTTCCTCAATTTTTTCTACCAGCAAGTTTTGAAAGGCAGATGTTATTATTAAAATGCTTAGGCGGATGTTAGAAAATTCACCAAAATTAAAAACACAGTAATAAAAATAAAATAATAAATTAAGCATCTATTTGGGAAAAAATTACAAATAAAGTCTCACCTAAGAAATGCCCTAAACCAAATGCTCTATAACAAAAACTGAAACCAATTCCAAGCAAATCTCAATGAGTTTTGGTGATTTTTTAATACCATTAGTTTAATTTTTGGAAGGCAGGGAGAAAATGTTAATAGCGGAATTGCAACAATATGCCAATCGAGAAATTATATATTAACAGTGTAAAATTTAAAATGAAAAAACTAGATTTAAAAATTGCATGTAACTAGTTTCATAATTAGGGATATTGATAACAAGAAATGCAACACTTGAAAAAAAAACCAAATGTCAAAGAGGTGGAACCCCCTTTTAAACAAACACACTGTTTGTCGATGTTCCGGAATTTCTATGCTCACTAAAACATAATTATTGTGAGAAAGTACATATTACTGAAAGTTAAAAAAAAAATTATTTACTGACCTGTGGCAGATAAAATTTAGAAAATTAGAAGAAAAAACGGAGGAAAGTATTTTGAACTTTTAACACAATAATAACATCTACTTGATGACAATTAAGACATTGCCACACCTGAAATTGAAATTCATATATCTGCAGTGTAATTAACAAACCAAAGAATCTAATGGGAAAATATAACTTTTTTTATATACAGTTTAGAGACTTAATAATTAATTGTAAAGTTAGAAAAATCTACGATTTTTTTTATGCTTGTTGTGGAATTTGTGAAAAATAATTTTTTGAGCCAGAATTTCTTACAATAATAAAAAAAAATATTATTACAATTTTTATCCAATCATAAAACAGATAAAAAAATTTCTCGTCAGGAATTGTAGAGAACAATTACTTATGACGTCACACTACCTCCTGGACGTGACTAGAGCTTTTCGCACCCGGAAACAACTTTTGAAGGAATATGTTATAGAAAGGATGCCTTTCAAGAGGCAAATTGTTCTGTATTTGCTTTGAGAATCGAAGAAAGTATTACAAACTTCTACCAGACGGCTCGATAACCGACATGCACCTATTTGTAACAACCATCTCCACATCTACTCATTTTGAAAAGAGAGACAGCTGAGAACCAATGAGACTCTGGGGTGGTCTAGTGTACAAATGGCAGATACCAGATACAACACCTAGATACCAGTGTTTACTTTTGTTTAGTGGTTAACACGCTTGTCTACTGATCTGGGAGTCCCTGGTTCATCTCCGTTAGAAGGGCCTGAACATGACAAGTTGGGGTCCAAGGGCCAGGCACTCTCAGAGGCCCCTTTCAAAAGCTAGATTTTATTGGAAATGGGCTTGACATCAAGTCAAATGAATTATCATTAAATATAGAAAAAGTTGATAAAATAATTTTAATATTGTTTTCTAAAAATTTTTAATTTTTTTTTTTTTTATTCTAAAAAAGAGATAAATTTCAAACAAACAAATTTATAAACCAAAAGAGGAAAAACTTTGTTATGTATAGCATTGTATTTTACGATCACAAAATGTAGTAGTATCCGTGACAACAATACCTGTAGCATTATTCATAACTTTAGAATCGATATGTGCTGATCTCACAATAAATTCGTCAAGACTTCCTTTCAATTTTTTTTCTCTATCTTTCAAAAAAGCTTGTTTTTTATGCTTTTAAATGATAGTTTGGTTTATTTGAATAAATACCCTCAGATGGGATACTAAAGACGGATTAAAATAAATACAAAATGATTTTTAAGTAAGAATTCTTTACAGATTATAAAATATATTCACATAGCTTTTGTAATACTAAATTTATATAGGCTTACTACCGATTTAGGGGCTCAATAAAATCATGGGCCCAATGCCCAGGCCTTGTGGGCCTATAGCCAGTGATCAGGGTTTGCCTGTTAGCCCACGACCTCCACACTACCAACTCAGCAAGCAACCTCCGGCGACTCACTGCCACACGCAACGCACTCAACTCTATCACCCAACGCACTCGACTCAATCACCCAACGCACTCAACTCTATCACCCAAAGCTCTCAACTCACACGCAAGCAACTCAATCGTTTGCTTCCTTCGCGACTCACTGGGAAGGGGCTACGTGGTGGTCTCGTGTACAAATTACAGATACAACACCTAGACACTAGTAGTCACTTTTGCTTAGTGGTTAACACACCTATCTATTGATATAAGGAGTCCCTGGATCGGTTCCCCGATAGCTGTTCGCTACAACTCGATCACCAGACTTCTTGCATCTAGAGGCATCACATGCTGCGTGAGGGGAAGGGGCTTTGAGCGTCTCGGAATTTTGTGTTTCATGTTTGTTCGATTTATTGGATTATTTTTACCTGATTCGATAGGATATTTAAATATTTTTTTTTTGCGCATATCTTTTTGATTCGGGTGGGGGGAGATATCCCCTCCCCCCACATTTAACTTTTAAAAGTTAAGTATGACTTGCAAGTTACAATTTTGCCTCAGAAAAAGCAATATCAAATTAAAAAAAAAAGAGTTATCTTATTGCCGAATAACCATTAATGATTGTGTATATGTGTTGCACAGTATAAGCTGGAAGATTTTCTTGTAAAACTAATTTTATTCTTTGTATAAAGTAAGAACCGATTTTTAATTTAACAAAACACGACACCATGATACTTAAATCTTTCATAAAAAAATGATTATCCATTTAAAATATATTTCACCGATCAGTTTTTGGTCAGCACTGTTTAAATATTGTTGCACAAATTGTCTGTATATAGTGTAAATAGTGACGTATTATTTTAAAATTCTATTGTAATTTATTTTTATCTTATTTTATTTATTAACAGCGATTATACAGGTTAGAAAAAGGTGGCAACACCTAAAGCAATCGAGAAATTTCGAGATGTTTATTTTTCGACGAATTGGCTGGAAATTTCGCGAATGTTCCTCTCGCGCCAAGTATAAATAAGACTGGAGATCGTGAAAGTTTTTAGATTGACTTTGGACTTCGATGTGAGCTGATCGCTTTGTTTACCTACTAGAGTGAACTTGTATAATTGCTGTATTCGAAGTTGTTCTTACTGAAGCTTGTGTTGAAGCTTGAGGGTGATTAAACTGTTGTCTTTGAATAAATTTTGTGAGTTTTCTGAAGTGAATAAATAGTAGTTTTTATCTTAAATACTGTGCCATCATTGCCTCAGTGGAAAAATTCATAACAATATTATTTGTAAAAAAAATATTATTGAATATCAAATTTAAGTATTAATTTATCTAAAGAGAAAGCAAAACTAACTTGTTCAATACAAGAAATTATTTTACGCAATTTTATAATATATGTATTATACATAAATATGTATTATACATAATATATGTAATATACGTAATGAAAGTATAGAATTCGATCAATATTTTTTGTTGTATTTTTCCACGTTTCGGAACATGCTGATTTCAAAGAAGTTATCAGGAAAAAATGTGTGTCTGTGAGTGTTTTGTGGTCAGCATAACTCCCGAACAAATTGACCTACGATATTCAAATTTGGTGAGCGGGCTGGTGATGGCACAAGGACCTACCATTAAGGTTTTTGTCCAAATTGCGCATGCGCATAAAGTAGTTGCCATTGAAAAAAAATCATGATATATAGTAATTGCTAAAATACGAACGATTTTGTTCAAAACCGCTGTGGTAATGCCTTTTAATGTGTTCAAAACATCCCCACCTCCGAAATTCCCATAAAAATGCTTTAATGGCGTGAAAAGTTCAAAAACGAATGCCTTTAACACAGAGTTCTCTTTCCTTGAGCACACCTCCGCAACGATCAGTTTTTTTCCCTCCTCAGTTTTACTTATATAAGAAAAGATAATATAAGAATTATCGAAAAGTATATTTTCAAAATAATAATTTTGACAAAGTGTCTCCCCCCCCCCCCCACCCTTTTTCTTTTCTTTTTTAGACCCATATAAGATTAATCGCAAAAAATATTGCCAAATAGGTCATTTTTTTCACAATGAATGATGAAAATATAAAAACGGTAAATGACACAAACCCATGTCAGTATTATAGTGTAATTGAAAGTTGTGCGATGTTCCACACCTCTAGTTATTAAAGTACATATGGATGAACGCATTACTGTTTTGCAACAGGTTTTGTAACTTTGGGGGGTAAATTCGACTTAGCTTTTGATATCAGCATTGTAAAATATTGCATACTTCACAAGTGGGCGAAACAATTCGCATATTTGCATCATAAATTGTGTGAGAGTCTGATTAACTATTAATTACATTTTAATTAGCTAATAAGAGCTAAATAGGAGTTGGGAATTTGCAGGATACCGAGCGTACTTCTGTCGCAGATTAGTTTATCAAGGATAATTTTCAAAGAAACTACCAAATAACGTCTTTAATCACAGGGATTGACATTAGTTTCTAAAATAGGGGTTCCAAAGTATATTTGTGTTCTTAATCGTAAATAAATTCTTAAATAATCCAGAATGATGTTGTGTGTCGTATGGGTTCAACGGTACCAAACACGTAAAAATGAAACATATATTTATTATTGGGTAACACCGTAAAGAACGGAGCGCCTAGACGCGCGTCCGATCTATTTTAATTGCGTATACAGAGAGAGAGTTACATGGGAGGGGAAGGGGTTTTATCTTCTTCCCACGCATGCGCGCAGGCAGCAGAACACTTATTCGTAATTCCCAACAATTTGAACCATTTATATGGGAATATCAATTCGACATTGCGACAATTGCGGCCTCGTGCGCCTACAAGGCGTGAAGAGACTCAAGGCAAGGCAATATGGGAATAAAAGAAATAGATAGCTGCGCATTTAGATTGTACATTTTAAAAGAAGATGAAGGCACAGTACATAAAAATGGCGAATCTCATGTCATTTAGAAGCATTTGAAGAGATAAATTGTCAGGAGTTTTATTTTCTGGAACGGAAGAGTTAGATTGATACAGAAAAGAACAATTTTGCTCTACAATGGTGCGTTGCCAATGTGGCATTTGGTTTTATCATTTTTTACTTTCAATTATATGTATACATAGGGTAATGAAAGTATAGCATTTGATAAAAAAAAAATAAAAATCGATTTTTTGTTGTTGTTGCATTTCTCTATGTTTCGGAACATCCTGATTTCAAAAAAGTGATATAGTGATGTGTGTATGTATGTCTGTGTTCAGCATAACTTCCGAACAAATTGACCTACGATGTTCAAATTTGGTGTGTGGGTTGCTGGTGGCCATGGGACCTACCATTAAGATTTTCGTTAAAATCGCGCATGCGCATAAGGTAGCTGCCATTGAAAAAATTATGTTTTTCAGTAATTGTTAAAAAACGTCTCTAACAATTTTGAACAAAATCACTATGGTAGTGCCTCTTAAGGTGTTCTAAACATCTTTACCTACAAAATTCCAGTAAAAATGTTTTTATGACGTAAAAAGTTGAAAAATGGATGCCTTCAACAAAGAGTACTCTTTCCTTGAGCATACCTCATCAACGATCGTTTTTTCTTCTTCCCTCAGACCCATACAAGAATAATCGCAAAAAATATCGCCAAAATGGCCATTTTTACTTCAATTACCTATATGTACACATAGGGTAATAAAAGTATAGCATTCGGTCAAAGAAAAAAAAAATCGATTTTTTTGCCTTCCTCCACTTTGTGGAACATCCTGATTTCAAATAAGTGAAATAGAAAAATTTTCTGTCTGTGTGTATGTGTTCAGCATAACTCCCGAATAAACTGACCTAAGATGTTTAGATTTGGTGTGCGTGTTGGTGGTGGCCATGGGATCTACCACTAAGGTTTTCGTCAAAATCGCGCATGCGCATAAGGTAGCTGCCATTAAAAAAATCGTGTTTTTCAATGATTGCCAAAAAACGGCTCTAACAATTTTGATAAAAATTGCTGTGGTAATTGCCTTTTAAAGTGTTCTAAACATCCCCACCTCCGAATTTTCCATAAAAATGCTTTAACGGAGTAAAAAGTTGAAAAACGAATGCCTTCAACACAGAATTAGAATTCTCTTTGCTTGAACATAGCTCCTCAACGATCGTTTTTTTCTCCTCTCCACAGTTTCACTTATAAGAAAATAAGAAAGGATAATATAAGAATTATCGAAAAGTATATCGCCAAAAAACATCATTTTGGCGAAGTTTTTTTTTTTTTTTTTTTTTTTTTTGAGACCTTTATAAGAATTATTGCAAAAAAATATCCCCAAACTGGCCATTTTTTTCTAAGCGAATGATTAAGTATTAAAACGATAAATGACGCAAATCCTCACCAATAATATAGTGTAATTGAAAGTTGTGCGATGTTCTACACCCCTTGGTTTCAATGTCGTAATAATTTACTTTGGCATCACCAGTCCAGAAAGGATAAATTGGGCGTGAAAAGTAACAATCACTCTTAACGTTAATTTCAAATACCAACTCAAAACTAATACAAAACGACTCGATCTCGATGACATTCGAGACCATCGATATAGATAAACAACTGGATAGACTGCTCCATTGTCAATGCAAAGAGAAAAACGCGCCGGGGATTGCGAAGCTGGTGGGAAGATTAACCAATCACAGTTCACTTTTATAGTTGGATGGAAATGCGAAAAACCTTGTAAAGTGTTAGAGTATATATATTTTTTTGCACATTATTACTAATTAAGGTCTACTATTGACATTTCTGCTGTGTACAACCCAAATTTTTTATTTTCAATCCTTCGCAATCCGTATTTTTTTATCCCACCAACGGTATCTGGCAACGGCTTCATTTTCTCAGCGTTAAGCAGTCTATCCAGTTGTTTATTTATATTGATGTTCGATACACTCAAGTCATCAAAAGGTAGATGTTCGAGAAGCATGGCCCTTTGGAATTATTTCGAGTAAAAACACCCGACGTGTGAAACAAAAAGGCTATCGCCATATTTATACAATTGGAGTTGTCTGATGAACCTAAGCAACTCAAAGAGAGGAGAACTCCCGATCCCGAGCACATTAAAAAGCATCCTTTCGTGGACAGTAAAGATCTCTTTTGTGTAGTGGTTAGTGCGTTTGTCTTCTGATCTAGGAGTCCCTTGTTCAACTCTCCGTTAGCTCACATAGCTACATTGGAGATTACCGGACAACGAATAATGCTGCCATCTATCGGTGCCCTTCTGAAAATACAGCAGACTTCCACACTACCACCTCAGCAAGCAACCTCCGGCGACTCACTGCCACACTCAACTCGCACGAAAGTAACTCAATCATTCACCTCTTCGCTACACTCTGGGAAGGGACTATGTGGTGGTCTTGTGTACAAATAACGTATTCAACTCCTAGACACTAGAGATATCTTTTGCCAGGTGGTTAGCTCGCCTGTCTTCTGATCTAGGAGTCCCTGGTTTGACTCTCCGTTAGTTCACATCGCTACACTTCTAGCAACCCAAATTGGCGATTTGACTTCCACTGTACTTCGAGAAATCCTGTTCCGCCTGCAACGTTGCCATGGTAAACGATGAAACCCAATGGAACCTACATGCAATGTATGCGGTATGTGGGGAGATACAGCTTTTTCGGATTTTTTCAACTTCAGCTGTACGAATACGATGAACTGCTTGGATCTAAAGAATCAGCGTAGGTGTTAGGGGAAAAGGAGCTGTAGCGCTTTGCTCCAACGGGGAGTCGAACTACGATGAACTGCTTGGCTCTAAAGAATCAGCGTAGGTGTTAGGGGAAAAGGAGCTGTAGCGCTTTGCTCTAACGGGGAGTCGAACTACGATGAACTGCTTGGCTCTAAAGAATCAGCGTAGGTGTTAGGGGAAAAGGAGCTGTAGCGCTTTGCTCTAACGGGGAGGTGTGCTAACCACTAGGCAAAAGTGATCACTAGTGCCTAGATCAGCGTTAGCCACTACTGGCCCGTGACAGATTTTTCTGCGGCCTGCCGGCATCACAGAACATTAAAATAATAATAATAATAATAATTTTACTGTAAGGGATTTTTTTTTTATATATATATAATTGGAATTTATCCGAAATAATGTGTTAATTACGTAGAATAATGTTTTCCATTACGAACCCGAAGAAACTATAAGAAGAAGCTTTCAGCAAGGTGGTTTTCATCAAGAATAAATACAGGAATAACTTAACTGAATCTCATTAGGACATATTATTAAAATTAACTGCAACAAATACTCCAAAAGTTGGTTGGTTGTATTCAGATTATCTGGCGCCGTCAGCAACATGAGGGCTATAATGCGCCGAAACATTCGTCATTAGACAAGCCAACATACATTTACAAGCACCCATGCCTAACACGGGACTCGGAACCCATCAACCTCGCGGTCTAGAAGCTAGCACACTAAACCACTATACCGTTTGGTAGGCACCAAAAGACAGAAATTCTATCAAAATAAACTGAACTATTTCTACCAAAACGTCTCGCAACTGATATCGACTAAAACGGAGTAATATGGAAATTTGGAAGTACAGTTTAAATACATTTATTAAAAGTTAGGTCAAGTCGCACAGTCACGTTGAAATAAAAGATTCACTTCTTTTTTAGACTTTGACTTACTAATAATAAAATCTTTTACTTTTTTTATGGGGAAAAAAAAAAAAAAAAAAAAAAAAAATCAAATATTAATTGTAATTTTATTAAGATAAAAAAAAAAAAAATAACTATTCCAGTTTTTAGAAATGCTATTTATTGTTAAATTGATATTAATAAAAGATACATATTTTGGTGTATCTGGCCCGTGAAAAGCTCCAACATAAGTCCCGCCTCTAAAAGTTAGTGGCGGGACCTAGATGTCGTATTTGTCATTCGTCGTATTTGTCATAAACCTAGATGTCGTATTTGTCATTCGTATGCCGAGCATCGATATAGATAAATAACTGGATAGACTGCTCTATTGTCAATGCAAAGAGAAAAACGCGCCGGGGATTGCGAAGCTGGTGGGAAGATTAACCAATCACAGTTCACTTTTAGAGTTGGATGGAAATGCGAAAAACCTTGTAAAATGCTAGAATATATAGTTTTTTGCACAATTTTACTATTTAAGGTCTGCTATTGACATTTCTGCTGTGTACAACCCAAAATTTTATTTTCAATCCTCGGCAATCCGTATTTTTTATCCCACCAACGGCATCTGGCAACGGCTTCATTTTCCCAGCGTTAAGCAGTCTATCCAGTTGTTTATCTATATCGATGATGCCGAGACCACCACAGAGCTACATCCCAGCATGATCGGAAGTGCGTAATCTTGGTATGAGCTTTTCCCGTGGTAATTGGTAGTTTTTATTCGCAAAAATTGTTTTGTTGCCTACATCTAATCGTCGGAATTAAAATAGGAGTTTGGAATAGTGCTGGATATGATGGATTAACCACAATCACACGCTGTCACATTGACCGATTCGCAAGTTTAAAAGAAAGGAATTTCCAAAAAAATATAAATAAGTGTTTTCTTTCTTTCTCATCTTATTTATTTTATAAAAGTTGAAAGGAAACTTTGATTTGACTCTGAGTTTAAATAGTCCGAGAGGCGACTGCAATTTTTGGACCCCATCGAACATCATTCTGAATTTTTTTATAGAAATTGGAGAAAAGTGAGTAGATTAGGAAACCACTGGTCTGCCGTGGCAAAAATGGACGAAACTGATCAATAATCGATTTGGAATGAGTTGAACTAAAATCCGATTGCCAAATATGTCATAACTTGCCAAAAATAGAACAAACTTATTCGTCTGGCAACCCACTTCATTTTGATTTTCAATGAGAAAAAGCGCAAACGATTTCTGATCTCTGGCTCGGTAAAACTTGTATTTTTTAAAAGTAAGCCAAATTGGCGACATCAGTTACGTCATAAGTGACGTAATATTTTTTGCCAACTTGGCTCCCTTTTAATAGATGCTAGTAGACCGTCGCCAGATATCTGAATCGTCTGCAACCTTCTTAATTGAAAATTAAAGAGTGAGGGTTAACAAATAAAAAAAAAAAATGTTCATTATTCGGCAAGTTATGGCGCATTTGGCAATTGGATTTAGTTCAACTTATTAAAAGTCGATTTTTGACCAGTTTCCGCCATTTTTATCACGGCAGACCAGTGGATTCGTAATCTACTCACTTTTCTCTAATTTCCATAAAAAAATCAGAATGATGTTCGATGGGGTCCAAAAATTGCAGTCGCCTTTCAGTCTATAACGATTAAAGACTTTGCATTCATGGTTGGTTGGTTGGATTTCTGGTGCAAGGGCTTCACGTGGGCCATACTGCTTTGCGTTCATGATTGATTGTGTGTGCGTGTGTGGTGATGGGGGGGGGGGGGCATATTTACCGGCTACACTTTCATTTTCGATCAAGGGCCGCTATTGAACTAGAATGTATTATATATGGTATAGGGTGGGTAGACTTTTTTCAACAAGGGTAGATATTTAGGGAGTGGAGGACGACCGGTGTAAGTGCGGTCGCATTTTTCTGAAATTTGATTCATAAGTATTAAAATTTAAAATTTTTTTACGCACATTAAAGTACCTAATGAGTGTACATCAAAAAGAAAACGCCTAAATTATAATTTAAAAATGAAACTCATAAAAACTAAACAAATTTTTATGTACAACTGTAACTTATTGAGTTCAGTTTTCATGTGTTACCACTACGAAAAAACATCCATTCTAAACTATTTATATTAACCCTTTGCACTCTAGGCCATTTTCGCGGGGAGGAACCAGCAACTCGAGACGTTTCCCGCCATTTTTGGTTATTTCGCGGTTACAGATTCGCTTCATAGATACTAAACACAGTCATTGGCCTTGCATCGAATTTCCGCATCAAACCTAGTGGTCCTTTCGAGTTGCGGTATCGAATCATGTGTTAAGTGAGAGTCACCTCTGGAGTGCAAAGCGTTAACTTATTTTTGCTCCAAAACTTGGTTGAATATTTGTCATCCATAACTAGTCTATCTGACAGTCAGCTCGATTGGTTAATGGCAAAGTTAGTTTATTAGTATTTAGAAGCGATAATTGAAACATACGTAAAAAAGGTCAGACCCTAAAACTTGATATAATGCATTCATTAACAAATCTATCAGTCCAATTGGATGATGTCAAGTTGGCTTATTAGTATTATGAAACAATAATAGGAGCGTTTGTAAAAGCCTCCGTTTAGTAACAGTGACAGCCCCCAAAACTTGATAGAATGCATTGTCAACAACATCGAATCTATCGTCCAATGACCAAACGTGGCTAACGACCCATAGTGGTTAGCGTGCTATCTTCTAGACCGCGAGGTTGAGGGTTCGAGTCCCGTGTTAGGCATGGGTGTTTGTAAATGTATGTTCGCTTGTCTAATGACGAATGTTTCGGCGCATTATAGCCCTCGTGTTACTGACGGCGCTGGATAATCTGAAAACAACCAACCAACCAAACTATTGGCCAAGTTTCAGCCTGATTAGTTAGTTGTTTTCAGATTATCTGGCGCCGTCAGCAACACGAGGGCTATAATGCGCCGAAACATTCGTCATTAGACAAGCCAACATACATTTACAAACACCCATGCCTAACACGGGACTCGAACCCTCAACCTCGCTGTCTAGAAGCTAGCACGCTAACCACTATACCGTTTGGTCGGCTCAGCCTGATTGAATGATGTCAAGTGATTTAATTAAATTTTTGCAACGGTATAGTGGTTAGCGTGCTAGCTTCTGACCTCGAGGTTGCGGGTTCCGAGTCCCGTGTTAGGCATGGGTGTTTGTAAATGTATGTTGGCTTGTCAAATGACGAATGTTTCGGCGCACTATAGCCCTCGTGTTGCTGACGGCGCCAGATAATCTGAAAACAACCAACAATTAAATTTTTGCTGATTCGAACGGCAGCCACATCGGAATACCGCTATACACTGAGTCGATGTTAATATACAGGATTTACATAATATTACCCATAATATATATTGTTACGAATTTTTGTATATTTGTAAATATTTCGTAGTGTTAAATTTGTAAATAGGAAAATTTATGTATATTTTGCATAAGGCAGTGCAATAGTTCGCCTTTAAGTTGGTTTCCCGACAATATGGGTGTTATCGCTTGATAACGAGTTTTACAGAGGTAACTCTGGGAAACGAGTTTCAAGGGGCAGGGCATTTAACATTATGGTAATGGGAATCTCGCCGAATTGGCGAGATAGAGCCAAGTTGGCGACTAATTTTTATCGCCAAATTTGGCGAGAAATCGTCAAATGTCGCCAAACTTGGCGACCATTTGGCGACATTATCGGTACATGTATAGGTACATGTATCCCATGTACATTTATAGGGCTTTTCGACTACAATCTAGAAAGTTCTCCAAATGTCTATCTCTGGAATATTCACGAAAGTTCTCCACTCCTATATAAGGACGGCCGTGAGTAGAGTTAGTCAGTTCTTGGATTTTGAGTCACTGAATTAGTTGACTGGTGAGTTGACTGGATACTGATTAGTTCTAAAGCGAACAGTTTTGCATTGTCTTTTGCGGCGATTTAGCAGTTGTTTGTCAAGTTTTTAACTGCTGTTTTGTGCTCTATTGAGGTGAAAAGAGCTGTATTGTGTCTACTAGAACGAGAAGTTCTGGAGCTGTAAGAGAACTGTGAAGAGTTATTTTGGAATAAATTTCTGCAAGTTTTGATCTGCTTTGGCGTCAAATCTTTCGAACCCGTACTACGTAACAATATATATAAGCCTTCATATGCTTTTCCAATTTTTATGTGCGATTGCAACTTATCAACCTCAAATATAGTTTTCATAGTGTTTAACCACTATGAAGAAAACATCCATTCCGAACTATTTACTACCTTTTTTATCCTCAAAATATGACGTCAACCTTCAAATTCCTCACTTATCAATACAACTCACAACTTGTCTCTAATTTTTCTCAAAATCTCAACTTATCTCTTATTCGCACTATTTCGCAGTCATGGCATCTAGGGAGTCCTTTCTGTGTAACTTAAAAGTTGCTCGATGTTTCACAGCTTAGTTGTTATTAAAGTCACTTTTTAAACGGTCGTAACTAAATATTGTTACGAATTTTTGTATATTTGTAAATATTTCGTAGTGCTAATTTTGTAAATAGGAAAATTTATGTACATTTCGCATGAGGCAGTGCAATAGTTCGTCGTTAGTTTGCTTTCCCGCAATGTATAACGAGTGTTACAGAGGTAACGCTGGGAAGCGAGTTTTACAAGGAGCAGGGCATTTAACATTATGGTAATGGCAATCTCGCCAAATTGGCGAGATAGAGCCAAGTTGGCGACTGTTTTGACGACTAATTTTTGTCGCCAAATTTGGCGAGAAATCACCAAATGTCGCCCAACTTGGTGACCATTTGGCGATATCTTCGGTCCCCATGTACATGTATAGGACTTTTCGACTACTATCTGGAAAATTCTCCAAATATCTACCTCTAGAAGATTCACGTATGTTCGCCTCCCCTATAAAAGATCAAGAGAGCGGGTGATGGAGTTAGTTGATTTTGAGTCACTGAGTTAGTTGACTGGAATTACTGAGTCTCAGTGAACATTCCGAGTAGTTCTAAAGCGAACTGTATTACATTGTCTTTTGCGGCGATTGAGCAGTTGTGTTGTCAAGTTTTTAACTGCTGTTTTGTGCTCTATTGTTATGAAAATAGCTGTATTGTGTCTACTAGAACGAAAAATTCTAGAGTTGTAAAGGAATCTGTGAAGAGTTATATTGGAATAAATTTCTGCAAGTTTTGATCTGCTTTGGCTTCAAATCTTTCGAATCCGTCCACGCAACAATATAAAAACTTAGCGTTCAGTGTTTTGATACCAGTTGCTAATAATATAACCCATAGAAACAAAGTTTTTAATATAAATCCTGTATATGCATTGCCAATTAACCAACTTGCCGTCCTCCAATCGGGTGGAAATAGCATTTTTATATTCATTAACATAGCGCTTTTTCTGTTACCAGAGTGTGTTGGCATCTAATTATAAACATTAAAAACATCTCCCTATCAGCAAAATATGCGGTAAACCACTTTTCAAAATTTATTCATTAAAATAGAATGGCATTATACACCTCCATTCCAATATCTTTTATTTATTCTGATTAAAACAATTTATTTATTAAAACAATTTTGGCAACGGGAAAGAGTTTCTTCAATGATCGGTTAAAGCTATTACAGCGCATTCGGTTGGTTGGTTGTTTTCAGATTATCTGGCGCCGTCAGCAACACGAGGGCTATAATGCGCCGAAACATTCGTCATTAGACAAGCCAACATACATTTACAAACACCCATGCCTTACACGGGACTCGGAACCCGCAACTTCGCGGTCTAGAAGCTAGCACGCTAACCACTATACCGTCTGATCGGCGTTGGTTAATTGGTATTCCGTAAAAGCGACCTTTTAGTGACAGTGGCAGCCCCCAAAATTTGATAGAATGCATTGCCATCGATATCGAATCTATTGGCAAGGTTTCAGCCTGATTGGCAAGTGAGTTAATTGAACCATCGCACATTGGCCCGCCAACGACAGATATACCTACAAACATATATATAAAATCGAAGTTAATAAAAAGGATTTAAAAAGAGGGATATTATACTTAGCGTTTTAAGTGCTAGTGTAAAAATAAAGTTACGCACAAATTTGAATCCGAAGATTTAATAATAAATGAGAAAAACAAGAAGAAAGAAAAAAAAAGGTGGGGGAAAAAAAAGGGAAAAAAAGACATTCACCTTGCAGAACGTGCTTATCTGGGGAATTCGCTTTATGGTTTTCCCGTGAACAAGGTTTCGAGCCAAAATTAAAGATACAGATTCTTAAAGGGATTTCCTGCAGTAATTCGCAGAGGAGTTTTATGTTCTCTCGGATACCAGCCTCATCTCAGGGACTTGCTGCTTATTGATAACTTGTCTTAAATAATAGATTGACTATCTTAAATTAATGTCTACTTTCAAGCTTTATGTTTTTCGTATAGCTAATGAATACAGTTGTGATTTATGGAATGGCATTTAAAACTAAGATAATGGTGAATACAAGAGGTAAAACCGTCTTCCAAAACCCACTTAGACGTTGTTAAAAAGCCCGCAAAGTAAAATGGGTAAGCTAGAACAAGTTATGAAATCAAATAGACTGAGAGGCGACTGCAATTTTTGGACCCCATCGAACACCATTATGAATTTTTTATAGAAATTAGAGAAAAGTGAGTAGATTACGAATCCACTGGTCTGCCGTGGCAAAAATGACCGAAAGTGGTCAAAAATCGACTTTTAATAAGTTAAACTAAATCCAATTGCCAAATGCGCCATAACTTGCCAAATAATGAGCATTTTTTTTTTATTTGGTAACCCTCACTCTTTAATTTTCAATTAAGAAGGTTGCAGATGATTCAGATATCTGGCGACGGTCTACTTGCATCTATTAAAAGGGAGAAAAGTTGGCAAAAAATATTACGTCACTTATGACGTAACTCATGTCGCCAATTTGGTTTACTTTTAAAAGATATAAGTTTTCCGAGCCAAAGATCAGAAACCGTTTGCGCTTTTTCTCATTGAAAATCAAAATGAAGTGGGTTGCCAGACGAATATGTTTGTTCTATTTTTGGCAAGTATTGACATATTTGGCGATTGGATTTTAGTTCAACTCATTCCAAGTCGATTATTGATCAGTTTCGGCCATTTTTGCCACATCAGACCAGTGGATTCCTAATCTACTCACTTTTCTCTAATTTCTATAAAAATTTCAGAATGATGTTCGATGGGGTCCAAAAATTGCAGTCGCCTCTCGGATTATAATGTTCCTCGCTAAGCGGCTGCGTATAATTTCTTTGGGTTACTTGTACCCGATGAACTAAATTGGCATCATTGGAAGGAATTCCCATAGGCAATCATAACTTGGCAGACTAGATTTATTTCGGGATAATCTCATTTAATGTGCTTGAGTTACTTTGTTACCCATCATTGTACTAAATTGAGATAATTTTTATAAAAACTCTAGTTAAACTTTATGATGTTAAGTTGGTTGTATTCAGATTATCTGGCGTCGTCAGCAACACGAGGGCTATAATGCGCCGAAACATTCGTCATTAGACAAGCCAACATACATTTACAAACACCCATGCCTAACACGGGACTCGCAACCTCGCGCTCTAGAGGCTAGCATGCTAACCACTATACAGTTTGGTTGGCATGGTGTTAAGAGCTGCAGCTGGTGATGTTTCAAATATTTAGAAACTTAATTTTACTATACTAAACTTCAACTTAACTAGACATCACTTAGACGATAGATCGGCACAGTGCTCATAGGTATTTAATCCATTTTGGCGGAGTGAAGACATAATTCTCGCCAAACCTTATGGCCTTTTGTTCTCCACAGGGTTGTGGTTTGGCGAACATTATGCTTTCACGACGCCAAAATGGATTAAATACCTATGAGCACTGTGACGATCTATCGTCTAAGTGATGTCTAGTTAAGTTGAAGTGTAGTATAGTTCAAAGTTTTCCTGGCCCCTTGAGTGAATAAAAAGAGGTATTTAGTATGAAACTTCTGATACTGATTCAAAGTTACCCTGAATGAAAGCGTTACTTTGCATCGGGTTATTTTCCTATTATTTGGTGCTTTCATCATCAGCATCTATTCATTTGTGTTAATTAAGCTATAATTTAGGGTTTATTCTTCACTCTTATGCCATTAGGTCGCCAAATACTATTAAATCATAAGTGGGGCAATAGAAAATACAGAAAACTTGGATCAAAGTTATCCCGAATGACTGTAGTTTAAAAAGATTTAAGTAAGGTTCCTTGAAAGATCACTTTAAAATTTTACGGTTTCCCGATCGCCTTTTTTGGGCACATTTGACGGCTGAGATTCGTCATGCACTTGTTTTGCTTGTTAATAATGACGAACCTATTTCGTCATTCAAACTAGATTGATTGAATGGATTTTAATGTCACAAGAGCCATGATTGGTTAAGTCAAACATCGGTTGGTTTACCTATACTTTAAAAAAAATAATTTGTTTGGCTGTGTACCTTTAAAGTTCCTTTATTGTTTTGAAACAAACGTTCAAAACGCAAGAATTTTCCCAAATAAATCTGTACCCAAGGGGTTAACACCTTGTGTATACCCCATCAACTAATAGATCACAAGCATCGTACATTTTAAAGAGCTTTAGGTTCACCAGAGCTTAGGGTTCATAGTTCATAGTTAACAAGCTTTTCGTACAGTTTTCTAGACCAACAAGGTTCACACAAAAGGGTGTGTAAACCTTTTTATAATAAGCTTGCTATAAGATTTATACTGTATACAGGGTGTCACAAAAGGTCATGTCCAAACGGCACACATGGTTGTGTCAGGTCATGAGGAAGCAGAATTACATAGGAAAGGGGGGGTCGGAAACGCGATTGTAATCCGCTAGAGGGCAATAAGCTCTAGCAGACGAAAGCGCGGACGTTGCAGAGAGCCGGCACAGTACAGTGGCCACCACGATCCCCGGACCTAATCCCCCTGGATTTTTACCTCTGGGGATACCTGAAGTGTCTGGTGTACGAGACACCCGTTCCATCGGACATGGACCTCATCGCACGTATCGTTGAAGCGGCGGCACGTGTCCGGGAGACTACTGGCCAATTCGAACGAGTTCGCGATTCCATGCGTCGCAGATGTGAAGCATGCATCGCAGCTGATGGGGCCAATTTTGAGCACTTACTATGATTTGTAGCATTTTTCTTTTTTATTTGGTACTGTTTTGTTGTAAAATAAAGATTTTTTACACCGTTTGTTATCTTTTCTTTGCGTGACGGTTACGATGAAATTTCACTGTCAAAATTGCGTTTCTGACCCCCCTTTCCTATGTAATTCTGCTTCCTCACGACCTGACACAACCATGTGTGCCGTTTGGACATGACCTTTTGTGACACCCTGTATATGCGCCAATAGAATCAACCTTTTCGGAAGGTTGCTATCGTAAACCTTGTTTATCAAACCCTTGATAAAGCGTAACCAGACCATGGATTTAAAATTCTTAGGTAGGAAATTTTTCACAATGCATTTTGGACATAGCTATTATTTAATAATATTTTTACCTATTGAAATATCAATAGTGCTTCAAAAACTAAAAAGTCTTGCACTTTAAAAAGTATTAGGAATGGCAATAAGTCAAAATATAGTTGTGCAACAGCGTGGTATTAAAAATCCTACGCCTGGAAACTCTGCCTTGTCATTGGGTTGTAAAGGGTTTGATACACTGAAACCTTGCTTGCTGTGATGAGTGATTTAATTCTGAAATAAATTGTTGTTGAAATTGTTGTTGCCCTGAAAAACCTTGTCACTACCAGTCTAATCAAATGCGAAAGTTTTCGTAAGTTTGGATGCTATCTGGATTATTATAGTGTTTCGGTGTAGTATGGCCCTTATAATTGCGCTATAAAATCATATTCAACTCATGCCGACCAAACGGTATAGTGGTTAGCGTGCTGGCTTCTAGACCGCGAGGTTGCGGGTTCCGAGTCCCGTGTTAGGCATGGGTGTTTGTAAATGTATGTTGGTTTGTTAAATGACGAAATGTTTCGGAGCATTATAGCCCTCGTGTTGCTGACGGCGCCACATAATCTGAATACAACCAACCATATTCAACTCATCCATTTCTCCACCAGGCTGTGTGGTTAGCGCTCTGGTTTCGCATGCCAGAAGTCCCGGGTTAGGCTTGGATGTTCGTTGTGGTTCGGAATCCACGTTAAGCTGTAGATCACGGCCTGCTTAGTTGTTATTGTGCACCAAGCAAAGTGCGTTGAGCGCACAAAGCAACCAACCAACTTATCCGTTCATCTCGAAACACGTCCGCTCTGAGCACGCAAACCGAGAGGTCCTTCAACATCGATCAAAAAACCAGAAAAAGTGTGTTTGGGGGGGGGGAGCGAATGAATTGATATCCAAACCTCCTTATTTACGGCAGACGACAAATCTTTTGGCGACCTGCGCAGTATCGTTTGTCTCCCTCTGACCCCATTCCGAGACAGCAGACGACACAGTGGTGTTCATGCTCAGTGGCGTCGGCTTAGCTTTTGGACGCCATTCCTCCCCCCTCCCCCCCATCTCCCACCCCCAAACAAGCTTCCTCCATCTGAATTGGTTCGTTTTGTATTTGTTTAGTTTCAATGCTTCCCCCCCCCTCCCCCCTTCTCCTCCTACTAACTTTGTAAATAACGCGAGATATATATTTCGAAGTTTATCTGGACTTTTCGCGTGATTTCGTTTCTTTTTACTCTTCGCGCATCGTGATCTTTTTCTTTAAACTAGTGGAACCGCGTGAATTGCTGGGGGTCCGGTACCGAAAATAAAAAAAACTTTATTTATGTACATTTTTATGTCACAAATTTATTTTATGTATGAGATACTATTTATATAACTTTGAGAATTTTTTTTTTTAAATATTGTGTTTAGTTATTTAAAAAAAATTTAAAAACCAAGAAAAATCCATAATAATTGATGTTTGCGTATTTTGATATAAGTCAAGAAAAAATAATTTTTTTTTTCAAAGTGAAAGCTTTCTGTAATACATAATTATATAAAATTTTTTTTGTCTTCACAGAATTTTGATAGGTGAATTAAAAAAAATTAAAAAGATTCTCAAAGTTAAAATATTGAAATTTTTGCTTTTTTTTATGTTATCTTTTACGCTAAATGTTATATTTTAAAACAGAATTAAAAAAATAAAATTCTGCGAAGACAAAATATTTAAAACTATATAAATTAAATGCTCCAAAAATTTGAATTGCCAATTGTTAATGGTTCTGGAGATATATCGATTTGAATATGCAACATCTGTGAAAAGCACTAGTGCTCGAAAAACGCACTTTAAGCAGACGCTTCAATGTGTTACGCCCATTAGTGATGTTTAAATCACAGGTAATTTTGTGGTGTTCTAATCACCGGAGGAATAAGATAAAAATATCATTCTCTTCAGGAATGTATGAACTATTTTTTAAAATCAGAAAAAAAAAATTGGGATTTTTGAAGACATTTCGGTACTGGACCCCCTTAAGAGAGAAACAGGCAGTTCTTTTAACCCTTTCAGTCCCAATTATTTATTTTTCATTTTAAAAATCTGAAATTTATAAAATATACTCATTTGGTATCCAGAATAACAGGGTTGAAAGCAATTTTTTTTTTGTTTAATTTTTTAATTAAAAGTAAAAATGATTCCAAATGGCATCATTGAGCATTAGGTATAGGACAAGTCTAAAGCTTTTTGCTTCGGCATTTCTAAATAAATCAAATAAAATTTGAAATCATCTATTTAGTCGTAAATATATCTCAACGTAGTGAATACTTCTAGAAAAAAATAGCAATAACGTAGTAATAATAGTTCGAATCTAAAATAAATAATATAGCCGGGAAAAGGTGTTGAGTTGTACTTAACTCCCATTGATGCCAAATGGAATCATCACTTTTCAATCGTTGCAAATGCTAAAATTTTAAATATTTATTCGTTAAAAATGGTTAATATACAATTTTTAAATGTTAAAGAAAATAATACGAACATATTTGAAAGAGTTATTTAATTTAAATTACTTAAAAAATGAAATTAATTTCGGCATCTTTTTCGGAATTGAGAAAACATAAAAAAGCCTCATTTCATTCATCAACAGAACCCGTGCAGCCATATATTGGTGAAAAAGAAAAATAATTTGGGCAGAGAATAGTTTGATGATTGTAAAAACGTTGATTCGAATTCACTGGGAGTATTAGGTGAGGAGAAAAAAACTCATAAATGTTGTGATTCCAATTGACATCACTGGGAGTGAAAGGGTTAAGTGGGGGACGGGGGGGATTCGTACTTTTGACGCTGGTATCGTGTGGATATGGTGTTAATGTAGGCGAAATTATCGAGATTTGCTGAACAAACAATTCTTTAACTAAATGGTATGAACGAATGAAGTTTCTTATGCTTAGTATTAATGATGGGAGTGGTATTATGTACTTTCAGTCACCCATATGTTTACATATGAATGAAAGTGCTGAGTTTGGTCAAAAAGAAAATAATTTTTTTTACTTTCAATTACACATATGGATATATACATAGGGTAATGAAAGTATAGCATTCTGTAAAAAATAAAAAAAAAAAAAAAAATCGATTTTTTTTTTTTTGCATTTCTCCACGTTTTGGAACATTCTTGATCTCAAAAATCCTAGTGATCCATAAAAAGTGATCTAAAAAAAATATCTATCTGTGGTCAGCATAACTCCCGAATAAATTGACATACGATGTTCAAATTTGGTATGAGGGTTAGTGATGGCTAGGCCTGGGCGATGTTAACATTTCTTCATCGCGATATATTGGGAAGCAAACATCACGATGTCACGATACCATCGTGATGTTAACTATATATATATTTTTTTCAAAATATTATAAAACAATGTTTTCATAACACGCTAATATAGCCGAAAGTTATGCTTACTTAGCTTTGTAATATTTTATTGAATTCATGCATGGAAGTTTATTTTAAATAACATGAGCAGCGACCGAAATATTTTCAGGGAAATACACAAAGCACCCAAGGGGGTATAAGCCGGTTATTTATTTATTTTTTGTTTTGTTTAATCTAGATTTTTTTTTATTTCTCTACCTTAATGAAATTGTACTTTGTTATAATCCAGGGAAGGAGAGGAGAGGGGGGGGGGGGGACAAGTGTACTTCCTGGCGGTGCACATGTTACTTTAGTTATTGGATATTCTTAATTATTAAATCCAAAACATACTTTATAATGAATATTTTATTATTTACGATACACAATATAACTATTAAACAATAAAAATAAAATTAATGCGTAACATTTAAAATTCTAATGATCTTTATTTTGTGGCAAAAAAAATCTGCATTTCCACATTTTTAAGGGATTGAGTAATTAATCTTATGGAAATAAATTCTATTAAAATTGTACAAACTGAAAAAAATTATAAAACATTTATTTACTTACTAGTCAGAAAAGAAAATCCTTCAACGTAAATGGGAAGAATATCGTTTATAAGTATTTAAGTAATCAAACTAGAGAAACAATTGTGATCAGTCCATGCGCTAGTTCATACTGACTTTGGCAGATATAACAAACAAACCATCATAGTAATAAATAACCTGACTATCTTAACTGGGTAAGAACTAGACAGATATTACCGCGCTAGAATACCACAATCCCCTTGAGTTAGTAAAAAAGGTAAAAATGTAAGATAAAAAAAATTCTGAAATTAATGTAAATGATTTAAAAATACAAAAATGTTATATTTTATTTCTTCCAAGTTAAAAAAAAAAAAAATCTAAAATGAAATACAAAAAGTCTAGAAAATACTCAATTGAATTCAGAAAATAGAATACCAAGGTCTTATATCTGATGACAAATTAAATAAAAATCAAAACGTTTTTCAAGAGTTAACAACAAAAAAATGTTCAAACAATAAAAGGAATACTTCTTTCCTAGAATCTCCAAGATTACTAGACTACTAGCACCTGAAAACCACCTCGCAATTTCAATACTCAGCTGTTAAAAAACGAAATAGGAAATAAACGCGAAACCTAAAAAAAAAAAAAAAAAAAAAAAAAAAAAACATTGTAAAATTGAATTATAATTTCTAAATGTCATATGTGCTTTTTTCCCCTTGAAATGTGCACTTTTTTCCAATTTTATTTTAAATTTCAAAAACCAGGGGATGCAAAAGTGAATGCAACATTATTAGTGATTAAGTGCGCAATGCCGTCTGCGGCGCTTTGTTTCTATACTTTTTATACTCTTTGTTTCAATCTTGGAAGCATTGCAGGTACCGAAGGTGGATACGATTACCACGAAGCCGATGAAGTATCGCCCAAGCAAGAGCTAATGGAAATTGTCTCAAACGGCGCTGTGTTAGCTGTTACACTACGTTGCTATACAGTCTTGGAAATACCGCGAATATGCAGGATGGATTACTGCTATGTGGTGAAGTATCGTGTCTCAAACGGCGCGGAGTCGACGCTCTCAATACGTTTCTGAAGTATCTTAGAAACACCGCTTATGAACCGTGGTATCATGGTTCTTCGTCCTTGAAGTGCTGGGCAAGTATCGCGCTCTCGTCAAAAAAAGATCGTGATATATCGGTTGTGCGAAAACAGTGACACCGGTTTGACGATGTTGATTTCACACCGGTTTTGGACGATGTATCGATACATCTCCCAAGCCTAGATGCGGCCATGGGACCTACCATTAAGGTTTTCGTCAAAATCGCGCATGCGCATAAGGTAGCTGCCATTGAAAAAATCATGTTTTTCAATGATTGCCTAAAAACGGCTCAAACGATTTTGATAAAAATCTCTGTGGTAATTGCCTCTTAAAGTGTTCCAAACATCCCCACCTCCGAAATGTCCGTAAAAATGTTTTAATGGTTTAAAAAATTGAAAAATGAATGCCTTCTTCAACACAGAGTTCTCTTTCCTTGAGCATACGAGCATACCTCCTCATCTTTTTCTTCTCCTCTCAGTTTCGCTTATAATGAAGTTTAATATAAGGATTATCGAAAAGTATATCGCCAAAATCCCCATTTTGGAGATTTTTTTTTTTTTTGAGACCCGTACAAGAATTATCGCAAAAAATATCGCCAAATTGGCCATTTATTCTAAATGAAGGATGAAAATATACAAACGGTAAATGACGCAAATCCACGTCAGTGTTATAGTGTAATTGAAAGTTGTGCGATGTTTCACACCCCTAGTTTTTTTTGCACTTCCCCACGTTTTGGATCATCTTGATTTCAATAAAGTGGTCTAGAAAAAATGTCTGTCTGTGTGTACTTGATCAGCATAACTCCCGACCAAATTGACCTACGATTTAAAACTTTGGTGCGCGGGTTATTGGTGGCCATGGGACCTAACGTTAAAGTTTTCGTCAAAATCGCGCATACGCATAAAGATTGAAGCCATGAAAAATCATATTTTTAAGCAATTGCTAAAAAAACTGTTCTAACGATTTTGATTAAAATCTCTGTGCTATTGCCTCTTAAGGTGTCTAAACCCTGGTTTTGTAAGAGGCCAACTGGACAATTTGCCAAAAATTGACTCGACAATGATGGCTGTCTATTTCAGAAAGAATATGGATTTTGTAACAGCGGAAACCTGTAGCGTAAAAGCCAATAGGCAAGATTCCCTGTTTAATTAATTTGAATGGTTTTGTTGTGCTTGGAATAAAAAGTTTGGTGGGAAAAAATCGGTATTTTTTCGTTAAAGGGGGCCGTTGCCAACATCCAAGTCCGGTACGGATTCTGCGCCAAGGTAATTTTTGCCAAAAAATGGCTTTTTTTTAATGCAAGTGAACATAATTTGGCGTGGTTTTATGTAAACAATTCTTGGTGCAGAATCAGTACAGGACTTTCAATTTTGACCCATTACTTTGCACTTGATGTTTACAAAAGTTTAGAATAGCTTTCGTAACAAATAACTTGTTTTAAAATTAAAAGGCAAACATTCTTTAATTTTCCCAATATAAAAATTATCATAAATGTAACTTATTTCAAAATGATCTTCACAAACATAACGTACAGTCTTTGTCGACAGTGGCATATACTTTTCAATGTCCCTCTTCATCGCTTGGCACCACTTTTTTCGAGTATTTTTATTCCGTGGTACGTAAATGAAAATTTTGTCAGGAGTTGCTATGGTTGTGCTTTTGCACATTGGCACTATACAATATTTGTAGAAAATGTTAGACATTTTAGGAAAAAATCAATCAAATAATATGAAAACAAAAGGACGAGAAGACAAGTATTTGAAATTTCCATGATAACAACGTTTTAACAGCCGCAACCGCCACGTGACCTATGGAGATGTTTAGGAAACGATGACGTCACAATAGAGTCGCAAAAAAAAAGGCCCGTTTTCCAGCAAAAATCTGACAGGCAAACTTAAAATGCAAATTTAAAAAAAAAAAAAAGTGTGGAGAATAGAAATTTTTGTGTTAATGGTAATTTCGAGACATTTAGAATCGAATAAATCGAAATAAGTACATTAATTCTTGAATAAATTGTTTTTCCCTTACCAGTTGTTAGTTATATTTTTAATAAGAACTTAACATATTCTTTTATGGATATTTTTTTTCTAAGAAAAAAAAAAAAAAAAAATCCACACTTTTTAGAAATTTTACAAATTAATAAATCTTTCAATTCTCATGTCTTCTTTTATATTTTCATCACCTATTGAAAGGAGAGAAGAAAAAAAAATTAAATCTCAGTAGATTTTGAGAAAATATACTTAAACTTGAATAACAAAAACAGTGAGTTTTGATATAAATGGGTTCAAAGGGTTTGGAATAATAAGAATTTACATATACTAGGACAGTGATTCTCAACCTTTTTTTTTTTGTCGCGGCACACTTTTAACGATTTTAAAATTTGGCGGCACACAAAGAAAAAGATAAGTTTAAAAGCTGTTTACTTACCTATAATACACTGTGTTAAATAGTTTATAATAATAATTTGGAATGTAAATAAAATTATATAATATGTACTACAAAAACAACAGTATGTTTATTAAGGGATTAATTACAAATGAATAATAAGAATACTTTTAATGAGAAATTTGAGATTGATGTTTCTTGATAATTTCATTTATATTTGGTCGTAAAAATGACAATGCTACTCTCGTATCGTTTTCTACATTTAACAATCTCGATCTTTTTTTTCCGTTTTTATGTTGGTTAATACTGAAAAATTCACACAAATAAGTTGTAGAAAATTGTAATAATATTTTTAAAGCTTTTTTTGGCTATCATGGGATAATCGCATCTAATGTTAATCCAAAATGAATTAATTGATTCTTCTGAATATTTTAACATTAAATTGATCGAAGTTATCTTTGAAATCGCCCGCTGAATTCGTGGGAAACAAAGTCTCAACGGATGTGCTTTCCAAACATCAGACAACAAGACGCACACTCACACACCTGCAGGGGGTTGTATGAAAAAAACTAGAGTAAAAAATAGGTCAAAAACGAGACACAGAGAAATATGTAACGAAGCGGTGAAAGTGAAAAATCTTCGTTACAATATTCATGCATATATATAAGTACTTTTCTTTAAGTTAAACTTCACTCGTAATAAAAAAAAGCATTATAATTTTTACTATATTTCTAAAATTTGGCGGCACACTTTAAGAATTTGGCGGCACACAAAAGTGCCGCGGCACAGTGGTTGAGAATCACTGTACTAGGGGGCTCCACCTCGTGCTCGCCAACCCTACTTGCCTCTACTTTTTCCTACTTGCTGCATACAATATTTTTAATAATCGCGCGCCAAAAACATTTTAATACAAATATAAACTAATATTGGCAACTCCAGTCAATGAATCTTGTATTAAAGTGTCATTTTTATAACAATGTGCAAAAAATTTAACTTTTCGTACTCGTAAATCGTGTGGAAAAAACCCTTTTAAGCGAAAAGTGCGAAAAAGTAAGTTTCCCGCAGTCGTGTGGCCGACCAAACGGTATAGTGGTTAGCGTGCTAGCTTCTAGACCGCGAGGTTTCGAGTCCCGTGTTCGGCATGGGTGTTTATAAATGTATGTTGGCTTGTCTAATGACGAATTATAGTCGGCGCATTATAGCTCTCGTGTTGCTGACGACGCAAGATAATCTGAATACAACCAACAACCCGCACTCGTGTGAAAAACTACTTTCTCACAAGCCTCGTACTGAAGTTTTGGTATTGAAATGACATATTTTCAGAAGAAATTCATTGACTGGAGTTGCCAACATTAATACATATCTGTATTAAAAATATTTTTAGCGCTTGATTATAAAAAAAAAAAAAAAAAAAAAAAAAAAAAAATTGTATGCAATGCGTGGGAGAATACTTTTTAAAACTCGGTAAAGTAATTGACTCGTGCTAACGCACTCGTCAAATAAGCCTTTTACCTCGTTTGAAAAAGTATAACTTTCGCAACTAGTTACATAAATAACTATTTTATTCAAAAAGTATTGTTGCGTTGTAGGAGTTCGAAAGATTTGAAGCCAAAGCAGATCAAAACTTGCAGAAATTTATTCCAATATAACTCTTCACAGATTCTCTTACAGCTCCAGAACTTCTCGTTCTAGTAGACAGTGTACACAAAATACAGCTCTTTTCACAACAATAGAGCACAAAACAGCAGTTAAAAACTTACTCATCACCCGCTTTCCTGAGCTTTTTATAGGGTAGGGGAACATACGTGAACCTTCTTGAAACTCCTAGAATTAGATATTTAGAGAACTTTCCAGATCGTAGTCGAAAAGTCCTATACATGTACATGGGGACCGAAAACGTCGCCAAATTTGGCGACAAAAATTAGTCGCCAAAACCGTCGCCAACTTGGCTCTATCTCGCCAATTTGGCGAGATTCCCATTACCATAATGTTAAATGCCCTGCTCCTTAAGACTCGCTTCCCAGCGTTACCTCTGTAAAACTTGTTATCAAGTATCAAGAGGCTCATTGCAGGGAAACAAACTTATGACGAACTATTGCACTGCTTTATGCAAAATGTACATAAATTTTCCTATTTACAAAATTAACACTACGAAATATTTACAAATATACAAAAATTCGTAACAAATACAAATACAAATTTTAAGACCAACAACAGGCTCAAGGCCCAACAGGGTTGGTCGAGTATATATATATATACGTATATAGAAATAGAAAATAATTTGCATAAGATAGTTACACGATCATACATACAATATAGCTTAGTTACAGGATCATGCACACAATATACAATAGTTACAGGTAATAGTAATAACATTATATAAAATTTGAGCATGATGCGTGTGGAAACGTACTTTTTTACACTAGTGCTAAAGAACTACTTTCGCCACGATTTCTGAGTAAAAACGACCAAATCTATAATAATAAAACAAGCTGTGTGTCTGTCTGTCTGTGGCTCTGTGGATCTATAGAAACCTACTTAAAATTTTAGTAGAGCTCTGTAACTTTCAGCATAAGTAGTTTTGGCCTTTTAATTGGACTTTAAAAAAAACAGAATTTTGAATTTTTATTTTGTTCTTTTTTAATTAATTTTTTTAATTAATTCATAAATATTTTACAAAACGATTTCTAATAGGGCTACAGCTCTAAAATTTTCAACATAAGTAGTTTTGACGTTCTAATTGGACTTTAGAAAAACAGAATTTTAACTTTTTGTTCAATTCGTTATTAATTAATTTTTTTAATTAATTAATATATATGTATTACAAAATGATTTCAAATAGGGCTACAGCTTTGAAATTTTCAACATAAATAGTTGTGGCCTTCTAATTGGATTTTTGAAAAACAGAATTTAACATTTAAATTTTTTCTTCTTTTTAATTAATTTACTCCACAAACACGTGTTAAAATAATCTTAAAGGGGTGTTGTGTTATTGTATTAACGGGAATTTTTTTTTCTTGTTAAGGGAGAGGTTTCCAATAGCAAGTCTTTACGTAGCAATTAGATACTTACGCAGCAATGAACCTTTCTGCAAGTGAAGCTAGCCTATTCTTGCATAGCAATGAACCTTTTAACGAGTGAAATAAACCTGTGTTTATGTGTACATGAACTTTTCAGCAAACGAAGCGAGCTCGATTATGCGTAGCGATGAACTTTCCTGCGAGCGAAAAGCTAAAAACTGGGTCCTATACACGAATGACAGATTTCCGCAACGCGAGGCCTCACAGCTAGCTAAAATATTGCACATGTTAAAACGGGTATTTAGCTAGTAAAGAAAAAGAGAGAAAAAAAAAATATTAAAGCAGCGCGTAGTGTCTGAATTGTTTCAAGTAGGATATTTTTGTAGGACTAAGAAATCATACACCTCAAGGTGTTATTGGGAGTGGTTTCATACAAAAAAATATGAAAATGCATAAACAATTCACCCCCAGACCAACGATTCTGTGGCAATGAAAAAAAAAAAAAATGAGTTTAATCTTTGTTATCAGTTGGCGAGCTGAGGTCTCCCGCAGTCCTCAAAAAAATCGCTTGGCGCCAGTCGACGATCCAACCCCCTTGCATCCAATTTATCACAAGAAAAAAAAAATTTCCGCTCTCTGGAAAGAAAGAAAAATCCCATTAATATTTTTTAGTCGGCCCCTTCTCTCCTGTCATGAAAACGAAATATACTTTGCCTCGTAAATAGAACTTTTAGTTCATCAAGGTCCGTTAAAAGTTGTTTACTTTTTAGGTCATTGGCGATGGCCATAAAAATATGTTGCAATGGCCTTTTTAGGATTTTTTTTTTTTTTTTATATTTACGCATATATTTCTTGCTTTGCCTTATTTTTGCATATATGAACTGGATATCTGCCCACTTCCTTCCAATGCCTTTTTCTTTTATTTAGTTATTTACGGAAAATCAGTTATTCTGATTGCTTCAGGTTTAATTAGTTTAGGATAATTTTGAAACTAAAATAATAATGATTAAATAATGGAAATTGCAAATAGAAAAGCGTATTCGATTGCTTATAATTTCCCATTCCTCCCTAATAACATGTCTCTGCAAAAAAAAAAAAAAAAAAAAAAAAAAAAAAAAGTTTTCCACTGAATCCAAAAATTATTTCCATTTCTTTCCATTACGTATAGATTTTTTTAGCAAATTCAGAGTGTTTGCATAAAAAGCATAATACTAATAATAATAATAAAAAAACATTTTGTTACATTGAACTAAATAATATTTCTTATAATTCTGTTTGCCTTTGAAACATTTTTTTCTTCTCTTTAGTTTTTCTTCGCTTTCTTCCGCTTTGAATTTTGTGTGTCCCTCTTAAGCATCCAACAACATTCAGCTAGCATATTGACGTCCCATTTTCCTTGGTAGCGTCTCTTGAAATGAGGTTCAGGGTGTCACTAGGTTTTTATTTTTTAGTCTTGACCCCAGCGCTATTCGGCAGCACCTTTCGAAAGGCCAAATCATCAAACTTGCTTTGAATTAAATGACTTGGCGTTACAAGAACAAGTTTTACAAGAAAACCTGACGTTATGGAATTTTTTTTGTGAGAGAGATAGAGATAGAGAGAGAGAGAGAGAGAGAGAGAGAGAGAGAGAGAGAGAGAGAGAGAGAGAGTCTAGTTGTTTTTGGGATATTCAAATTTGATATGGAATAGTGCTATTTAGCGTTTTCGTATTTTTCTTCATTTAAATGAAAAATGCCGGTTTGGCGATATTTTGACAGTAGTTTTCACTCCCCCCCCCCTCCCCAAAACACACACACAATAAATACTGCTTATTTCGAAAGTGGGGACGTTTAGAACACCTTAAAAGGCATCTCCACAGCGAATTTAACTGAAATAATTTGAGCCGTTTTTTAGCAATCGCTGAAAACATGTTTTTTTCACAACTTTAACCTTATGCGCAATTTTGACGAAAACCTTCATGGTAAGTTCCATGTACATCAAATTTGAACATCAGTAGGTTATTTCATTCCGGAGCTACGTTGATCGCGTACACACAGACAGACATTTTTCTAGACCACTTTTATGAAATCAAAATGTTATGAAACGTAGAGAAATGCAAAAAAAAAACAAAAACAAAAAAACCGAAAACTATACTTTCCCTATGTTAACATACAGGTAATTGAAAGTAAAATGAAGTAATAGGCTACTGAAAGACTATTCTTTTAGGGTGGTTAGGCAAAATCGTGTTAATTTTCTACGTTCTGGGTTTATGGGAAGTAAGATTTTAAGATATTCCACATTTGGAATATTAGAATCCTTTCCGAACCCTTAAATTTCATTATTTAAGATCAGAATAGCTTACTTTTTCTGTGTTAACTATTGCTGATTTTACTACAGAATTTTAGAGTTGTGGATAAATTGGAACTGTGAGAATTAACGTTGAGCTAATGAGTCAGGTTTTTTTCTATTACATACAAATACAGTCACTCTGCATACAAAATTGTTTGTAGATCCGTTGCATAATTTCCTCTCCAGATATCTTTAACTCTAATCAATCAGGAAGTGCTACAATAATACATACTATTTGTGTCATAATACTCACTACACTAAACTTCAACTTAACTAGACATCAGTTAGACGGTAGATCGTCAGAGTGCTCATAGGTATTTAATCCATTTTGGCGGCGTGAAAGCATAATGTTCGCCAAACCACAACCCTGTAGAGAACAAAAGGCTATAAGGTTTGGCGAGAATTATGTCTTCACTCCTCTAAAATGGATTAAATACCTATGAGCACTGTGACGATCTACCGTCTAACTGATGTCTAGTTAAGTTGAAGTTTAGTATAGAAGATCCGTTAATATTTGTGTTGCCTAAAAGTCCATTCTTTTACTGTAAAAGTTGTTTTCTGTTTAGGATAGTATTAATGTAGTGAAGAGATGCTAAAAATGCTGATGGGAAAAGTGCTGCTAAGCTTTACAAAAATTGTTTTCTTTTGAAGTATGCATTTCATTTATTTCATACCAGTAAGAGGTACTAATACTTATCGATATTGTAAACAGTTTGCCTTATATGTCGTGAGACTCTTTTTATGAAAATGTATTCTTTTTATTTCGGTGTAAAGTTTGATGAAATGCTCATGAGGATTTAAAAACTGCTATAGATTAAATTTCTTCGGAAAACTTTTTTTGTTCAATTTAAACTAATATCATTTTGCAAGTAAATTGCATTTGAAGAAAGATAATAACCTTAATTAATATTTTTTTTTTCACCCTGTGCAAAGTTGGCACTTTAAATTTCTGTATGGAAGTTAATTTTTCTGACAAAGGAAGGTTGAAAATTAAACTTTTTTTTCTTGAAATTTATTTTCTGTTCAATTTACACTGATAGAAGATTCTGTTAGGTTGATATTTTTTTTCTGGAATATTTATTTTAATGTACAACTTTTATTCACTGAATTTTCAACTTAAAACAAATCAATGGTACTATTGTAATCTGTATATCTAAAAGGCAAAGCCCTCTTTCACTCACCACTAATTCTTCTAATTTCCATTTCGTCACAACTCGGAAAAATGGTACAAATGTTAAGAATGGCAAACAAAGAAAAAGTAAGCTATTTCGATCTCGATTAATCAACTTTACAGGGTCGAAAAAGGGTCAAACGTGAAAAACGAGGGGCATTCAAAAGTCCCATTTCCAATATGTCACAACTCTGATATTGACAACAGTGATCGGTTAAATGGGATTTATTACTGTTCCAAAGCGTTTATATAAAGCGTGAGTAAAAGTGACCTTTTAGTGAGAGTGACATCCACTAAAACTTGATAGAATGCATTGTCATCTACCTTGAATGTAACTGCCAAATTTCAACCTAATTGGATTACTTCAAGTAGGTTAGTTAGGCCTCAGCAGATCTTCCCGGCAGCAACACACACACACACACACATTGAATCGAAGTTAATATACAAATGATTTAAAAATTTAATAAAATTTTAAATATTACAGTGAGTTTAAAGAGCGCTTAAAAAATAGGAAAAATAGTCCAATGTGACTAATTTGCAATAAAGTTTCGCTACCTCTTTCCAACACGATTCTCTACTTTTTGCTAACATTTTGACAAGCAACAAATTGTTTTTTATTCTATCCTTTATATTAATTTCGATTTTGTGCGTATGTATGTAGATGGCGAGCAAATATGCGGAGGCATAATAACCCCCTTTCCGGCATCCAATCGGACTGTAACTTAGCACATAGATTCGATGTCGATCAAATTTTGGCGACTGTCACAGTCATTCAAATGTCGCTTTTATCGAATACCAATGAATCGACTTTGCCGTCATCCAATCGCGTTGAAATAGCATTTAACCGATTGAAGAAACTCTATCCTGTTGTTTTAATAAATAAATGATAAAATTATTTTAATCAAAATAAATAAAAAATATTTGGATGCGAGTACAAAAAAATACATATTCATTTTTAATGAATAAATTTTGATAAGTAGCTTACCACATATTTTGCTGATAGAGATGGTGTTTACATCTAATTTTAAATATCAAAAACAAGCACACCCTGGCAATAGAAACAAAGCTATGGTAATAAATATAAAATTTAGCAATGCATATAAAGGATTTTTTATGGGTTATATTATTATTATTATTTTTTTTAAATGTGCACTTTCTGTCAAAATTCCAGCATAACTTATTTGATACTTCCATTAATATGTACCAAATGTAGAAAAATTTGTTCAGAGGCAGTGGCAATTCAACTTGTTTGATTGTGGATCTTTGTCACTGATACTGTATATGGTGCACAAAAACATAATACAGGTAGGTAAAAGATAATTATTCGCGTTAATTGTTAACATCACTTCACTCCTTTAGTGATAATTCTCCAGTGTCCTAAACTAAGGCGTGCTACTAAAAATAGAAACTACTAACGGATGTGTTGCTATTTATGGAGGCTAACAATTAATTTGTAATTGGTTTACCCTTGTTGCCAATTAGGCTGAAAATGCGTTAATGTCAAAGATAAAAGCAACACTTTGTTCGTTTGAGCGAAAATGCCCCCTCTGTTAAAAATGTGGCTGCTTTGGGAAACTTAAACAGACTCTTTGAATTTGATTATACAAACATGCAAGAAGAATTGTTTTTTGACTGGAATATTCCCTAATAACTCAATTTAGGAGATATTTTAAAATTAATTAAGATAACAATATTTTTCAAAAAAACTAAATCCAAAACTTTCCAGGTAACATTTCCCCTTTTAACATCGTAATTTTATTTAGTTTTAAAAAAAGATTCTATATTCACAATTTATTATTTAGGGTTTGAAACCCTCTGAGCGTCCAGGGAATGGACGAAATTGTACAGTTGTTTTCCCTGCAATAATTTTTAAATTATATATCTGATTCAAATATATATATATATATTTGAATTATTATTATTTTTTTATTATTTATTTCATTTTATATGTGTTTTAAACTATCATCCTATAAATATTGTTACAAATTTCTGTATATTTGTAAATATTTCGTAGCATTAATTATGTAAAAAGATAAATTTATGTACACTTTGCATAAGGCAGTGCAAGAGTTCTTTAGTTGGTTTCCCTGCAATATGTGTCTTAATGCTTGATAACGAGTTTTACAGAGATAACGCTGGGAAGCGAGTTTTACGAGGAGCAGGGCATTTAACATTATGGTAATGGAAATTTCGCCAAATTGCCGAGATAGAGCCAAGTTGGCGACGGTTTTGGCGAATAATTTTTGTCGCCAAACTTGGCGACCATTTGGCGACATTTTCGGTCCCCATGTACATGTATAGGACTTTTCGACTACGATCTGGAGTTTGTGTCTCCAAATTTCTATCTCTGGAAGTTTCACGAAGTTTTAACTTTCCTATATAAGCCCTGCCATGAGTTGAGTTAGGGGTATTAGTGAGTTGAGTCAGATAGTTGATTGGAGTCACTGAGTTAGCTGTCTCCCAGCGAGCATTCAGAGAGTTCCGAAAGTAAACTGTATAGCATTGCCTTTTGTGGCGATTCTTAGCAGTTGTGTTGTCAAGTTTTTAACTGCTGTTTTGTGCTCTATTGTTGGGTGTAAAGAGCTGTATTGAGTCTTCTAGTACGAGAAGTTCAGGATTTGTAAAAGAATCTGTGAACTGTATATCGGAATAAATTTCTGCAAGTGTTTATCTGCTTTGGCTTCAAATCTTTCGAACCCATCCACGCAACAATATAATAAAAATGTTTAAACAATATTTTACTTTAAATTTTATACATAAATTTAAAAATGTTGTGTATTGCTGGAAAAACTGGGGATCAAAGGACGTATATATACGTCCATGACCCACAAAGGGTTAAGACTGTTTCATATTCTTCCGAGCTTAAGATGGTGTCTTAGTAATGATCATTCGCTATTCTTGCTAAGTTACAAACTTCTAGCCCAGTGCATTTAGAAACTACTTTGCATAAAACCTTGAAATTTGGCGAGTAGAGATGAAAATTATCATCTAATGAAATGACATAAATTGTTTTCATTTAATGTCTATCTATTATAAATGAAAATTAAAATAGCAAAAAACAAAACCAGATGGATCCACTACATGTGTATTGATGTAAGGATTGGAAATATAACACAAAATATATTAGACGTTATTCTCAAGCTCTTACATGGGCGCCCCCAGGAATATTTGTAAGGGGGTGCAAGACTAGATTTTTATCAAAATCATTTAATTTTTTTAGATAGATTAATTAATAATTATGCATTATAAATTATACTCTTTGAGAACAGTTAAAATTCATGGTATATATTTTTGAAAGCGCAATCCTGTTAAAGAGAAAAAAAAAAAAAAAAATACAAAATAGTAAAAATATTAAAATATATATTTTTAACGATTGTTTTATCATCCAACTAGATCTCACGGCATTCAAGAGACAGTGTTTAGAATAGAGGAACTCGAAGATTTTTTTTATTTCTTCCAAGTTTCGGATAAAGTGAAAAAAATAAATAATTCAAAATGAAACACGAAGGCAGTATTGGAATATGTTCAGTTGAATTCTAAAAAACAAAATATTTGTCTAGAATTTTGAGAACTACACAGGAAAGGATTATACAGTAAAAGGAATAAATACTTCTACTCATCAGCCTCTAGTAATCATAGACAACAAGCGCCAGAAAATCGTCACGCAAGTAGCTATAAAAAAACGACATAGGAAAGAAACAAAAGACTAAATTAATAGAAAAAAAAAATGCTCGTTGTAACATAAAAGTATAAACGGCATATGTGCTTTTTTTATCTTGGAATTTACGTCTTTTACCCCATTTTTCTGAAATTTACAAAAGCCATGGGGGGTTCAAGTGCACCTCCTTGCACCCTCCTGGGGGCGGCAATGAGCTCTTTATTTATGTCTTTATAAATTAGTATAATTTCATTAAGTGTTCTTTTCGGTACCTACTCACCAAAGTCAAGGAGTTTTTATATAAAGTAGTTTCTAAATGCACTGGGCTAAAAGATTCTAACATAGAGAGTATATCTTTCTAGGGCTCCCTCTTAATCTTCAGATTGGGTTTGCAGCACTATATGGTGAAGTACCGATTGTACAAGATCCATTTTAGAAGAAATTTATCATATTGAGAAACATATCAGACTATTCTCATTAATGAGGAATTCTTTGACGTAAAGCTATATATCTATTCATATTTGAAAATAAAATCTGCCACTGAGTTAATTATGTCGAGGTTAGACTGGTCTATTGTCCTGAAAAAATTATCAACAGTTGCCTAAGCTACTGATTTTGCGATTAAGATATTTTGTAGTTAAACATACGCTTTTTTAAATAAAACTTACAAGTACACCTACAAGAACTATCGAAACCCTAAACGTATTCGGTATAATCTCCGATGACGTGAGAACCCTGTCGACGAATAAGATTCGCTGATTGATGCCTTCACAAACAGAAAACTATAGATAAGACTGATTCGGAAAGGATGACCGAATCTCATATAGAGGGCAGCACGAACGAAATTTCTTTTAATGGATTTTTTATCACTTTCTTGTGTAACTTATTAGGAAACAGTTATAAAAATGTTTTTTTAAAGAAATACTGCCCAGAATAATTAAGAATATTGTTATTAAATTGAGAAAACCCTCCAAAAATTAAAAACAATTTTTTTTTTTTTAAATTTTGTTTGCATGAATTGTTAATTTTTTACATGAGATTTATGCACTCATCACCGAATCCAACGATGACCGGACCCCTCGCCACTGATTATAGTGTAATTGAAAGTTGTGAGATGTTCCACACCCCTAGTTTTATCATCTTATCTGCAGTTTCCATATGATATCAATCACAGCAAATTAAAAAAAAAAGTTTTACCAAAATTGTAAAAAATTAAAAATATACGTCTTCTCTTAAAAAAATATGTCTTTTTCTTTGTTCATTAGTTTAGGGAATACCTGTATTCCAAGTTTCATATCGCGCAAGCAATTTTCGTGTTATAAAATGTTTACGACGGGCGAATAGACAGACATCATAACCCTCGAAGTGTACCATTGTTTGACCCACTGGGCAGGTAAAGAACATCATCAATTTTGTCTACGAACTGAAACTATTTTAAATAGGTCCAAATCAATTATAAAACTAGGGGTGTGGAACACCGCACAACTTTAAATTACACTATAACATTGGCTACTGCATTAAAGTTTGATATGGAGTGTTCTTTGCCATTTTCATATTTTCGCTTATTTAAATAGAAATGGACAATTTTGGTGATATTATTGGCAATAATTTTTACATGGGTAAAAAAAAAACCCATCCTGATTTCAAAAAATGATCGATAAAAAATGTCTGTCTGTGGTCAGCATAACTCCCGAACAAATTCACCTACGATGTTCAAATTTGGTGTGCTGGTTGTGCATGTGACCTACCATTTAGGTTTTTGTAAAAATTGAGCATGCTTTTAAGTTTGAAATCATGAAAACACATAAAAAAAATCATGTTTTTCAGAGATTGCTAAAAAACGGTTCTTACGATTTTGATTAAAATCTTTGTGCTAATGCCTCTTTAGGTATTCTAAACGTCCCCACCTTCAAAATTCCTGCAGAAATGTGATAAAAGCTTAAAACGTTGAAAAACGAGTGCCTTTAACACAGAGCTCTCTGCTCTTGAGCATCACGCATTAACGATTGATTTCTTTCTATTTGACAAATAAGAAAGGACAATGTAAAATCGATCGAGTAAGCCTTTTTTTTTTTTTTTTTTTGGTCCCATAATGTAAGGTTATTGCCAATAATCCAAACTGACTATGAGTGAAAATATAAAAAAGGTAAATAACATAACAAATTTTAATGTAATGACCAATATTATAATGCAATTAAAAGTTGTGCGGTGTTCAACACTCCTAGTTTAAAATAGGGTGTTCCAAAACATGGAGGAATAGGACAAAATCGAATTTTTTGTTGTTGTTGACCGAATGCTGTACTATCATTTTCCTATGTAAATGATGGGTCATTGAAAGTAAAAAAAAAAAAAAAAAAAAAAAAAGTATGAGAAATTTCAAATTAATTCTCTCTAAGCACCAGTTACCATCCGCAACCGTTGCCATCATCGGCAGGAGAGGTTGAAGAAAAGACGCAACCGATTATCGATACTGCTCACAGATGGGAAATAAAACAACACAACTAGTTCCAGGTGTCTCTGGGTTGCATCTCTCAGCGGGAGGAATGGTTCCAGAGGGAGCCACTGGAGGATAGACGGAGGATCTTGATCTCGTCTCCATGGCAACCACATCCCAAACAACATCCGCACGTGCTGATGAGATGCCAGTCTCCCCGCTCGCCTCAAACAGTCGACGGCCTCGTGAGTGAGTGTAGCTATGTGTCTGACTTGCTGCAGACAGTGGCTAGCAGGACATTGATGCTAGTGGTTGGTAATTACCCATTGAACGGCAATCGGTAGACCTTACTTTGACAGCAGGAATGGAGCAAATGGGATGGCTGAAGTAAATTACCACCTGCTCAAAATCGAGACTTCCAGGAACAGTTTGAACACCGATAGTTGCAACAGACAGTGTTCAGAAGGGCATTATTGCTAATAATGTGACTAATAGATGGCGTTGATAGTGGTGTAGTCTTAAATATCGCTCATGACTGCTGATTCAGTAAGTGATTTGCTCATGTATGGGAATTGATTGCTGATGCAAACAGTGTTCAGCGGGACATTGCAGCCAATGGACTTATGACAATTCAAGTTTTTTTAGTTTTCAGTGAAATATAGTCGATGAGACTCCAGTAAATTATGGACCTTGCATTGCTAATTAACTTCAAGTTGCTGAAGCCAGTGTTGAGTAAGGATATCACCGTTGATGTTGTGGCCATTTGGTATAAACTAATACCGCTGGATTATCAATTGCAGACTACAGTGCACTGTGAAGAAATTAGTGTTTACTTTGCTTTCCTGCAATAGTGTTCACTCGGATATCGATGGATGTTGTGTCGGTGGATGACTTTAATCGTTTGTTGTAATAGAAGATATTCGAGATTGTGGATACTGTCAGTCGGTGGTTGGATTCAGTGTGGATTCGCTGTAGCCAGTGTTCAACAGAATATTGTTGCTATGATAGCAAAATTGTCGGTCGTTTACTGGTGGATTAATGCAGTTACTGTGATTCTCTGTCGCTGGGTTTTTAGAGATATTGCCGCTTCAATTCCCTATTCTGTTTTATATTATAATTAGTTATCAGGATTCTCCGCAACCACATTTTGTGAGATTTTGATCCTTATGGATTATTGTTTGTTTTTATTTTATTTTCGGTAACCTTAAGCGATTGTCTGAAGATATATTGCAGTATGAAAATAGAGGATTATGGATAATTTGATAAATAAATACTTACTAAACATTTTTTTGTCTCCTCTACCTTATATTGAAATATTCAATTGTAAATTAACCAGTGAATTTAATGGATTTCTTAATTAATTAGCAATTTGAGTTAAGGAGAGAACCAAATGATAGTATTGCTCATTAGTGGTGGATTTTGCAGAAATGTAATTTGATGGCAAGAAGATAACAGATTATGATTGGTGCTTCAAACGAAATATATATATTCTTAGTCGATCAACCATTTGTTCGATTAAAGCATAAACAATTAGTTGGTTGTTTCATGAAGTGAAACTATTATATACAAGACAAACAGGATTAATTTATGGTTCGTTTCGTAAACAATGAACGCTTTTACGCGACGAGAAAAACGCTTCCAGTCTTGTTAAGTTAGAAATCTCATTGAATAAACGTTGGATCTTTGTAAAAATCGAGCTTCTTTATTAAAAGAAATTAAGTTTATAATATTGTAATTAAAAACATTAATTTTTTTTCGTTCTGGAAATTAACAATTTTTTGGAAGGTTATAGGAGATCTTTTTTTTTTTATCTTTATAAACATTTTTAGAGGTTATGTGAAAAAAAAAATCAAAAAAAAAAATCATAAAATTACATTCCAAGAATAATTTTGTTTCGAATCAGTGCGCACTGCAATTTGTTATTGAAGCAGGCGAAATTTGCTGTTAGGTGAAAACTTAATTGACAAACACGGTTTTCGTTCTGCTTGGTTCAATTACTTAAAAAGCTAAATGTGTTGATTGGAATAATTTTGTTGATATGATTTGATGTTTTAAAGGGTGATGCAAATGACGAAGGAGCTGGCTTCAAGCCAGCATTTGTCGCCCTGCAATTCTAACAGCCAAGCATTTGATCATTCTGTCCACAAATTTCAGCACTCAATATTCTCTGCCATTTAATCGACGAGAATCTACAAGATGTCCATTTATGCGATGTTCAGCGATTTCTATACGGCCATGTTGTGCAGACGTTTATCCGAGAGGTTGATGTTGATTATTCTAAAAGCTAAGTGGTATTCCATTCTCTAGTTTGCCTAAAATTTCATCAGTGCTTATAATAATCTGAACATCAGACTCCTTAATGTTAGTAAGATTTGATATTAAGTCAAGTGAAGGGAAGACTTTTTTCAAAAAAATGTTTGAAGACGAAATTAATTTATAAAACATAAATGTAGTCCATATTGTTAATCTCTAAAATCCGAAGTGTGTTGCAAGCAATAAAACCAATCAACCGATTAATCCCAGAAATATAATAAAATTAGTTATTAGTGTATTTACATAAGCAAAAATAATTGCAAATATTTAAACGTTTTCATTCAGACTAAACGTATAATTCCTGAAGAGGAAATGACAAGAAATTAAATGAATTGTTCTAAAATCCAAAATTAAATAGCCCATAGATATTGTATTTCATAGTATTTCGTTAGATATAATCTTTAATCTTATTAATTTTAAAATATGCTCCAATAAAAAATATATATAATCAGACTTTAAAAAGCAAGAAAACAAATTAGAATGCATTTTGAGAAGTATTTTTTCAACGAGTTTTTCTTATTGTATAAAGATTAGATAGTTCCAAAGAAAAAGTATCAAACGATATTTTTAGTTGGTAAATTAACTAGACAATGTTGAAGAATGTACTTATTAATATATATGTATTGTTAAAATAAGAAACGCGCGAAGAGTTTTTACGAAAAGAAAATATAGTTTGATACCAATTGAGAAATGGTTTAGGAAGTTAAATGTTAAGTAATACAAAGAAATATTTACACCATCGTAGGGCAAAGTGAATTGAAATAGACTTTTATTAAGAGCAAACAGAAATATTTGATATAGGTTCTAATGTTATGGCAAAATAGTTTTTAATAGATGATCAAAGTTATATTTTGAATGGCGCTTCGCAGCTTTCTAACTAAACTTGTTTGGTAACAGAAAAGAGCTTAAAAAGGGAAAAGGTTCTGTAAATTTTGGATAAATAAATTTGGAGTTTTTTTGCTATAAAATATTTTAAGTAACATATTTTGCAGCAATACTGAATAAAAGCTAATTATTCAATAGGATAGCGTAAATAGTTTACAAAGCTTGTATTTTCGCTCTCTTAATAAAAGTATTTTATTTCCAAATGATAGTTTTCAAAGAACATAAGTTAACATAGCGGAAAACTATTTTTCAAAAAGTTAACGAAACTTTCGTAAACAGCTTAAAAATATATTTTAAATTGAAGCTTAAAGTATTCGCATTAAAGCTTATAAACCAAAAAATAAAGGTTGCAAAATAGTTTTATAACAGATTTTAATATTTATATAGTTTAAAGTAAAGTTTTAGAAATAATTGAGAAAAAATAGGATTCCAATGTTTTAGACTGCGTATTTGCGTAAATACAAATTTCTTTTAAAAATCAAATGGTTTATTAAGGTAATTTTTTTTAGATCCATTTTGTTTTGAACCGAAAATAAGGTTTTGATGTTTAAGCTTCACATGTGGAGCTTAATTTGTCCATAAAGCTTATATAGATTCTTAAAAGATAAACAAAACCTTATATTTGAGAAGAAATTAAGCACTGATGCAATACCTACTCTTTATATACATTGGAAAACTTTTCTTAATTTCAATAGGATTAGTTAAACTATTAGAAATTAAAATGCGAATAAACAATACGGCTTGCAGGAGTAAAGGAAAATGTACAGAACGGTTACATGATCCAATAGAGTATGAAAATGTATCTTCATATTTCCAATCTTGAAAATAATCTCAGAGCTTTTATCATCAATAATATCAGAACATAAAATCTTCCCAGACAAAATCTTACGCTGTGATTTAATTTATTGGTTAATATTTTGAGGTCGAAAAATAATAGTCTATATAAAATGCAACACTAATACGTTCGGATATCAGATGTGCTCCAGTAAGTTTAAAATGCATTTTTAGATAAAACTGATTTTGGGGGAGTGATGTTCAATGCGCGACGAAAAGCAAAATAACTGAAAAGCAGAAAAATAATAGAGAAAAATCTCACTTATATGAATAAATCAGGCACATGATACTGGTCGTTTATTCGAAAATAACTATAAAAGAATCAATCTGTTTACACTGTTCAAAAGTGGTGTACTAGGTGATATACTGCTAGATAAATCTATATTGAAATAACCACTTACCAAAAGAGATGTATTATCGTCAGTTGGAATACAATTCAGAAACAATTATCTGGATATTTAAATTCAGCATTGTCTGACATTTCACAATACTGATTTTCTGGAAAGTAGATAAACTTGACATCTACCTTTAATGTATGACAAGTCAGCGTTAACGCGTAATACTGTGTTAGTCGAAGTAAAGGCTTAAATTTCTACAAATTAGATCTACCACCAACCAAAAAAACTAGCTCCAGAAACCAGCCTTCTTCAACAGAAACGTATTAATGACTGTCATCATGTATTGTCGGAGGTGTATAGTTTCACATGTGTGTCTAAGACAACGCAGTACAGTCTAGAACCCAGTGTCAATGCTCACCCTCAGTCAACTGTTTTCTACATACTAGCAAGTACTTGGTTGTTTTTGTTTTATTCCGATACCGACAGAATTAGTATTGCCTTCATCAAAACTTAAGGTTCATCAAGGACCTTCACAATACAACAAGAAGTTTGGTCGTGCATCTTATCAGTTTGAGTCACCACTACGAACTTTTGCACCAGTTTAACACGATTGGTTTTAAAACTTGATAATCGATTCCAAAAAATTTCCACCACGATAATAAATAAGGAAATTTGTTTTATTGACAGCATATATAGTGACTGCAGCCAAAGCCTGAAAAGTGCATAATCTAAAAAAAAAAAAAAATACCGAAATTGTCCAGTGTATTGGTTCGAATCGACAAGGATCGTAAAAGTGTATCGACGACATCTCCCTCCCTAAAAAGTATTTAATTCCTTGCATTGGCCAGCGCAGTCCCCGATCACCCCTGAATGAGCAAGAGGGGCGGCAAGGGTGGCTGCTGCGTGCGCGTGCTCCACCTTCACGAGGACAACACGCGCTTCCTGCTGTTGGGGTTTGTGATGGTGGTTTACATGGCGGCAGGGGCGGCCCTTTTCCAGTGGCTGGAGCACGACATGGAAGTGGAGGATGCCGCGCGCTTCTGGAACATCCACCGCGCGTTTCTGGCCAAATACAACGGCACCGTAGACCCGGAGGACTTGGAGAGACTTCTCTGGGAGTACGGCAACGCTTCGGCCTCAGGAATCATACAGAAGAGGCCGAGATGGGACTACTCAGGGGCATTTTACTTCGTCGGGACCGTCGTATCGACCATCGGTAAGTCCTTTTGTTCGCTTATTGGAATTTCTCGAGCGTTGTGTGTAACGTGACCAGATTTTTCTGACTAAAAATTTGGTCTTTTCAGAAGTCTAAATTTTATTAACGATAGAAAATGTCCTTTCAACGACAGCATTTGTTTCCGGCGAACTAAAGCCGAATTCCGCAATTTTCATAACAGTGGCAATTTCAATTGAGTGCCGGTGGAAATGCGTAAAAACCTCCACGCGACGTTTACCTCCAGAAACTTCATCAGTTACCTACCTACTCTGTTAGTTTTTCTTGATTAACGAAGTTCTGAAGAGCATTTGTTTTCAATGATTTTGGCTGGAGTATGTAAGGGAAAAGCGGGAGGGTTTGGCGGGACATTTGGGCCGCGAGACAGCAAGGTGAAAAGCGGGATTGTCTCGCCAAAATCGGGACATCTTGTCACAGTTGTGTGGGAAGACCTCTCGGTTACCTAAAAACTTCGGGGTAGGTGGATCGTGGAAACGAACCAGAGCGCTGATACTGGCATGCAGAATAATGGGAGTTGTTGCATGGTATAGTCGGTTACATAAGTAAAGGTGACTTACGATCATTTTATTCCAGTTTTTGATTGATCATGCTAAGTGCGATACTTGTACGCTGAACAAATATTTTCCACTATAACTCAGAAATAAGCGTGTCTGAATTCAAAATTTAATCAGTTCGTCGTGAAGTTGCAAGAAAAACCTGAACTAACGTGTGAAGGAATAGTTAACGAAACTAGTTTTCGAGGGTGTTGTCAAATTTACGAAGTCTTCCGGAAGAGAATTACTTGCCCTTGAATCTCCACTATTAATGACGTAAAGTATAAATTCATTCGCAACTTGTTTCTGGAAGATGCGAAGAGCGACGTGCTAGCTCTGGTGTTTACCTAGTTCTCGTACAAAAATTAAGCAGATACTTAGATAGAAATTGACAGCAGAAAAAAAAAACCCACATGAATACTCAAATAGCCATATAACTTTTCTCTACTTTTGATGGGAATTGTGATGTGGAGCTCGACTTGTGTGTCCACGTCCTCACCCGGAGAAAGCATTGAAATTACAACTTCACAAAATTCCTTCTGCACCGAAATGATTTAATTCCCCCCCCCCTCTCCTTTTTTTTATTAGTTCTTTTTTTTACTTCATCCTGTTCCAGAGAGTTGGTTCTCTCACATATGTACGCGGAGGCAGGTGCTAGTTCACAAAGTCCTTCCTTTCCACTCCCAGCCGAGAGTTCAACCAACCAACCAAATAGTCATATTGTGTGTTGTATGAGTGGGAAAGGGTGCTATTGTTTGATCGGTAAGAGCGGGTTTCACGAACTCGACTTAACCCATTAAAGATGACTTTGAAATGGATAAAAAATAATTGTTTTTAACTTTTACCTTGTTTATTTAGATCATAGGTCAATTTTTCAGGTTTTTTTTGGAAAATTATTTTTATGATTTTTAAAAAACACTAAGTGGAACTACAATCGCAATTTATTAACAAAGATAAAAAATCCTAAAATGTGGATTGGCACATTTTCTTACCAACCGCCGTTAATGGGTTAATACGCTTCCTTATCGATAAACTTTCTTTATTGTATACGTTTTGTATATGCTTATTTGTATTTCTGTATAAGATAAATATTTCATGACTCGTGGAGTATTTAATGATTCGTGTAATTAAAAATAAGCATTTGACATAGCGTATAGTCCGAGAGGCGGCTGCAATTTTTGGACCTCATCGAACATCAATCTGAATTTTTTATAGAGATTAGGAAAAGGCGAGTAGAATAGGAATCCACTGGTCTGCCGTGGCAAAAATGGCTGAAACTGATCAATAATCGACTTGGAATGAGTTGAACTAAAATCCGATTGCCAAATATGTCATAACTTGAAAAAAATAGAACAAACTTATTCGTCTGGCAACCCACTTCATTTTGATTTTCAATGAGGAAAAGCGCAAACGATTTCTGATCTTTGGCTCGGAAAACTTATATCTTTTAAAAGTAAGCCAAATCGGCGACCTCAGTTACGTCATAAGTGACGTAATATTTTTTGCCAACTTGGCTCCCTTTTAATAGATGCAAGTAGACCGTCTCTAGATATCTGAATCGTCTGCAACCTTTTTAATTGAAAATTAAAGAGTGAGGGTTACCAAATTAAAAAAAATTCTCATTATTTGGCAAGTTATGGCGCATTTGGCAATTGGATTTAGTTCAACTTATTAAAAGTCGATTTTTGACCAGTTTCGGCCATTTTTGCCACGGCAGACCAGTGTATTCGTAATCTACTCACTTTTCTCTAATTTCTATAAAAAATTCAGAATGATGTTCGATGGTTTCCAAAAATTGCAGTCGCCTCTCAGTCTAGTACTTAATATTGACTTTCGTTAGTTACTCATCTAATCCTATTGGGGTGAAGGTATGGGTGTCTCCAAAGAGGTGCACAATGCATTGGCGTTTGGAAACTATTAAATGGAACAAAATTTGCCGGACAAAAAAAAAAGTATAATATAAGTATAAAATTATTATAAATTATATTCTTCTTTATGAGAGCCGACCAAACGGTATAGTGGTTAGCGTGCTAGCCTCTACACCGCGAGTTTGCGGGTTCGAGTCCCGTGTTGGGTGTTTGTAAATGTATGTTGGCTTGTCTAATGACGAATGTTTCGGCGCATTATAGCCCTCGTGTTGCTGACGGCGACAGATAATCTGAATACAACCAACCAATCTTCTTTATGATCACGACAGACACTGGCTGCCTCAACCGCACACTATCTCCAACATTTCCTATTTATAGTAACTCTTTAATTGTTTACTTTTAAGACGCTTAGGTATTTCACAGCGTCATCCAACCATTTAGTTGAAGGTTTTCCTCTGGCCTGTGATCTCGTAAGGTTTTTAAAAGTGGCGATTTTACCTACATTACTTTCTCGGCTTCTCCAAACGTGGCCAAGCCATCTTAATCCATTACTCCAGATGACCTGTACTATCTGTGGTTGCCCATAGAGTCTATATAGTTCAGAGTTGATTATAGATCGCCAACAACCTCTGTCTTGTTCAGGACCAAATATAGCCCTGAGGATTTTTCTTTCAAAAATACTCAGAGTGCATTTAATATCTGCATTAAGGGTCCAAGTTTCAATTGGCCGATCAAACAGTATAGTGGTTAGCGTGCTAGCTTCTAGACCGTGAATTTGCGGGTTCAGAGTCCCGTGTTAGGCATGGGTGTTTGTAAATGTATGTTGGCTTGTCTAATGACGAATGTTTCGACGCATTATAGCCCTCGTGTTGCTGACGGCGCCAGATAATCTGAAAACAACCAACCAACCTATTAAAGACGACTTATGAAATGAATAAAAATTCATTGTTTTTAACTTTTATCTTATTTATTTAGGTGATGTAATGTACATTATGAATTTTGTGGAATCACAATCACAATTTATTAGTAAAGGGGAGGAAAAAAAACACACACCTTAAAATTGGAGTGGTAAGTTTTCTTGCCAACCGTTAAGCAATTTCTGAATTCTCTTTATTTGTATTTAAGCGAAATGAGTTAATAATGGGAAAAACTGACTTCGTTGAAACTGCTGAGGTGAAGAATTAAAAATGTTTGTTTGGAAGAAGATTGCCCCAAAATGAACTTCTAAATTAATAATAAAAGTAGCCTAAGGTTGCCAAATTTAAATTTTTTTCCTTCACTTTTAAAAAAGGGGGATCGTAAATAGGTCCAATCACGCATGAATCTCTGTTGGGTTAGTTGGTTGTTTTCAGATTATCTGGCGCCGTCAGCAACACTAGGGCTATAATGGGCCGAAACATTCGTCATTAGACAAGCCAACATACATTTACAAACACCCATGACGAACACGGGACTCGGAACCCGCAACCTCGCGGTCTAGAAGCTGGCACGCTAACCTCTGTTGGGAGGAATGTTGTACATAAGAAGATGACACATGTGACGCGTTCACATTTGAATTTTATTCGAATGTTACAAATGTTGAACTTTTCAGAGAAAGTCCAAGTAAGAATCATTCCCTATACTCGCTATGTTACAATTTTCTAGCCCAGTGCATTTAGAAACTACTTTTTTTAACCACCTTGGCATTTTGGTACGAAAAGAATACTTCATGAAATGACATAAATTGTTTTCATTTAATGCCTATCTATTATAAATGAAAATTAAAATAGCAAAAGACAAAACGAGGTGGAGCCACTGCATATGCATTGCCTCCATGTGGATTTCAAACATACAATAAAAAGTTAGACGCCATTTTCGTGATTTTAATTTATGTCACTTCATTAAACGATCATTTTCTTACCTACTCAACAGATTTCGAGGTTTTGTAGAAAGTAGTTTCTAAATGCACTGGGCTAGAAGATTGTAACATAGCGAGTATAGGGAATGATCCTTAGTAAGTTGGTAGGTTTGTGCGCTCAATGACCTATACTTGTGCACAATAAAGGCTAATCAGGTCGGGACCAACAGCTTAACATTAATTCCGAATCTCAACGAACATTAATGCTTAACATTAATTCCGAATCTCAACGAACATTAATGCTTAACATTAATTCCGAATCTCAACGAACATTAATGCTTAACATTAATTCCGAATCTCAACGAACATTAATGCTTAACATTAATTCCGAATCTCAACGAACATTAATGCTTAACATTAATTCCGAATCTCAACGAACATTAATGCTTAACATTAATTCCGAATCTCAACGAACATTAATGCTTAACATTAATTCCGAATCTCAACGAACATTAATGCTTAACATTAATTCCGAATCTCAACGAACATTAATGCTTAACATTAATTCCGAATCTCAACGAACATTAATGCTTAACATTAATTCCGAATCTCAACGAACATTAATGCTTAACCCGTGATCCGAACCCGCCATCTTTGGAATGCGTAGTCAGAGCTCTAACCACACACCTCTTAGTCAGCAAATGTGTTTTGATATTTTTTAGTTTGGCTTTAAATTTTTTATCTATTTCTAGTTTTCCTTAAGACATTTGGATGTGAGAATGTGGGGGTCTTTTGTACAAATAACAGATACAACCCCTAGACAAAAGAGATCTCTGGTGTCTAGGAGTGATTCAGTAGTCACTTTTGTCTAGTGGTTAACACGCCTGTGTACTGATCTAGAAGTCCACGGTTCGAACCCCGCTTTAGCGCTCATACGCTTTATTCATGACTATCGGACAACTGAATCATGCTGCCATCTATCGGTACCTTAAAAAACACTGCATGACTTCCACACTATCATTTTGGTATCTTTGGCGACTCACTGCCAAAACAGCAGGCAACCACCGGCGACTCACTGCCGCACGCGAAAGCAACTCATTCGTTCGTCCCTTTGCGACTCACTGGGAAGGGGCTATGCGGTGGTCTCATGTACAAATAACAAATACAACTCCTAGACACCAGAGATATCTTTTGTCTAGTGGATAGAGTATCTGGCTGGAAAACCAAAGGTCTCACGATCGATTCCCGGGGACAGCAGAAAAGCTCATACGCTTTAGGAGCTTTAAGGAGAGGGAATCCGCGCAAGTCACTTAGTATTCTTTTTTTAAAAAACGATTTCTTTAACTGGGTCATTCCATGTCAAATCAGCCAACCAAACGGTATAGTGGTTAGCGTGCTAGCTTCTAGACCGCGAGGTTGCGGGTTCCGAGTCCCGTGTTAGGCCTGGGTGTTTGTAAATGTATGTTGGCTTGTCTAATGACGAATGTTTCGGCGCATTATAGCCCTCGTGTTGCTGACAGGCGCCAGATAATCTGAAAACAACCAACCATGTCAAATCAACCTTGGTCTGAACCTTGACATTTCATCAATTAATAAATTTTGCATTAGCGATAGCATTTGTAAAGTTACCAAAACTGTAAAATTCCAGATTTTTTGGGGGGTTATAATTTTTGAGATATGGACGTTTGCTTTTCTTCAATAACTAATATAAAGTTTTTAAATATTTTTTTTTCTTCAGAATTCTTAGACATTAAAAGAGAATCAGCATTTTTTTTTTTACAAAAAGGCAAAACATTTAAAATATTAAAATCGGGCAGAATTCCCTCCCCCCCTCTATTCATTGAAAATGTTATGTGTGAAAAAAATAATCGCAATTAAAAAACATTTCAGCAACTCTAAAAATAAAATTTCATAATGGTATTGAACCCCATTAAAAGGACACTCTACCATCAAAACTTTTTTTCTATTACTGTATTTTTAACTAAAAAAAATAGATGTTCCTTATTTAGACTTAAAAAAAAAAAAAAAAAAAAAAAAAAAAAAAAAGCTTTTAAAAAATTTAAATTTTTTTACAAATATTTTAAAATACTAAGGATTTCTTAAATACTAACATTTTTTTCCCACAATTTTTTTCCTAAAAAAACTCTTTAAACAATATTGTACAAGAATTGGCATTAAAATATGAAATACTCGTAGTAATTAGTTATAATATAAATGTTTGCTCATATAATAACAAAAAAAGAATTCTATAAATCTACAATAATTTTACTTTACTGTTAAAAAAAAATTAAAACTAAAACATATCTTTTTCCTAATTTGATTGCCAAATTTATAAAATAGACATATTCTACAACATGCTCTAAAAATTTAATCTCTCCATTAATTAGAAAAAAAAATAAACTTCTGCGTTTCAAAAAACCTAATATCAACAAAAAACAGTGAGAAAAATCGATTTAAAATTTTCATTTCTTAAGAAGATCATCTTCTCTTCCAGCATAAAATGTCCCATAACTCATTAAAAAAAAAGTAGATACAGTTTTAAAATTTTGCATGCGTATTTAGAAGATTCCAAACTTAAATTATAACAAATAAAAAAAAATTGAAATTTTTTACAATTTTTAGGGTAGAATGTCTAATTAATTCTTCCAAATCTGTAAAATGAAGAAGAAAAAAAAATTAAACTGTATTTTGGTCGTCCGCGCTGTCAATAGCAAAATCCTATCTCCTTCAAAGGGGTTGGCCTCCTTTTCATTAATCGTGCATCCCCCTTTGTGGTCCGGCACAAAGGGCGCGAAACCGCATTTCAAAAGGTATAATTCGCGCGTAAATGACGTCAGCAGGTGGTGAAGTGGGGCGGGGCCAGACCTCGTGTTCTCGATCCTCTTGACCAATAGCGTGGGTCCGTTGCAGGTGATTGTTATGGAAAAAGGAAGATGCTCTCGGTAAAGAAATTTATTCTGCAAAACTAACCCTGGAGATAATGGCTTAGGTGGATTGAGTGTAAGAAAACTCGATTGTGGTAATAGATTTTCCCCCCTTTGTTCAAATAGATGCCTATAGGCGGGCTACAGTAGCCAATCTAATGATTCTGGACTTAAAGAGACTTAATTTGGAGGTGAAATGTATTTTTAAAGGTTCAATCAAATCTGGTAAAATTACTATAAAATTTACAGCTGAAACCCTAGTTTTGCGAAGTAGTCTCAGATAAAATAACGTATAAAAACAAAGTTTTTAAAATAAATCCTTTATATGCATTGCCAATTTTAATATTCATTAACATTGCTCCGTTTCTGTTGTTAGCGTGTGCTTGTTTTCAATATTTAAAACTAGCTGAACACCCTTGCTTCAATTTGAACATGTGAAATATTTTAGCTAGCTGTGAGGCCTCCGGTAGTGGAAATCTGTCATTCGTGTATAGGACCCAGTTTTTGGCGCTTCGCTCGCAGGAAGGTTTATCACTACGCAAAATCGAGCTCGCTTCGTTCGCTAAATTAATTAAAAAGAAACTAAATAAAAATTTAAAATTCTGTTTTTCTTGAGTCCAATTAGAACGCTAAAACTACTTATGTTGAAAATTTCAGAGCTGTAGTCCCATTAGTAGTCGTTTTGTAAAATGTTTATTAATTAATTAAAAAAGAACAAAATAAAAATTTAAAATTCTGTTTTTTAAAAGCCTAATTGAAAGGCCAAAACTACTTATGTTGAAAATTTCAGAGTTGTAGCCTATTAGATATCGTTTTGTAACATATTTATTAATTAATTAAAAAAAATTAAATAAAAAAGAATTGATTAAAATTTTAACATTCTGTTTGTGATGTATACAATTAGAAGGCCAAAACTACTTATGTTGAAAATTTCAGAGCTGTAGGCCTATTAGTAGTCGTTTTGTAAAATGTTTATTAATTAATAAAAAAAATTAATTGAAAAATAACAAAATAAAAATTTAAAATTCTGTTTTCTAAAAGTCTAATTAAAAGGCTAAAACTATTTATGTTGAAAATTTCAGATCTGTAGTCCTATTAGATATGGTTTTGTAACATATTTATTAATTAATTAAAAAAATTAATTAAAAAAGAACTAATTAAAATTTTAACATTCTGTTTGTGATGTATACAATTAGAAAGCCAAAACTACTTATGCTGAAAATTTCAGAGCTCTACTCCAATTTTAAGTAGGTTTCTATAGATCCACAGACAGACAGACAGACAGACAGACAGACACACAGCTTGTTTTATTATTATAGATTAGATGCAAACACCATCTCTATCAGCAAAATATGCGGTAAACTACTTTTCAAAATTTATTCATTAAAAATGAATGCGAATTTATGCACTTGCATCCAAGTATATTTGAATTATTCCGATTAAAACAATTTTATTACTTATTTACTAAAACAATTTTGGCAACAGGAAAGAGTTTCTTCAATGCTATTTCAGCGCGATTAGAGGACGTTAAGTTGGTTTATTAGTATTCGTTAAAAGCGACTCTTTAGTGACAGCCACCAGAATTTGATGGAATGCATCGTCATCGACATCGAATCTATCTTCCAAGTTTCAGTCCGATTGGATGTTGGCAAGGGCATTAATTTAGGCCTCCCCACATTTTCCCTCCATTGACATACACAGTTATCTTCCTACTCAATCGAAGATAATATGAAAGATTAAAAAAAAAAAAAGCCCCTTCGGTAAACAGTATGCAACCCTCATCCATTTTACTCCCATCGAGCAATTTTTTCAAATTGGTCTATTTAAATTCTCTACCTGTCTATTCAACGTACTACATGTCTCTTCTTCCTGTCTCTCACAGTTTCGTGCCGACCAAACGGTAAAGTGGTTAGCGTGCTAGCTTCTAGACCGCGAGGTTGCGGGTTCCGAGTCCCGTGTTAGGCATGGGTGTTTGTAAATGTATGTTGGCTTGTCTAATGAGGAATGTTTCGGCGCATTATAGCCATCGATATAGATAAACAACTGGATAGACTGCTTAACGCTGGGGAAATGAAGCCGTTGCCAGATGCAATTGGTGGGATAAAAAATACGGATTGCCGAGGATTGAAAATAAAATTTTGGGTTGTACACAGCAGAAATGTAAATAGTAGACATTAATTAGTAATAATGTGCAAAAAAATATATACTCTAACACTTTACAAGGTTTTTCGCATTCCCATCCAACTATTAAAGTGAACTGTGATTGGTTAATCTTCCCACCAGCTTCGCAATCCCCGGCGCGTTTTTCTCTTTGTATTGACAATGCAGCAGTCTATCCAGATGTTTATCTATATCGATGATTATAGCCCTCGTGTTGCTGACGGTGCCAGATAATCTGAATACAACCAACCAACTCACAGTTTCGAAGTTATTACTTTTCAAGTTTAGCAGTTTATTACCCCCCCCCCCCCTTCTGAATGACGCTGTGAAAGCGTTGTTGTACTATAAAGTTCTGGGAGTAATAAAAACTAAAAATGTTTATTTGTGTATTTTATTTCGTGAGCTTCTAGATTTCAATTTCGGAACTTCAAAAACACTAAGCACTGATATTTCGCTACCGAAAATCTTTCTCCTTCCACAACAGAAAACTCTCCTCCAAGGTTGGCGGCTTTTACAGAGAACGAACTCTCATCATTTTCTCCTCCGTCTCAACTGTTAATAACGAACCAGAAAACCCGCTTAGCATCTGGGAGAGAATTATTTCATCGTACTGTAATGCACGTTTTAAAAAAGAAAGCAGAAGGCGATTGTGAAAAAAACTAGGGGTGTGGAACATCGTACAACTTTCAATTACACTATAATACTGACGTGGATTTGTAGAATTTACCGTTTTTATATTTTCATCATTCATATAGAGGAAATGGTAAATTTGGCGATAATTCTTGTATGGGTCTAAGAAAAAAAATTTCGCCAAAATGCTGATTTTGGCGATATACTTTTAGATAATCCTTATATTATCCTTTGTTATAAGCGAAACTGAGGTGAGAAGAAAAAAACGATCCTTGATGAGGTATGCTCAAGGCAAGAGAACTCTGTGTTAAAAGCATTCGTTTTTCAATTTTTTACGCCACTAAAACATTATTACGGGAATTTAGGAGGTGGGGATGTTTAGAACACCTTGAGAGGACCATGGCGATTTTTATCATAATCATTAGAGTCGTTTTTTAGCAATCATTGTAAAACATGATTTTACCAATGGCAGCTGCCTTATGCGCATGCGCGATTTTGACGAAAACCTTAATGGTAGGTCCCATGTCCACCACAAACCTTCATCCCAAATTTGAACATCGTAAGTCAATTTATTCGGGAGTTATGCTGACCACAGACAAGACATTTTTTCTAGACCACTTTTTTAAAATCAGGATGTTCCAAAACGTGGAGAAATACAATTTTTTTTTTTTTTTTTTTTGACCAAATGCTCTACTTTGATTACCCTATGTATACATAAGGGAAAGTAAAAATATCTCATGTTAGCAACCTTATGTGAGTGTTTCCTTATTCAAATATGGCGGGGTTTTCTCCTGAAATACCTTCCGCAAGAGATTCCGGTCTTGTTCAATTCTCTTTTGTCCACAATCTTGTAATAATGTTTCGTCCTGCATGTTTAGGTTCCCAATCGAACATCATTCTGATTTTTTGTACGGAATATGTAGAAAAGTTAACACTGATCTGCCGAGACAAAAATGGCCGAAACTGGTTAGAAATCGACTTTGAATAAGTTGAACTAAATCCGATAGCCAAATATGACATAACTTGCAGATAATGGGCATTCTTTTATTTATTTAGTAACCCATCGCTCTTAGGATTTTCAATTAAGAAGGCAGCAACCGATTCGGATATCTTTCGACGGCCTACTTCCAACTTTTAAAAATGAGCTCATTTGGCGGTAGATATATTACGTCACTGATGACGTAACTGATAGCGCCAATTTGGCTTACTTTTAAGAAATGCAAAGTTTTCCGAGCCAGAGATCAGAAATCGTCTGCGCTCTTCCTCATTGAAAATCACAGTGCGGTGGGATACCAGATAAAAAAGTGGGTTCATTTTTTGGCAAGTTTTATGATATATTTTCCAATGGGTTTTAGTTCAACTTATTCAAAGTTGATTTTTGACGAATTCCGACCATTTTTTTGCCACGGCAGATCAATGGATTCGTAATCTACATTTTAAATAAAATTTAGAATGATGTTCGGTGGTGTACCTAAGCATGAAAATCGCCTTAATACTGCCTCCGCTCAATTTAAAGAATGGTAAAGAGAAATGAATAATTGAAATAACTCTGTATGAATGAATAGTGAAAAAAAAAAAAAATAACTATAAATAACCAAGCAATGCAATGATAATACTTACTTAATAGATTAATAATAATTTTATTGTTACGAATTTTTGTATATTTGTAAATATTTCATAGTGTTAATTTTGTAAATAGGAAAATTTATGTACATTTCGCATAAGGCAGTGCAATAGTTCGTCGTGAGCTTGGCTTCCCTGCAATTTGGATCTTGACGCTTGATAACGAGTTTAACAGAGGTTACTCTGGGAAGCGAGTGTTACAAGGAGCAGGGCATTTAACATTATGGTAATGGCAATCTCGCCAAATTGGCGAGATAGAGCCAAGTAGGTGACTAATTTTTGTCGCCAAATTTGGCGACCATTTGGCGACATTTTCGGTCCCCATGTACATGTATAGGACTTTTCGACTACTATCTGGAAAGTTCTCCAAATATCTACCTCTAGAAATTTCAAGAAAGTTCACCTCCCCTATGAAAGCTCAGGAGAGCTGGTGATGGAGTGAGTTGTTGGATTTTAAGTCACGGAATTAGTTGTTAGCTGACTCCATTAGTTGACTGGAATTACTGATACTGAGTCTCAGTGAGCGTTCAGAGAGTTCCGAAAGCGAACTGTATTGCATTGTCTTGTGCAGCGATTTGAGCAGTTGTGTTGTCAAGTTTTTAACTGCTGTTTTGTGCTCTATTGTTGTGAAAAGAGCTGTATTGTGTCTACTAGAACGAGAAGTTCTGGAGTTGTAAAGGAATCTGTGAAGAGTTATATTGGAATAAATTTCTGCAACTTTTGATCTGCTTTGGCTTCAAATCTTTGGAACTCGTCCAACGCAGCAATATTTTAAATCACTAACCTTAAAATACTTGAATAATAACTTGGATAGTGCAAATTAAGATGTGGTGCACGAAGAAAAGACGTTTGCTTTGTAATGAGAGATGCATATTTATAGGAATTTAAAAAAAAAAAAAACCTTGTCGTTTATTTAAATGGCAAACACAACGATAATCGCTTGCGGGACGGAATAGCCCTCTTCACCTTCGACAAGTTGTGACGTAATTCGAGAGAAACACGTCGGCCATTTATGAGAACAACCATTTATTCTATCAACTACCCCGAGCCTTACTTTTAAAAGTTTTAAAAATGACAGTTTTTGTTGGGAAGAATCATTTTTAAATAGATTTCCAAGATATAGAAGGAAATAGATATGTTTGCAGAAGGGGGGGAGCTATTTGCTTTTGGGGGAAACCTATTTTACTTGCAAATAAGTTGTTTACGCTGATGGGTTTTCAAAGTTCGGCGCCAAGTATCTGGCAACAGTATCCCCATCGTCTGCCAGTTACTGTATGTTACTGGGTCTATTCTACGTCCTCCTATCTAGGTTATGCTCATAATTGGTGACTTAAGTAAGAATTTTTTTGGTGAAAGTTTTTTTTTTTTTTTCCATTATATCTTTTGGCTGACTGGATATTTAATCTTTTTTTATTTTATTTTCACTCAGGCATGTATTAAGGGGCATTCGTTGGTTATAAAAGTCCACTTTACCACGCAATTTTGATTTTGGAGATTATTTAGCCGTAAAGTGTTCTTCTTTTGTATCGACTTAATGGTGATGGAAATCGAATTCAATGGTGTCACACTTTTTAAATCTTTTTATATTGACTTCGATTTTGTGTGAATGTGAGTGGCTGGGTATGTTGATGGCCGGAAAATCTGCGGAGGCCTAATTAACCCCCTTGCAGTCAGCCAATCGAGCCGAAACTTGGCGGATAGATTCGAAGTCGATGATAAAACATTCTATCAAATTTTGAGGCTGTAACTGTTACAAAAAGGTCGCTTTCACTTAATAAATCAACTTGCCGTCATCCAATCGCGCTAAAATAGCATTGAACCGACCATTGGCAATAGAAACTCTTTCCTGTTGCCAATTTTTTTTAAATAAATAAATAATAAAATTGTTTTAATCAGAATAAATAAACGATATTTGGATGTGAGTGCATAAATTCAAGTTTATTTTTAATAAATAAATCTTTGAAACATTGTTTATCTTCACACATTTTTCTGATAGAAATTTTTTGATATTTGAAATTAGACGCAAACACCACCCACACTTTGTTTACAGAATCGACACTTTGTTAATGAATAGAAAAATTGGAAATGGACACAAAGGATATATATTAAAACTTTTTTGTGGGTCATTTTATTTTAATAATTGAACAAGATTTTTTTTTTTTTTTTGAGAAATATTTAATTTACATAAAATTTTTTAAATTCTTATTATAAAGATTTTGTTTAATATTTGCGCATATAATCAGGTTTTCAAACATAGATGAACTGAAAGAAAATGTATCAATGTATGCTGTGTATATCGAATAGATAATTTGAATTGTATTACGCTTGATATGCGTGTTTCTAAGGGATGTTGGCCGACCAAACGGTATAGTGGTTAACGTGCTAGCTTCTAGACCGCGAGGTTGCGGGTTCGAGTCCCGTGTTGGCATGGGTGTTTTTAAATGTATGTTGGCTTGTCTAATGACGAAGGTTTCGGCGCATTATAGCCCTCGTGTTGCTGACGGTGCCAGATAATCTGAATACAACCAATCTAAGGAATGTTGGTCTTGTGAATTTTAAAGCGTTGAGCTAAAAAGTTTAAAAATAGTTTTCGTAGCAAGAAGAATAGTTATAAGGTATATTATATTTAAATATTTAGATCGATTATATTTGTTTTTGTGGGCGGGAGATTGGATTTTTATACCGTAAAATTACATTTCGAGAGTCTCTAAAAGAAATTGCTAACATTTTTACTTTCAATTTCCCATGTCCTTACATAGGATAATGAAAGTATAGCATTCGGTTTAAAAGAAAAAAAAGTTAATTTTTTTTTTCTTTTTTCTTTTTTTTTTGCATTTCCCCACGTTTGGAAACATCCTGCGTTCCAAAAAGTTATCTAGAAAAAATATCTATCTGTAGTCAGCATAACTCCCGAACAAATTGATCTAGGATGTACAAATTTAGTGTGTGGGTTAGTGGAGACCAAGAAATCTACCATTAAGGTTTTCGTTGAAATCGCGCATGCGCATAGGGTAGCTGCCATCGAAAAAAAACAAGTTTTTTAATTATTGCTAAAAAACGGCTCTAACTAATTTGAGGTAAGGCCTCTTAAGGTGTTCTAAGCATCCCCATCTCCGAAATTCCTGTAAAAATGCCTTGATGGAGTAAAAAGTGTAATAACAAATGTCTTCAACACAGAGCTCTCTTTCCTTGAGCATCGCTCATCAACGATCGTTTTTCCTCCTCTCCTCAGTTTCACTTATAAAAAAGGATAATATAAGAATCATCAAAAAGTATATCGTCAAAATCAAAATTCTGCCGGATGTGTTTTTTTTTGTTCCCCCTTTCTTTTTTTAAGAATGATATAAGAATTATGGCAAAAAATATCACCAAGCTGACCATTTTCTCTAAATGAACGATGAATCGGTAAATAACACTAATTCACGTCAATATTGTTACGAATTTCTGTATATTTGTAAATATTTCGTAGCATTAATTATGTAAAAAGATAAATTTATGTACACTTCACATAAGACAGTGCAAGAGTTCTTTACTTGGCTTCCTTGCAATATGTGTCTTAATGCTTGATAACGAGTTTTACAGAGATAACACTGGGAAGCGAGTTTTACAAGGAGCAGGGCATTTAACATTATGGTGATGGCAATCTCGAAAATTGGCGAGATAGAGCCAAGTTGGCGACGGTTTTGGCGACTAATTTTTGTCGCCAAACTTGGCGACCATTTGGCGACATTTTTGGTCCCCATGCTCATGTATAGGGCTTTTAGACTACGATCTGGAAAGTCCTCCAAATTTCTATCTCTAGAAGATTCACGAAGGATTGACTTTCCTATACAAGCCCGGCCATGAGTTGAGTTAGGGGAATTAGTTAGTTGAGTTCGTTAGTTGACTGGAATTACTGACTGAGTAGTCTTTTAGCGAGCATTCAGTGAGTTCCGAAAGTGAACTGTATTGCATTGTCTTTTGCGACGATTTTAGCAGTTGTGTTGTCAAGTTTTTAACTGCTGTTTTGTGCTCTATTGTTGTGTAAAGAGCTGTATTGAGTCTGTTAGAACGAGAAGTTCTGGAGTTGTAAATGAATCTGCGAAGAGTTATATCGGAATAAATTTCTGCAAGTTTTGATCTGCTTTGGCTTCAAATCTTTCGAACCCATCCACGCAACAATATAATAGTGTAATTGAAAGTTGTGCGATGTTCCACAATAGCGCCTTACAATTATGAGGTGTACGTTTAAGTGAAATAAAAATGGTGAAATGGCATTCCATTGCGTTTTGATAAGACGATAAAATTGCAGCCACTTTAGATCTTAATTCCTGTTAGAATAATTTGGATATTAATTTATATGGTTCAACTTTTTTAAATACTTCCACACTGTTCCCAATGTTACTAAATGCGTTCAATGCGTTCTCTTCAACATTGAACTGACGTAATTTCATTTATGTAAAAAAAAAAAAAAAAAGTAAATTACAAATAAGTTTCAATAAAACGAGACTTAAATTGTGTAGCAAGCTCTGTTTCCCAGTGTAAGCGCCGCATTATTTGCTTTCAAAATGAATACAATAAAAGAAGGTTCTTTTTAACAATTTCTCCGTTCAAAGTTTTTCCACGCTAGTTATGCTTAACATCTCGATAGATTATCAATCTAACAAAAGAAACCTCTTCTTCCCCGGTAACAGCTCTTTTCTGAGTTGTCAGTCTCCACGGCGCCTCACAAATTGATTTTTCTTTTATTTTTTAGAGCCCGTTCTCTGGCTCATTTCGAATCTCGAATCATCCCCCCGGATCAAGGGGGGGGGGGGGGAAAGAAAAGATGAAGTCTTTCATCATCTTGTACAAAAGTGAAAAGAACAAATCGTCAGTGACGTATCGTCTGCTGAAAAGTTAGTTTTAGAAGAGCTGAAAAATAGTTTACAACCATGATGTTCCATTTTTTTTTCAATGCTTCCATGTCAGCAACTTTTCACATAGTAATTGCACATTCTTCGTATTTAACTAGAAGGAAAAATTACTGACATTTAGTTTGACATTAAATTTTTTTTATTTTATTCTGAATATCGCAGTTCCTGCAAAAATAAGTTCATGTAACTGCTCCTTAAAATTGAACCTTTGTTTTGTTAAGAAGTCCTAGTAGAACATTCTCTATGCTCACTATGTAATAATAATCTAGCCCAGTGCATTTAGAAACTACTTTCTATATAACCTTGACATTTGGTGAATAGGTACGAAAACGATCACTCAATAAAATGACATCAATTAAAAACTCAAAAATGGCTTCTAATATATTTTATTTTATATTTGAAATTTTTACATCAATGCTTATGCGGTGGCGCCACCTGGTTTTGTCTCTCGCTATTTTCATTTTCGTTTATAATAGATTGGAATTAATTGAAAACAGCTTATGTCTATTCATTAAGTGATATTTTTCTTACTTAGTCACCAAATGTCAAGGTTTTATAGAAAGTAGTTTCTAAATGCACTGGGCTAGAAGATTACTACATATAGTCCGAGAGGCGACTGCAATTTTTGGACCTTATCGAACATCATTCTGAATTTTTTATGGAAATTGGAGAAAAGTGATTAGATTAGGAATCCACTGGTCTGCCGTGGCAAAAATGGCCGAAATTGATCAAAAATCGATTTGGATTGAGTTGAACTAAAATCCGATTGCCAAATATGTCATAACTTGTCAAAAAGAGAACAAACTTTTTCGTCTGGCAACCAACTGCATTTTGATTTTCAATGAGAAAAAGCGCAAACGAATTCTGATCTCTTGGCTCGGAAAACTTTTATCTTTTAAAAGTAAGCCAAATTGGCTACATCAGTTACGTCATCTATGACGTAATGTTTATTGCCAACTGGGCTCCCTTTTAATGGATGCAAGTAGACCGTCGCCAGATATCTGAATCGTCTGCAACCTTCTAAATTGATAATTAAAGAGTGAGGGTTACCAAATTAAAAAAAAATGCTCATTATTTGGCAAGTTATGGCTCATTTGGCAATTAGATTTAGTTCAACTTATTAAAAGTCGATTTTTGACCCGTTTCGGCCATTTTTGCCACGGCAGACCAGTGGATTCGTAATCTACTCACTTTTCTCTAATTTCTATAAAGAAATCAGAATGATGTTCGATGGGGTCCAAAAATTGCAGTCGCCTCTCAGACTATAGGCATTAATTGAAAACAACTTATGTCATTTCATTAAGTGATATTTTTGGTACTTATTCACCAAATGTCAAGGTTTTATAGAAAGTAGTTTCTAAATGCACTGGGCTAGAAGATTATTACATAGCGAACATAGAGAATGATCTTTGCTATGACTTTTTCTTAAAGCCACTAATTCTAGGTTTTCATTGCTAAAAAATCCATTATGTCCCGCAGTGATATTCAACTCAACTTTGTCTGAGAAGGGATGAAAAAGTCCTTCGTCGTTTTAGTAGGAATAATTACTTGTAGTGGTTGCTTTGAAATAATCATATATGGAATCGTGGCAAGCAGTAATAACAGAACTTTTCAGGGTGTCAAAGATATTTTTATTATATTTTAGCGTGACTTTCTAAAATGAGCATGAGACAACTAAAAAATACTTCAATGTCCAAAGTTTGTTCTCTTTCAAATATTTCATTCCACATACTGCAATTTTAGTTACAGTTCTTTTTAAATTATAATCGTGTAGTTTTCCGCATGAAAACGTTAAGTATTGAACATTCATTAAGGGGGTCCGGTACCGAAAATAAAAAAAACTTTATTTATGTACATTTTTATGTAAAAAATTTATTTTATGTATGATATACTATTTATATATCTTTGAGAAAATGTTTTTTTAAATATTGTGTTTTGTTATTTAAAAAAAATTTAAAAACCAAGAAAAATCCATAATAATTGATGTTTGCGTATTTTGATATAAGTCAAGAAAAAATAAAAAAAATTTCAAAGTGAAAGCTTTCTGTAATACATAATTATATAAAGAAAATTTTGTCTTCACAGAATTTTGATAGGTGAATTAAAAAAAATTAAAAAAATTCTCAAAGTTAAAATATTGAAATTTTTGCTTTTTTTTATGTTATCTTTTACGCTAAAAATTATATTTTAAAACAGAATTAAAAAAATAAAATTCTGCGAAGACAAAATATTTAAAACTATATAAATTAAATGCTCCAAAAATTTGAATAGCCAATTGTTAATGGTTCTGGTGATATATCGATTTGAATGTGCAACATCTGTGAAAAACACTAGTGCTCGAAAAACGCACTTTAAGCAGACGCTTCAAGGTGTTACGCCCATTAGTGATGTTTAAATCACAGGTAATTTTGTGGCGTTCTAATCACCGGAGGAATAAGATAAAAACATAATTCTTTCCAGGAATGTATGAACTATTTTTTAAAATCAGAAAAAAAATTTGGGATTTTTGAAGAAATTTCGGTACTGGACCCTCTTAAAAAAAAAATTCATCACATTAGCTGAACAAACTAAGGGTGTGGAATATCGCACAACTTTCAATTACACTACGATATTGGATATTGTTTTAAAATTTATGGTGTTATTTATCGTTTCTATATTTCAACTTATTGAAGTAAAAATTGCCAGTTTGGAGATATTTTTGGCAATAGTTTTCATCCAGACAAAAAAGAAAAAAAAATTACCAAGATGGCGAAATTGGCGATGTTATTCGAAAAACATTACACAGTTTTTTCTTGTGCGTGTAAGAAAAAAAATCAACTGTTGATGGTTGGTGGTCAAGGACAGAGAGCTGTTTTTAGGCACTCATTTTTCATCTTTTAGATCTTTTATCAAATTTCTAAGGGAATTTTGAAGGTGGGGACCATTAGAATACCTTAAGAGGCATTATCACATATATTTTAATCAATATCGTTATAGCCATTTTTTAGTAATTGCTGAAAAATATGATTTTTCATGATTTTAACATTATGCGCATGCGCGATTTTGACGAAAACCTTAATGGTAAGTCCCATGGTCACCACTAAACCACACACGAAATTTTAACATCGAAAGTCAATTTTTTCGGGAGTTATGCTGACCACGTACTCACAGACACAATACACACATGCATATATTTTTCTAGACAACTTTTTGGAAATCAGGGTGTTCCAAAACGAGGAGAAATGAGAGAAAAAATAAAAAAAAAATTCTTTGATCGAATGCTATACTTTTATTACCCTATGTAGCCGACCAAACGGTATAGTGGTTAGCGTGCTAGCTTCTAGACCTCTATGTTGCGGGTTCCGAGTCCCGTGTAAGGCATGGGTGTTTGTAAATGTATGTTGGCTTGTCTAATGACGAATATTTCGGCGCATTATAGCCCTCGTGTTGCTGACGGCGCCAGATAATCTGAAAACAACCAATCATTACCCTATGTAAACATATGGGTATTTGAAAGTAAAAAAACAACTGAAATACGAGTTTATTAACTGGCTAAAAGCTGAAATTTATTTAGAAAGGTGCATTTGGCAACAAGTGTTGTCAAACGAAAAATTCCTACTGCGTTCATAAGCTCCATTCGTTCCCCTTAATTACGAATTCCATATATGAGGCAAGAGACATTTCCCATGACCATTTCATATTCAATCAATAATTAATCGTAAAATTCTGGATACATATATATACACATGTCCATTTCTTTCACAGCGTTTAAAATTCCATTTTCGAGCTAAAATAGTGCGTTTCGTATCGAAAGTCATCCAAATTTAACTGGAATATTGCGGAGGAGATAGCTCCGCTTCCGAGCAGGCTTAACTGTCGGCAATAACTGTTATCGGGGACGCTCTGCCTCCGAGTTTTAATTGCAAAGGAAAAAGAGAGTCGTCTGTCCAAAATAGCCACCACCCGAAAGACGTAAAATCGACACTCCCCCCACCCCCTCTCCCCATCTCTTCCCAGCAAGTGACTTCCAGACATATAAAAGGAGTGTAAAGCAGATAAAAATCTACCGAAAGCTTTTTCGCGGTTTGTCAATAGACTAATATACTGAGAGGCGACTGCAATTTTTGGACCCCATCGAACATCATTCTGATTTTTTTAATAGAAATTAGAGAAAAGTTAGTAGATTACGAATCCACTGGTCTGCCGTGGCAAAAATGGCCGAAACTGGTCAAAAATCGACTTTTAATAAGTTGAACTAAATCCAATTGCCAAATGCGCCATAACTTGCCAAATAATGAGCATTTTTTTTTATTTGGCAACCCTCACTCTTTAATTATCAATTAAGAAGGTTGCAGACGATTCAGATATCTGGCGACAGTCTCCTTGCATCTATTAAAAGGGAGCCAAGTTGGCAATAAACATTACGTCACTGATGACGTAACTGATGTAGCCAATTTGGCTTACTTTGAAAAGATACAAATTTTCCTGGCCAGAGGTCAAAAATCGTTTGCGCTTTTTCTCATTGAAAATCAAAATGTAGGGTTGCCAGACGAAAAAGTTTGTTCTCTTTTTGGCAAGTTATGACATATTTGGCAATCGGATATTAGTTCAACTCATTCCAAGTCGATTTTTGATCAGTTTCGGCCATTTTTGTCCCGGCAGACCAGTGGATTTCTAATCAACTCCCTTTTCTCTAATCTCTATAAAAAATTCAGAATGATGTTCGATGGGGTCCAAAAATTGCAGTCGCCTCTCGGACTATAATAGAAGTCTGCAAGTTTATGTACCTCATCGAACACCATTCTGAATTTTTTTTACAGAATGTAGACACATGTTAGGTAGATCGTGAGTCCACTGGTCTACCGGGGCAAAAATGGCCGAAACTATCCAAAAATCGAATTTGAATGAGTTGAACTAAATTCGATTGCCAAATATGTCATAACTTGCCAAAAGATGAACACCCTTTTCTTTCTGGTAACCCATTACTCTTTAATTAGGAAAAATAAATATTTTATATTGTGAAAAATGACAGTTTTCGTTATAAGCTAAACATATTGTTCTTTTAAATATAATTTTAAAGGTATATTAGGTAAAAAAAAAAAAAAAAAAAAGGTTAACTTTTTTAAGTAGAAAATTTATTTGCATTTAGCAAAATCTTTATGTGAATTTATTCTGAAAAGTGTACATAACCAAAGGTTGCCTTATAATAATTTTATAAGTTCAAATATATTCTTATTACGTAATATATATAAAAAAATAAAATAAAATTATCAAAGTAGTAATCATAAAAAATATATTAATATTGATAATGTCAAAAAATAACCTAAATATATTGTTCTTTTAAATATAATTTAAAAAATATATTAGGTGAAAAAAAAAAAGGAAGGATAACTTTTTTAAGTCGAGAGTTTATTTGTATTTAGTAAAATTTTTATGTAAATTTATTGTGAATTTATTCTAAAAAGTGTACCTAACCAAATGTTGCCTTATAATAATTTTATAAGTTCAAATTTAGGCTTATTACGTAATATATATAAAATAATAAAATAAAATTATCAAAGTAGTAATCATAAAAAAATATATTAATATGGATAATGTCAAAAAATAAATTAAAAACATTGCATTTTAAATAATTTATGGCTCTTAGAAGTTGAATGAAAATACGACCGATTTGTTTGTCCCGAAACCTCGTATCCCTTTAATGCAATAGTTAAACAAGATATACATTAGGAACAACAAAATAAATAAATAAATAAATAAATAAATAAATAAATAAATAAATAAATAAATAAATAAATAAATAAATAAATAAATAAATAAATAAATAAATAAATAAATAAATAAATAAATAAATAAATAAATAAATAAATAAATAAATAAATAAATAAAAGTATTTACCAGTAACATCTTATTTAAAGTAGGTCTGTTACTGATTTTTGCTTTAAATTTTTTCAATGAAACGTTTTTGTGATGTTTATATCTCTTCTAAATCATTTACAGCACGTGATGCATTGTGCTGCTTTAGAACTTTAGAAAACGTTGCAAGGTTTCATCTAAAAAGAAAAAAAAGTGGTTTAAAAAACAAATTTTTTTTTTCGTCTTAAGCGGGATCTCATTGTATAGATTTTTCGTGATAAAAGAACAAATTAACAATAAGTTTAAGCTTCTGTATTTCGTTTAAAAAAAACGAATACGCGTCTTTATCAAAAGTGAATAGAGTGTTTCTGTAATCCTTATTTATGCAACTAGTTGGGAAAGACATTTTTTTTTAAGCGTGACAAAATGTTTATTTGATGAGTTTGAAAAAATGATTTCTCACGTGTTGCATACAAAATTTCTTATGATCACTTGCAAAAAAAAATATCTTTAACACATGTACATATAAACTAATGTTATCAACTCCAGTCAATAAATATTGTTGCGTTGGTGGGTTCGAAAGATTTAAAGCCAAAGCAGATCAAAACTTGAAGAAATTTATTCCAAAATAACTCTTCACAGTTCTCTTACAGCTCCAGAGCTTCTCGTTCTAGTAGACACAATACAGCTCTTTTCACAACAATAGAGCCCAAAACAGCAATTAAAAACTTGACAAACAACTGCTAAATCGCCGCAAAAGACAATGCAATACAGTTCGCTTTAGAACTACTCGGAATGTTCACTGAGACTCAGTAATTCCAGTCAACTAATGGACTCAGCTGACAACTAACTCCATCACCCGCTCTCCTGAGCTTTTATACGGGAAGCGAACATACGTGAAATTTCTAGAGGTAGATATTTGGAGAACTTTCCATATCTTAGTCGAAAAGTCCTATACATGTACATGGGGACCGAAAATGTCCCCAAATTTGGCGACAAAAATAAGTCGCCAAAACCGTCGCCAACTTGGCTCTATCTCGCCAATTTGGCGAGATTGACATTACCATAATGTTAAATGCCCTGCTCCTTGTAACACTCACTTCCCAGCGTTACCTCTGTAAAACCCGTTATCAAGCATCGAGACCCATATTGCAGGGAAGCCAATTTAAGATGAACTATTGCACTGCATTTTGCGATATGTACATAAATTTTCCTATTTACAAAATTAACACTACGAAATATTTACAAACATACAAAAATTCGTAACAATATCTTCTAAGAATGTCATTTCTACAGCAAAAGTATATAAAATTTCAACAAGTGCCGTGAGAGAAAGTGCAGGGTGGTAACAAAGAAACTTAGTCGATATATGCACCTCTAGCGGCCGTTCTGTTCAAAAGATCTAGATGAAATTCAGGTATAGTTATTCAGAGTATAACTTCATTAGTTATAGTCTTCAGGTATAGTTATTCAGTAGAGTTGTTCAGTTCTAAATGTTTCGAAAAGGCCTTAAACACAAAAATTTCTGCTCACAGAGCTTTTCCTTTTTTTTTTTTAATTTGCAACCCAAGTTTCCTTGTTAGTTTTGGCGGGAAAATCGATTCATTAAGCTCGAATAGAATGTAACGTCACTTGATCTTAAATAACTTGGCTTGAAACGCGGCAGCGGAAACCAGTTTTGCAAGTTTCTCGCAAATCGCGCCAACCAGTACGAGATATGGCAACTATCTACCAAACCAAAGCCTACTGTTTGGCAGAAACCTCACGATAACCAATAAAAATGGAAGGTTGTTTTGACGTCACAGCTATTGCGGATCGGATTGCAATCAGACGGGGTTTTGGCGCTATATCTTTTCTCAATATTTAAATAACTAATTTTTTTTAAAGAAGTTTAGTTAGAATATTTGGAATCAGAAAGAAATTCTTCATAAATATAAACTAATTTCAATCGTTTTTAAAATATGCGGGATTGTCCATTCACTAAAACATTTGTCCAGATTGGGGATCACCGACCAAACGGTATAGTGGTTAGCGTGCTGGCTTCTAGACCGCGAGGTTGCGGGTTCCGAGTCTCGTGTTAGGCATGGGTGTTTTGTAAATGTATGTTTGCTTGTCTAATGACGAATGTTTCGGCGCAATATAGCCCTCGCGTTGCTGACGGCGCCAGATAATCTGAATAGAACCAACCAACCAGATTGGAGATCGCCATGTACACGCTATAAGTTGGTTGTATTCAGATTATCTGGCGCCGTCAGCAACACGCGGGCTATAATGCGCCGAAACATTCGTCATTAGACAAGCAAACATACAATTACAAACACCCATGCCTAACACGGGACTCGGAACCCGCAACCTCGCGGTCTAGAAGCCAGCACGCTAACCACTATACCGTTTGGTCGGCGTACACGCTATAAGAAAACAACCCACTGACAATAACCCTACAATCATTCAAACAAATTTATCCCTCCATGTCCACAACAATTGGAATCGGGTAGAAAATGTGCTACTTTCGTGAATTCCTTGAAAGTAAAGAGCTCAAAACAAACGACAACATCACAATCGCAGCAGTTATCGTCCGGGGGATTCGAATATTTATCCCGACCCTGTTTTTAAAATTGGCCAAATCCGGACGAAAAATGGGCACGGAGCCCGTTCGGTCCTGTTTTCTGGAATCGATGTGGCCGGCGACAGTGAGGGGCGGTTGCTTTGTGTGCGCCCCTGCCCCTCCATGTCCTTGGGAAAGGGGCGGTGAATTGTTCTCTCCCCCTCCACCTTCCAACAACAACAAAAAAAAAAAGAAAAATATTTCTCTCTGGATGGAGAAGGATTGGTGCAAGAGGATATTGTTTCGGGGGTTACTGCTGTCTACTGGATCTGCATAAAAAGTTGCTGAAATTGTTTGTTGACAATGTTAAACGATAAAAAAAATATTTAATGTTCTTTTATAACGAACGAACTTTTATTTCGAACTAATAAAGTTTCCTGTGTTGTTGTTAAAACTTAATTTAGAGATTTTTTTTTTTCTCCGTGTAAATGAAATATTTGTTACGTAATAATCTTATGTGTCCATTCTATAAAGTTCGAAGCAGAAAGAAAAGTTTGTGAGATTTGTTTGAAATGGAATGTAACCTAATGGTTGTACTTAAAGTTCTTGTGACTTCACTTTTTTGACAAAGTTATGATTTTTTTTTTCTTTTTTAAGTCGACTCTTTCATAGCATGAAAAGTACTTGATTACAGTGTTTTTTTTTTTTTTTTCCCCTGACATATGACGGTAAAAAGCGTTGCTGGATAGAGGTAAATAAAGAAAAATCACCTGATTAATTGAATAAATAATGAAATTACAGAATATATTAAATATGGAAATTAGAAACTACGACAATGGGAAAAGAAATTACTCAAAGAATGTCTAAGACTTGGTTACAACAACTCAAGATAAGTCAATTCTGCTACACTCCAACGACAATTCCTGATGGCATCACCCTTCTAATTATAATTACAATTAAAATCAAACAAATTCGCTTTTTTCACATAACAGATAGAAAAACCCATCAGCAAAAAGAATAAAATTACTGCACAGAATCTATATCATGCTCTTCAACAACAACACTCCCTATCCTCAAATGCAAGCTCATGCATCCTTCACTATTTGTCTTTCAAAACTTTCATCTACGCTCTCATTCGCCCGTTGAGTACGCTCTCTCTTATTTTTTAAAAAAACTACAGCAGCACGACTAATATTCACTCCGATAAACCGGTGATCCTATAATACTGAAAATCAACTTCAAGTTAAGGTTTTTCTTATAGAATGTCGAGAAAAGTGAGTAGATTTTGGACCCACTGGTCTGCCGTGGCAAAAAGGGCCGAAACTGGTCGAAAATCGACTTTGAATTAGTTGAACTAAATCCGATTGCCAAATATTCCATAACTTGCCAAATAATGAGCATTCTTTTTTTATTTGGTAACTTTAAATTTGGTTTACTTTTAAATATGCAAGTTTTCCGAGCCAGAGATCAGAAATCGTCGGCGCCCTTCCTCACTGAAAGTCAAAGTGTGGTGAGTTACCAGACGATAAAGTTTGTCGGATTTAGTTCAACTGAAAGTTGATTTTGACCAGTTTCGGCCATTTTTGTCTAGGCAGACCAGTATATTTGCATAATTTACTCACTGCAATGGGATACTTAAACTTGTAGTCGCCTCTTGGACTACATCGTTAATTGCCATATGTAGGCAAACGGCCTTTGCTGTTAATACATCTGAACAAATACGTCCTTTTTTTTATGCTCATTTGGAATTGTATGGTTCAAATTTGCAACAACAGTGGAAGATCAACACATTGTCAAGATATTTCTTTAAAAAATCTGTTTTTAATTTTTTGTATCCTCAGAAAAAGATATATTGTAAAGTAACACATATATTTTTAACAACAGTGCGCCATGCAAATTTAATCCAGCATCAGTAGAATTCGAAAAGAGAAAAATTATACAGGCAAGACCAATGAATGAAAATGTTATTAAATTTAACATTTAAACTTTATCGTTTCCTTGCCATTTTTGTTTGAAAATTTTGATTTTCTTATTGAAAAACGAGTATATTTTTTTTATGAGACATAGTGTCATAATATTAGAGCCAATTTAAAAAAAAATAAAAGCTAGTGGTAGTTTGATAGCTAATACAATAGAAACATTGCTTACAAATTGAGGATTTTCGTAGTGTGATAATGTTTTCCAATCAAAGATATATCAACAAATTTAAAAACCTGTGGAACAACAACTACTATTTTCGAATTTATTTTATATTACGTATTGAAAACGCTACTCTTCGCTACCACTCAACGGAACAAAAGCTAAATAATATAACCCATAAAGTAAAGTTTTTAATTTAAATCCTATATATGCATCGCCAATTTTTTATATTCATTAACAAAGCGCTTTTTCTGTTGCCAGTGTGCTTGGTGTTGGCATCTAATTTTAAATATTGTTACGAATTTTTGTATATTTGTAAATATTTCGTAGTGTTAATTTTGTAAATAGGAAAATTTATGTGCATATCGCATAAGGCAGTGCAATAGTTCGACTTTAGTTTGTTTCCCTTCAATGAGTCTCTTGATGCTTGATAACGAGTTTTACAGATGTAAAGCTGGGAAGCGAGTTTTACAGATGTAAAGCTGGGAAGCGAGTTTTACAAGGAGCAGGGCATTTAACATTATGGTAATTGCAATCTCGCCAAATTGGCGACGGTTTTGGCGACTAATTTTTGTCGTCAAATTTGGCGAGAAATCGTCAAATGTCGCCAAACTTGGCGACCATTTGGCGACATTTTCAGTCCCCATGTACATGTATAGGACTTTTCGACTACGATCTGGAAAGTTCTCCAAATATCTACCTCTAGAAATTTCAAGAATGTTCGCCTCCCCTATATTTAAGCCCGGCCATGAGGTGAGTCAGTTGTTATCTGAGTCCATTAGTTGACTTGAATTACTGAGTCTTAGTGAATATTCCGAGTAGTTCTAAAGCGAACTGTATTGCATTGTCTTTTGCGGCGATTTAGCAGTTGTTGTCAAGTTTTTAACTGCTGTTTTGTGCTCTACTGTTGTGAAAAGAGCTGTATTGAGTCTACTAGAACGAGAAGTTCTGCAGTTGTAAAGGAATCTGTGAAGAGTTATACTGGAATAAATTTCTGCAAGTTTTGATCTGCTTTGGCTTCTAATCTTTCGAACCCATCCACGCAACAATATTAAAAAAAAAATCTCTATCAGCAAAATATGTGATAAACTATTTTTCAAAAGTTATTCATTAAAAATGAACGGGAATTTATGCACTCATATCCAAATATCATCTGATTAAAGCAATTTCATTATTTATTAAAACAAATTTTGGCAACAGGATAGAGTTCCTTCGATGATCGGCTAAATGCTATTTCATCGCGATTGGATAACGGCAAGTTGGTTTATTAGTATTCCGTAAAAGCGACCGTTTAGTGACAGCCGCCAAAATTTAATAAAATGCATTGTCATCGACATCGAATCTATCTGCCAAATTTCAGTTCGATTGGATGACGGCAAGATGGTTAATTAGGCCTCCGCAGATTTGCCCGCCATCGACAAACATAAAAACATGAAAATGCTGTATCTAAGATGTACTGAAAGTTAGGTATGGTATAAATAAATCTTACGTAATCTAGATAATCTGATGAAATGGATATAATCGAAAAATGATTTTACGCTCATTTATTGAAACACTTTATGGGATTCAATAAGCTTTAAAAATGGAAACTTTTACGATTTTTTTTTACATCACTGAAGAGATGTTATCTTCGAATTGCCGTAAAAACTGATTTTATGCATCATTAAACAGCCACTGGCTTAAAATCTGCTGATAAAAGTAAGATCAAATAACAGTTTGTTTAGAAAAATTTAATGAGTGAAACCTATGAAAATTTTCGATTAAATACTGCAATAAACTATAACGGGAAGTTGATTTAATAATATTTGTGGAATAGTATATTGAGTTTTTTATCTGGCTGACTTTCCGCCAAATTGATTAATAATTTATCAGAATAGAAATACCATTTTAAACATTTTTATGTTCTGATAAACAGCTTTGAATAGGATTTTAAATGACCTCACGATAAAATAGCGCTTTGAATTATTAATTTATTAGTAAAAAAATTCAAAAGCTAAGCTCAACAGTAAGACAAGTATTAGTTACTTTTTCCAATACTTAATTACTTTTTACATCCAATTTTGCATATGTTAACATAGGGGAATGAAAGTATTGTAAAACGCTTGTCTGTGTATCTGTGCGTACGTGATCACCATAACTCTCGAACAAACTGACCTACGACGTTCACGGTGTACGGCCTTAGTGGTGGCAATGGGACCTACCATTAAGGTTTTGGTCGAAATGGCGCATGCGCATACGGTAACTACCATTGAAATATTCACGCTTTCCTGTAATTGCTACAAAACGGCTCCAACGATTTTAATCAAAATTGCATTGGTAATGTTTCTTAAGTTGTTCCAAACATCCCCCACCACTGAAATTTCCTAAAAATGCTACAAAGAAGTAAAAAATTTGAAAACGAATGTGTTCAACACATCTCTCGAATGATCTCACGATAAAGTCGCATTTTGAATTACATAAATTTGTTAGTAAAAATATTAAAAAGATAAGCTTGTCTCCTCTCTTGACCATCGCTCACCAATGACCGTTTCTCTCCTCTCCTCTGTTTCGCTTACAAGAAAGGATACTGTGAGAATTTTCAAAAAAGTATATAGACAAAATCGCTATTTATTTGTTTGTATTATTATTATTATTATTATTATTATTATTATTATTATTATTATTATTATTATTATTATTATTATTATTATTATTATTATTATTTTTATTATTATTATTATTAATTTTATTTTTATTTCTATATTTATTTTTATTTTTATTATTATTATTACTTTTATTATTTATTATTATTTTATCACCAAATTTACTATTTATTATTTATTTATATCACCAAATATAAATCGCCAAACTGGTCATTTTTTCTAACGGAATGATGAAAATATTGTTACGAATTTTTGCATATTTGTAAATATTTCGTAGTGTTAATTTTGTAAATAGGAAAATTTATGTACATTTTGCATAAGGCAGTGCAATAGTTCGTCGTTAGTTTGCTTCCCCGCAATGTGTGTCTTGATGCTTGATAACGGGTTTTACAGAGGTAACGCTGGGAAGCGAGTGTTAAAAGGAGCAGGGCATTTAACATTATGGTAATGGCAATTTCGCCAAATTGGTGACGGTTTTGGCGACTAATTTTAGTAGCCAAATTTGGCGAGAAATCGCCAAATGTCGCCAAACTTGGCGACCATTTGGCGACATTTTCGGTCCCCATGTACTTGTATAGGACCTTTCGACTACTATCTGGATAGTTCTCCAAATGTCTTTCTCTAGAAGATTTCAAGAACGTTCGCCTTCCCTATATAAAACCGGCCGTGAGTTGAGTCCGTGATTTTGAGTCAGTTAGTTGACTGTAATTACTGAGTCTCAGTGAACACTCCGAGTAGTTCTAAAGCGAACTGTATTGCATTGTCTTTTGCGGCGATTTAGCAGTTGTTTTTCAAATTTTTAACTGCTGTTTTGTGCTCTATTGTTGTGTATAGAGCTGTATTGAGTCTACTAGAACGAGAAGTTCTGGAATTGTAAGAGAATCTGTGAAGAGTTATATCGGAATAAATATCTGCCAGTTTTGATCTGCTTTGGCTTCAAATCTTTCGAACCCCCTACAACGCAACAATATAAAAGTGTATCGTAAATATGTATTATCAATAAACTGATATTCAATTATTACTTTAAATTACCCATATGTTATAGCATTAGGTTAAAATTTTTTTTTTTTTTTTTTTCCATTTCTCCTCGTTTTGAAAAAATCCTGATTTCAAAAAAGTGTCTAAACAAATGTCTCTGTGTACGTGTTCAGCATAACTTCCCCGAAAAAATTGACCGACGATGTTAAAATTTTGTATGCGAATTAGTGATGGCCATGGGACCTACCAGTAATGTTTCCGCCAAAAACGCGCGTGCACATAAAGTTGAAGTCATGAAAAATCATGAAAAGATTCGTGTTTTTCAGCAATTGTTAAAAAACGGCACTAACGATTGTGAATAAAATCTCTGTGGTAATGTCTCTTAAATACCCTCTAATCATCCCCACCTCTGAAATTCCCGTAGAAATGTGATAAAAGCGTAAAAAGTTTAAAAACAAGTACTTCAACACGGAGCTTTCTGCACTTGAGCATCGAACGTCAACGATTGATTCTTCTCTGTTTCACGGAAAAGACAATGTAATATCTATATATATAAAAAAAAAACATCGCCAATTACGCCATCTTGGTTTTTTCTTCTCCCCACCCCCTCCTCCATGTAAAAATTATTGAAATTTATTAAAAAACAACCTATAAAATTTTAATGCAATGACCAGTATTTCAACGTAATTGAAAGTTGTGCAATGTTTCACACCCCTAGTTTTTAATAAAACACCACGTTTTAATTTCGAAAATAACCCTAAACATTAAGAAATTGTAATTATTGAATGTCGCGCAAGTTTTGTGGTTGAATTGGAGATTACTTAGAACGCCATTGTTACTTTGAGAAAACATCGACATATTTAATGACCTTCGATTCAGTTATGAAATGAACAATATCATGAATGTTTAATTACATTTTTCTTTCTTTTCTTAAAACCGCCAGTCATTGGTACTTCTAAACATTAACAGGGCACAAATTAAACAGAGAGTGAGCATAACGAGCATATATATTCCTTCTACTTCATCGCCTGCTTATGAATTTTTAATAATGGATATTTTGTCACAAACGAAATATTCGTATGGTTTCTTTTAATTATCTGATTGGGATATTAGAAAGAAATATTTCAAAAGAACGGAACTTTCAGTACGGACTGTTTCATGGAAGGAATTTCTTTTGCGAAATGAACCACTTTAGCCCCCGTTTAATTTTGTTGCATAAAGTTCAGAAGCATCTAATAATTAATTTTTTTGGGGGGGGATCTTCGTGTTTTTATTTCGTTCTAAGGTTTTAGACTCAGTGTAGGTTAAGAAACCATTACTAAACCCTTAGGAATTTCTGAATTTTTTATTCAGCGAGTAAATTGTTTCAATGCTATAAAATCGTTTCTGGATTTGGACAGAAATGCAAAATTTGGATTAGTTTATTAATTATTTTCTTAATTAATTAACGCTTATTTTATAAAATGATTTATAATAAGAATACAACTCTGAAATTTTCCAACGTAAGTAGTTTTAGGCTTCTAATTGGACTTTTAACAAACAGAATTAAAAAAAAAAAATTATTATTTTTTTTTTATTTTTATAAAATATATTTTTGTATCAAAAAGCATTCTACGAAACGATTTCTAATAGGGCTACAGTTTTGAAATTTTCAACATAAGTAGTTTTGGCCTTGAAATTGGACAAATTGACAAACTGAATGTTAAAATTTTAATTTGATTTTTAATTAATTTTTTTTTTCAAAAAGTGACTTCGTATAGGCCTAGAGCTCTAAAAATTTCAAAACTGTAGCCCTATTAGAAATCGTTTTTTAAAATATTTGTTATTTCAAAAATTAATTACAGAAAAAACTAATTAAAATTTTAAAATTCTATTTGTCAAAACTTCAATTAGAAGGCTAAAACTACGTACGTCGAAAATTTCGATTTTTGACCAGTTTCGGCCAATTTTACCACGGCAGACCAATGGTATCGTATAAACTACTAACTTTCCCCCACATTCTATAAAAAAAATCAAAATGATGTTCGATGGGGTATCTAAACTTGTAGAGGCCTCCCGGAGTATTGTTGTGTTAAACAATTCCTTCAAATGCCATTTGAAATATGAATTCTTTTACAAAATAAAAACATTTCTAAAATCCTAACCCCTCTTTTCTACAAACACTACTACAGCAATGAGGCATAAAATACAAATAGCTGCATTAAAAAATCACTTTTAACAACTCGATATGTGCCGCTTACAATTTTAAGCTGTCAAAACTACTACCTTCCAATTTCATTCATTCTTTGCTTTAAAAATAACTTATTATAAATAAAATTAAAGTGTCAAATATCTATGTCCTGAGAATGGAATTGTTAAACGCATCAAATAACAGACTTCCAGAATTTTCATTCCAAATACTTAAAAGGAAAAGCGAAAAAACTGTCTAAAAGCGCCAAGTTAAGAGACCTTGGAAAATGATCCATGACCTGAAAGTTTTTGTTTTAAAAAAGATTTAGGTCATCAGTATATCTTGAACGATACATTCCCCCCCCCCCCTTCACACATTTTAGAAGGGAATATTTTTACTGAGGAAACACAAACCTTTTTATTATTATTATTATTATTCAGCGTCTATATCGGTATCGTCTGCTTTTCTTTAACGTTTAAAAACAGTTTGTTTTGGAGAAAGGCGCCATTTGTTGAAGGAATCGTTTTTTTTTTTTTTTAAAAAAGAACTTTTTCTTAATTTTTTTGCAGTTTGCTTTCGTTAAAAGAACATTCTGGCTATTTTTCGCTTACAAACTGTCTATAAAAGTGGTATTTCAAATTTGTACACTCATTAATTTCTATAAATTACAAATTATTTGGGAAAGTATATTTTTGTTTAGGTGTTCATATGCTCTGCTCTAATGTGAATCAAATTGTGCCCCAAAAATAAAATTGAGGGTTTAGTTTTACAATAAGTCTTTAACGCACTGTTCTAATTATATGATCGTGTAATAATGTGTTGATATTAACCTAGGTAGAATAACAGTATTGGCAAAGTCGGAAACAATAGTCGTGGAAAATGGCCAATCCTGGCCGAAACTCGAGCATCGCTCCAAAATACACGATTTCAAAATAAAATTTGGAAAACATACTTTTTTTACCCTCCGTGTTTTCTTATGAAAATATACAGGGTGCCTATAAAAGGTTGGACACATTTTTATGTTGAATCTATAATAATAAAACAAGCTGTGTGTCAGTCTGTCTGTGGCTCTGTGGATCTATAGAAACCTACTTAAAATTGGAGTAGAGCTCTAAATTTTTCAGCATAAGTAGTTTTGGCTTTCTAAAACTTCTTTACATCACAAACGGAATGTTAAACTTTTTATTAGTTCTTTTTTAATTAATTGTTTTAAATAATTAATTAATATGTTACAAAACCATATCTAATTGGGCTACAGCTCTTAAATGTTCAACATAAGTAGTTTTGGACTTCTAATTGGACTTTTGAAAAACAGAATTTTAAATTTTTATTTAGTTTCTTTTTAATTTTTTTAATTTATTAATATTTTACAAAACGATTTCTAATAGGGCTATTGCTCTAATAATTTTCAACATAAGTAGTTTTGGCCTTCTAATTGGACTTTAGAAAAACAGAATTTTAAATGTTTGTTTAGTTCGTTATTAATTAATTTGTTTAATTAATTAATATATATATATATATTACAAAACGATTTCAAATAGAGTTACAGCTTTGAAATTTTCAACATAAATAGTTGTAGCCTTCTAATTTGACTGACAAAATTAATGTTAAAATTTTAATTTGTTTTTCAATTAATTTTTTCACAAAAAGCAACTTCAAATAGGCATAGATCTCTGAAAGTTTCGACATAAGTAATTTTAGCCTCTAATTAAGCTTTCCACAAACACGTGTTAAAATAATCTTAAAGAGGTGTTGTATTATTGTAATAATGGGGAATTTTTTTTTTCTTGACAAGGGAGAGGCTTCCAATATTAAGGCTTTACGTAGCAATTAGATTTTAGTGTGTGAAGCGAGCTTATGCTTACACAGCAATGAACCTTTCAGCGAGGGAAGCGAGCCTATGCTTTCATAGCAATGAACCTTTTAACGAGTGAAATAAAACTGTGTTTATGTGCCCATGAACTTTTCAGTGAACGAAACGAGCTCGATTTTGCGTAGCGATGAACCTTCCTGCGAGCGAAGCGCCAAAAACTAGGTCCTATACACGAATGACAGATTTCCGCAACGCGAGGTCTCACAGCTAGCTAAAATATTGCACATGTTAAAATTTCGTAGCGAAGCACGGGTATTTAGCTAGTAATTCATAAAATAATGAAGATATAAACAAACTTATGGCATTTATACATAGAATAACTCATATATTTTCATTTACAGTGAACATTGCCATAGGAATATTTAAAAAATAAATAAATTATATTCAAATACCAAGTACGCGCTGTTTGCAGGATCAGTGCTTTGTTAATGAATATAAAAATTGGCAATGCATATAAAGCATTTGTATTAAAAACTTTGTTGTTATGGGATATATTTATTTTTGAAACCCTTTATATTAACTTCGATTATGTTGCATATGGATAATTAGCTGACTTGCCGTCATCCAATCGAGCTCAAACTTGGAATATAAATTTGTTGTCGAGCACAATGCTTTCTATTAAGTTTCGGGGGCTAAAAGGCCGCTCATATACATGTTGCAATTTTATTAGGGGGACTAATCATTCCCCTTGCCTTCGTATAATGGACCCGAAACTTGGCAGATAGACTCGTTGCTTTGATCAGCACTCCTAGAGAATAAAAAAAAAGTCGAGATAGTACTTACTGGAGTACAAATATGAAAACTTACACAAAAAATCAGAATATTTAAATTGTATTTCAATATTTTATATTTTCTTTCCAAATCATTACTAATGTAGAGTTATACTAAAAAAAAAAAAAAAAAAAAAAAGCCATTTTAAAACTAAATGCCTCTGTAGTGCCCTCAAGCGGTTCGAAATTAAAACAGGAGAAAGTGAACCCGTATTTCAATAGTAAATATTTTCCTTTCAAATCTTTACTAGAATTAATCTGCAAATTAAATATATATATATATATATATATATATATATAAATAAATAAATAAATAAATAAATAAATAAAAATAAAAAATTAAAACTAAGTGCCTGTGTTGTCAATTATAACCTCAAACGGTTCGAAATTCAAACAGGATAAATCGAACCCGGATTTCAATAATTAATATTTTTCCTTCCAAATCATTACTAATCTAGAGTTATTCTGCAAATTTCAAAATAATATTCTAAAACTATATGCCTCTCTGTAGTCACTTGCATCCTCCTCGAACTGTTCGAAATTAAAACAGGATAAATCGAACCCGGATTTCAATATTTAATATTTTTCCTTCTAAATCATTACTAATCTAGAGTTATTCTGCAAATTTCAAAATAACATTCTAAAACTATATGCCTCTCTGTAGTCAATTGTATCCTCCTCGAACTGTTCGAAATTCCAACAGGATAAATCGAACCCGGATTTCAATATTTAATATTTTTCCTTCTAAATCATTACTAATCTAGAGTTATTCTGCAAATTTCAAAATAACATTCTAAAACTATATGCCTCTCTGTAGTCAATTGTATCCTCCTCGAACTGTTCGAAATTCAAACAGGATAAATCGAACCCGGATTTCAATATTTAATATTTTTCCTTCCAAATCATTACTAATCTAGAGTTATTCTGCAAATTTCAAAATAACATTCTAAAACTATATGCCTCTCTGTAGTCAATTGTATCCTCCTCGAACTGTTCGAAATTCCAACAGGATAAATCGAACCCGGATTTCAATATTTAATATTTTTCCTTCTAAATCATTACTAATCTAGAGTTATTCTGCAAATTTCAAAATAACATTCTAAAACTATATGCCTCTCTGTAGTCAATTGTATCCTCCTCGAACTGTTCGAAATTCAAACAGGATAAATCGAACCCGGATTTCAATATTTAATATTTTTCCTTCTAAATCATTACTAATCTAGAGTTATTCTGCAAATTTCAAAATAACATTCTAAAACTATATGCCTCTCTGTAGTCAATTGTATCCTCCTCGAACTGTTCGAAATTCAAACAGGATAAATCGAACCCGGATTTCAATATTTAATATTTTTCCTTCTAAATCATTACTAATCTAGAGTTATTCTGCAAATTTCAAAATAACATTCTAAAACTATATGCCTCTCTGTAGTCAATTGTATCCTCCTCGAACAGTTCGAAATTCAAACAGGATAAATCGAACCCGGATTTCAATATTTAATATTTTTCCTTCTAAATCGTTACTAATCTAGAGTTATTCTGCAAATTTCAAAATAACATTCTAAAACTATATGCCTCTCTGTAGTCAATTGTATCCTCCTCGAACTGTTCGAAATTAAAACAGGATAAATCGAACCCGGATTTCAATATTTAATATTTTTCCTTCTAAATCATTACTAATCTAGAGTTATTCTGCAAATTTCAAAATAACATTCTAAAACTATATGCCTCTCTGTAGTCAATTGTATCCTCCTCGAACTGTTCGAAATTCAAACAGGATAAATCGAACCCGGATTTCAATATTTAATATTTTTCCTTCCAAATCGTTACTAATCTAGAGTTATTCTGCAAATTTCAAAATAACATTCTAAAACTATATGCCTCTCTGTAGTCAATTGTATCCTCCTCGAACTGTTCGAAATTCAAACAGGATAAATCGAACCCGGATTTCAATATTTAATATTTTTCCTTCTAAATCGTTACTAATCTAGAGTTATTCTGCAAATTTCAAAATAACATTCTAAAACTATATGCCTCTCTGTAGTCAATTGTATCCTCCTCGAACTGTTCGAAATTAAAACAGGATAAATCGAACCCGGATTTCAATATTTAATATTTTTCCTTCTAAATCATTACTAATCTAGAGTTATTCTGCAAATTTCAAAATAACATTCTAAAACTATATGCCTCTCTGTAGTCAATTGTATCCTCCTCGAACAGTTCGAAATTCAAACAGGATAAATCGAACCCGGATTTCAATATTTAATATTTTTCCTTCCAAATCATTACTAATCTAGAGTTATTCTGCAAATTTCAAAATAACATTCTAAAACTATATGCCTCTCTGTAGTCAATTGTATCCTCCTCGAACTGTTCGAAATTCAAACAGGATAAAGCGAACCCGGATTTCAATATTTAATATTTTTCCTTCTAAATCATTACTAATCTAGAGTTATTCTGCAAATTTCAAAATAACATTCTAAAACTATATGCCTCTCTGTAGTCAATTGTATCCTCCTCGAACTGTTCGAAATTCAAACAGGATAAATCGAACCCGGATTTCAATATTTAATATTTTTCCTTCCAAATCCTTACTAATCTAGAGTTATTCTGCAAATTTCAAAATAACATTCTAAAACTATATGCCTCTCTGTAGTCAATTGTATCCTCCTCGAACTGTTCGAAATTCAAACAGGATAAATCGAACCCGGATTTCAATATTTAATATTTTTCCTTCTAAATCGTTACTAATCTAGAGTTATTCTGCAAATTTCAAAATAACATTCTAAAACTATATGCCTCTCTGTAGTCAATTGTATCCTCCTCGAACTGTTCGAAATTCAAACAGGATAAATCGAACCCGGATTTCAATATTTAATATTTTTCCTTCTAAATCATTACTAATCTAGAGTTATTCTGCAAATTTCAAAATAACATTCTAAAACTATATGCCTCTCTGTAGTCAATTGTATCCTCCTCGAACTGTTCGAAATTCAAACAGGATAAATCGAACCCGGATTTCAATATTTAATATTTTTCCTTCCAAATCATTACTAATCTAGAGTTATACTGCAAATTTCAAAATAACATTCTAAAACTATATGCCTCTCTGTAGTCAATTGTATCCTCCTCGAACTGTTCGAAATTAAAACAGGATAAATCGAACCCGGATTTCAATATTTAATACTTTTCCTTCTAAATCGTTACTAATCTAGAGTTATACTGCAAATTTCAAAATAACATTCTAAAACTATATGCCTCTCTGTAGTCAATTGTATCCTCCTCGAACTGTTCGAAATTAAAACAGGATAAAGCGAACCCGGATTTCAATATTTAATATTTTTCCTTCTAAATCGTTACTAATCTAGAGTTATTCTGCAAATTTCAAAATAACATTCTAAAACTATATGCCTCTCTGTAGTCAATTGTATCCTCCTCGAACTGTTCGAAATTAAAACAGGATAAAGCGAACCCGGATTTCAATATTTAATATTTTTCCTTCTAAATCGTTACTAATCTAGAGTTATTCTGCAAATTTCAAAATAACATTCTAAAACTATATGCCTCTCTGTAGTCAATTGTATCCTCCTCGAACTGTTCGAAATTAAAACAGGATAAAGCGAACCCGGATTTCAATATTTAATATTTTTCCTTCTAAATCATTACTAATCTAGAGTTATTCTGCAAATTTCAAAATAACATTCTAAAACTATATGCCTCTCTGTAGTCAATTGTATCCTCCTCGAACTGTTCGAAATTCAAACAGGATAAATCGAACCCGGATTTCAATATTTAATATTTTTCCTTCCAAATCATTACTAATCTAGAGTTATACTGCAAATTTCAAAATAACATTCTAAAACTATATGCCTCTCTGTAGTCAATTGTATCCTCCTCGAACTGTTCGAAATTAAAACAGGATAAAGCGAACCCGGATTTCAATATTTAATATTTTTCCTTCTAAATCGTTATTAATCTAGAGTTATTCTGCAAATTTCAAAATAACATTCTAAAACTATATGCCTCTCTGTAGTCAATTGTATCCTCCTCGAACTGTTCGAAATTCAAACAGGATAAATCGAACCCGGATTTCAATATTTAATATTTTTCCTTCCAAATCATTACTAATCTAGAGTTATTCTGAAAATTTCAAAATAACATTCTAAAACTATATGCCTCTCTGTAGTCAATTGTATCCTTCTCGAACTGTTCGAAATTAAAACAGGATAAAGCGAACCCGGATTTCAATATTTAATATTTTTCCTTCTAAATCGTTATTAATCTAGAGTTATTCTGCAAATTTCAAAGTAACATTCTAAAACTATATGCCTCTCTGTAGTCAATTGTATCCTCCTCGAACTGTTCGAAATTAAAACAGGATAAAGCGAACCCGGATTTCAATATTTAATATTTTTCCTTCTAAATCATTACCAATCTAGAGTTATTCTGCAAATTTCAAAATAACATTCTAAAACTATATGCCTCTCTGTAGTCAATTGTATCCTCCTCGAACTGTTCGAAATTCAAACAGGATAAATCGAACCCGGATTTCAATATTTAATATTTTTCCTTCTAAATCGTTACTAATCTAGAGTTATTCTGCAAATTTCAAAATAACATTCTAAAACTATATGCCTCTCTGTAGTCAATTGTATCCTCCTCGAACTGTTCGAAATTAAAACAGGATAAATCGAACCCGGATTTCAATATTTAATATTTTTCCTTCTAAATCATTACTAATCTAGAGTTATTCTGCAAATTTCAAAATAACATTCTAAAACTATATGCCTCTCTGTAGTCAATTGTATCCTCCTCGAACTGTTCGAAATTCAAACAGGATAAATCGAACCCGGATTTCAATATTTAATATTTTTCCTTCCAAATCATTACTAATCTAGAGTTATTCTGCAAATTTCAAAATAACATTCTAAAACTATATGCCTCTCTGTAGTCAATTGTATCCTCCTCGAACTGTTCGAAATTAAAACAGGATAAAGCGAACCCGGATTTCAATATTTAATATTTTTCCTTCTAAATCGTTACTAATCTAGAGTTATTCTGCAAATTTCAAAATAACATTCTAAAACTATATGCCTCTCTGTAGTCAATTGTATCCTCCTCGAACTGTTCGAAATTAAAACAGGATAAAGCGAACCCGGATTTCAATATTTAATATTTTTCCTTCTAAATCGTTACTAATCTAGAGTTATTCTGCAAATTTCAAAATAACATTCTAAAACTATATGCCTCTCTGTAGTCAATTGTATCCTCCTCGAACTGTTCGAAATTAAAACAGGATAAAGCGAACCCGGATTTCAATATTTTATATTTTTCCTTCTAAATCGTTATTAATCTAGAGTTATTCTGCAAATTTCAAAATAACATTCTAAAACTATATGCCTCTCTGTAGTCAATTGTATCCTCCTCGAACTGTTCGAAATTAAAACAGGATAAAGCGAACCCGGATTTGAATATTTAATATTTTTCCTTCTAAATCATTATTAATCTAGAGTTATTCTGCAAATTTCAAAATAACATTCTAAAACTATATGCCTCTCTGTAGTCAATTGTATCCTCCTCGAACTGTTCGAAATTAAAACAGGATAAAGCGAACCCGGATTTCAATATTTAATATTTTTCCTTCTAAATCGTTATTAATCTAGAGTTATTCTGCAAATTTCAAAATAACATTCTAAAACTATATGCCTCTCTGTAGTCAATTGTATCCTCCTCGAACTGTTCGAAATTAAAACAGGATAAAGCGAACCCGGATTTGAATATTTAATATTTTTCCTTCTAAATCATTATTAATCTAGAGTTATTCTGCAAATTTCAAAATAACATTCTAAAACTATATGCCTCTCTGTAGTCAATTGTATCCTCCTCGAACTGTTCGAAATTAAAACAGGATAAAGCGAACCCGGATTTCAATATTTAATATTTTTCCTTCTAAATCATTACTAATCTAGATTTATTCTGCAAACTTCAAAATAACATTCTAAAACTATATGCCTCTCTGTAGTCAATTGTATCCTCCTCGAACTGTTCGAAATTAAAACAGGATAAAGCGAACCCGGATTTGAATATTTAATATTTTTCCTTCTAAATCATTATTAATCTAGAGTTATTCTGCAAATTTCAAAATAACATTCTAAAACTATATGCCTCTCTGTAGTCAATTGTATCCTCCTCGAACTGTTCGAAATTAAAACAGGATAAAGCGAACCCGGATTTCAATATTTAATATTTTTCCTTCCAAATCATTATTAATCTAGAGTTATTCTGCAAATTTCAAAATAACATTCTAAAACTATATGCCTCTCTGTAGTCAATTGTATCCTCCTCGAACTGTTCGAAATTAAAACAGGATAAAGCGAACCCGGATTTCAATATTTAATATTTTTCCTTCTAAATCGTTATTAATCTAGAGTTATTCTGCAAATTTATAAATAACATTCTAAAACTCTATGCCTCTCTGTAGTCAATTGTATCCTCCTCGAACTGTTCGAAATTAAAACAGGATAAATCGAACCCGGATTTCAATATTTAATATTTTTCCTTCTAAATCGTTATTAATCTAGAGTTATTCTGCAAATTTATAAATAACATTCTAAAACTATATGCCTCTCTGTAGTCAATTGTATCCTCCTCGAACTGTTCGAAATTAAAACAGGATAAATCGAACCCGGATTTCAATATTTAATATTTTTCCTTCTAAATCGTTATTAATCTAGAGTTATTCTGCAAATTTATAAATAACATTCTAAAACTATATGCCTCTCTGTAGTCAATTGTATCCTCCTCGAACTGTTCGAAATTAAAACAGGATAAATCGAACCCGGATTTCAATATTTAATATTTTTCCTTCTAAATCGTTATTAATCTAGAGTTATTCTGCAAATTTATAAATAACATTCTAAAACTATATGCCTCTCTGTAGTCAATTGTATCCTCCTCGAACTGTTCGAAATTAAAACAGGATAAATCGAACCCGGATTTCAATATTTAATATTTTTCCTTCCAAATCATTACTAATCTAGAGTTATACGGCAAATTTCAAAATAACATTCTAAAACTATATGCCTCTCTGTAGTCAATTGTATCCTCCTCGAACTGTTCGAAATTCAAACAGGATAAATCGAACCCGGATTTCAATATTTAATATTTTTCCTTCCAAATCATTACTAATCTAGAGTTATACGGCAAATTTCAAAATAACATTCTAAAACTATATGCCTCTCTGTAGTCAATTGTATCCTCCTCGAACTGTTCGAAATTAAAACAGGATAAAGCGAACCCGGATTTCAATATTTAATATTTTTCCTTATAAATCGTTATTAATCTAGAGTTATTCTGCAAATTTATAAATAACATTCTAAAACTATATGCCTCTCTGTAGTCAATTGTATCCTCCTCGAACTGTTCGAAATTAAAACAGGATAAAGCGAACCCGGATTTGAAGAACAAGTTCTTTTAATATCCGGTCGTCAACCTATCCCCTCTTATTATTGATGGCTGTCCGGTGTTCTAAAAGTCAAAGTTAAGCGTCTTCGACAATTAAGGCCATTTCTGAATATAACGGGATTTTCTCGGCATTAGATCTCCATTATTGAGTTTCCTCTTCTTCAGGAGCACAAAGACAAAAGACACACAAAATCGTCTGCAATTCTCTGAGTCGTTGCCAGACTCACTCCAAAGCTTTTGAGTCATTAAAACGGGAGTGCCTTTTCCTCGGGATTTTCTAACACAATAAAACCAACCGGGGGACTGCTCTTTTATTTCTGGCGAGCAGACGAAATATTGACTGTTGCCACTTCGGTCGGAATGTTGTTTTAGAATGGTATTTTACGCGCGAAAGTTTTCTCGGCGACAAGGAATTTTTTTTTTTTTTATCGCTGTAGTATCCAAGAGGAAAAGTTGTTAAAATACTGTGAAATAAGGAAAATAATTATAAGCGTGTCATAACAGTTTAAGCTTTGAGGGGAGTTTGTAATCTAAAATATATATATAAAAAAAAATCGATTTTAAGTTTATTATTGTTTATTAATATTTAAATTTTACCCTTTAAAATGATACCTCATTTGAAATAATACCTCGTTTAAAAGTAATTTTAGTTGAGAATAAAATTGGAAATTATTAGTGTAAGTAAAGTTTTCTTTAAAATGCTTTTTTCTCAAAACTGTGTTTTTCTTTACTCATGTACCTTTTTCTCAGAAACTGCACAAATAGTCCGAGAGGCGACTTCAATTTTTGGACCCCATCGAACATCATTCTAAATTTTTTATAGAAATTGGAGAAAAGTGAGTAGATTACGAATCCGTGGTCTGCAGTGGCAAAAATGGCCGAAACTGATCAATAATCGACTTGGAATGAGTTGAACTAAAATCCGATTGCCAAATATGTTATAACTTGCCAAAAATAGAGCAAACTTATTCGTTTGGCAAATCACTTCATTTTGATTTTCTATGAGAAAAAGCGCAAACGATTTCTGATCTTTGACTCGGAAAACTTATATCTTTTAAAAGTAAGCCAAATTGGCGACATCAGTTACGTCATAAGTGACGTAATATTTTTTGCCAACTTGGCTTCCTTTTAATAGATGCAAGTAGACCGTATCCAGATATCTGAATCGTCTGCAACTTTCTTAATTGAAAATTAAAGAGTGAGGGTTACCAAATAAAAAAAAAAATCCTCATTATTTGGCAAATTATGGCGCATTTGGCAATTGGATTTAGTTCAACTTATTAAAAGTGGATTTTTGACCAGTTTCGGCCATTTTTACCACGGAAGACCAGTGGATTCCTAATCTACTAACTTTTCTCTAATTTCTATAAAAAATTCAGAATGATGTTCGATGGGGTCCAAAAATTGCAGTCGACTCTCAGTCTAAAACTATCTCCCTAAAATTTTTATCACAGATTCCTTTAATGTATCTGTATACACTGAAGGGAGATTTTGTTGTTATTCTAAAAATATCTTTTGTTCTGGCTTTTTTCGTAAAAAAAAATTTAAAAAATTGTGATTTTTAAAAAATTTGAGTGACTTTTGCGACAATTCATTAAAAAAAAAAAAAAAGTAAGTGAATTTACAACTAAAAATCAATTTCAGTAGAATAACCAGTGTTTTCTAAATTCACTGAAAAAAATTAGGCTTCTTTATCAAGTACTTCCCGAGAAAAAAAGGTACAAGAACAAAGAAAAATGTAGTTTTGAGAAAAACAAATTTTAAAGATAACTTTTCTTACACTAATAGTTCCCAATTTTCTCTTCATCTTTTTTTTTAATACTACAATCCATAAAAATAAAGTTTTTAGTATAAATCTTTTATTGCCAATTTTTTATTCACAAACACAGCGTCCATTCTGTAAATAGCGCGTGCTTTGATGTTTGCATCTAATTTTAAATATCAAAAACTTTTCTATCAGCAAATTGTGGGGGCAAACCATGTGTCAATTTTATTTTCATAAAATGAACGTGATTTTATGCACTCACGTCCAAATATCTTTTATTTATTCTGATTAAAACAATTTTATTATTTATTTATTTAAAAAAATTTGGCAATAGGAAAGAGTTCTTTCAACGGTCGGTTAAATGCTATTTTAGCGCGAATGGATGACGGCAAATTGGTCTATTAGTAGTCCATGAAAGGCGTAAAAAAGTGTTTGCAATGTAATGATTGAATTTTATACTAAGCTGATTCCAAATATGTCATCTATTTTCCTCAATCATGGTATTTTTCACAAAATGGGCTTCAATGAATGGGTAAGAAAGTCTATATTTTGGGGAAAAGAAGGTCTTTCCAAAATATTTTGTACAAGTGTTTTATTTACAAATTAATTAATATACAGTAGAACCTCGATTAACCGTCCCTCCTTTTTTCCGGAACTCTCTGTTTACCGGCAATCAAAATTAGTCGACATCAAAAATCTCCCAAATGAGTAATAAATCATTTGTTCCTTTTTGAACCGTAATCTTTTCCCTCGCTCTAAAGTTACATAAGTAATGGTGAGGCTTTTGACTGTTTTTCCAAAGAACTGACATGGTTAGAGCAACCTTCGGATGCAGATCAAACTGAACTATTGCCTTCAAAATGACTCCGGGATAGAGCAGCGAAACAAAGATTATCAAGATTATTGCCACGAAAACTCATTTCCAACAATTATGTCATAAAAAAAACATTAAAAGTCCTGTATTCAATAAACGAAAATAATTTACTTTTTATTGTTTTTTACAACTCTCTTTTATCCGGAATTTTCGCTTAACCGACCTACCTTTGGTCCGAATTAGGTCGGTTAATCGAGATTCTACTGTATCTAACAATTGGAACTGATTTGCTAAATATATATTAATTAGAAATTACATTAGAACAGTTAATGATGTTACCATTCATTGCTTTATGTAGCCTTCAATAGTAGTCTGCCATCATATTGACGTTCCATCTACCTTGGCACTCCATTTTGGATAACATATTTTTTTCTTATTAATTAAATTATACTCCTTCAAGTAACATGACAGAAATAGCAGCCCTCACTGTGTTTTTTGGATTCCTACCAGATCATAGATATTTCAAAACGGCTTTTTCGCATCTTATGACCATTTTCGCAATTCCTCTACTCAACGGTAACATACTTTATCTGGGGTCCATGACTTTTCTTGGGGTTCACGACTTATCTACGAAAATCACGTTTTTCAATTTGTGAAATTTTCAATTTTTGGAGAAAAAATGGTACGTTATGCAATTATTTAAATATTTTTCCTGAAATCAGTGTCCAAAAATCTATCAGAATAAGCTATTGGTTTCTAAATACTTTTTTGGTGGAAATACCTTTTGTGTAATTAATAACATTCAGTAAAAAAAATCTGAAAGTTATTTACTATTCACTAGAAGTACAAGTACTTTCAATGCCTCTTCCATGATAGTCTTTTTTTTTTTTAATCCTTTCATTTAATTTCGATTTTGTATGTTTCTTGATGGAGGGCAAATCTGCGGATGTTTAATTAACCCTCTTGCCGTCATCCAATCGAACTGAAATTTGGCAGATAGATTCGATGACGATGACAATGCATTCTATCAAATTTGAGGCTTGTGACCGTCACTAAAAGGTCGCTTTTAAGGAATACTAATCAAGGCCTAACTGGATTGAACCAGGCCGTGACAACTAATAGTAAAGAGTGGAAACAGCCGTAGTAGACTAGTAACAGTAGCATGTGTTTTCTTTGCTTGGTCAAATACGAAAACCAATACGTTACTAAGAGGACAAAATTACTTTATTTTTAAAATGCAAAAAGAACACGGCGAATATTGCCAAACGATAATATTAACGAATGAAATAAATTTATACACAGTTCACTCGCGACAATTTATTATTCATATTTCATGCAAATATGATGTCAGAAGCCACACTACACTATCATTTATTTTAAAATTCTTTGCTTTTTGTTGATTATTACGCATCAAGTATGAGACTTTGATATCTATTTTTAGAATTAAGTTGTTTATTTAAAATAAGGCCTATTTTTGAATTTTATTTTTATAACTCTTTATGGAAACAGAGTTTGGAATTCTTTGTCGTATTTTTAAAAAATATTAGAAATTATAAAAATTAAATTAAAAAGTCGTCGTTGGCAATTCTCGTGATTTCAGAGTTGGCAGCCATGGATATTTTTATTTTAGATGGCGTTCTAAAAAAATTTCATGGCAGTTTTTGATTTAATTTTTTTAATTTCTAATATTTTTTGAAAATAGAATTGATGTCATCCTCATAGATTTACATTTATTAATTAATTTCATGTTCATTTAAAACCAAACATGGTGAATTGTTGCGTACCACACTGTACTTCATATTCTGGAAAGAGAGCCGATGTTAAATTTCACGAATTCCCCTTGGATCCGGATCTACGACAACGAATTGCCTTATCGACAACGAATCTGCCTGTCAAATTTCAGCGCGATTAGATGACTGCAAGTTGGTTTTTTAGTATACTGAAGATAGAAGCGTGTGTAAAAGCGACCTTTTAGTGACAGTGACACCTCCCGAAACATGATATAATGCAACTTTAACTACAACGAATCTACTTGTTAAATTTCAGGGCGATTGATTTACGGCAAGTGTGTTAATATCACTATATTGCAGTTTCAAATCTGGTTGGATTGCAGCGCCCCCTTGTTTTGTGGGAGAAAATGGAACTAACAACTTGTTTCCTTCGCACCCATAGACTTTTGAAAATTGTCACGGCCTGGAGTGTGCCTTAGCGCTCGTTACAATCCAGTTCGGCCTTGTACTAATAAACCAACTTGCCGTCATCCATTCCGCGCTGAATTAGCATTTAACCGATCAATGAAGAAACTCTTTCCTGTTGCCAAAATTGTTTTAATAAATTCAAAAATAAAATTGTTTAATAAGAATAAATAAAAGATAAACGGATGTGAGTGCATAAATTCCCATTCATTTTTAATGAATAAATTTTGAAAAGTAGTTTACCGCATATATTGCCGATAGAGATGTTTTTAATTTTTAAAATTAGACGCAAACACCAAGCACAAGCTGTTTACAGAATCAGCGCTATGTTAATGAATATAAAAATTGGCGATGCAAATGAAGAATTTATATTAAAAATTTTGTTTTTATTGGTTATATTATTAAAGAACCCGAGTTGGTTTTGGGAACACTCAGTGCTTCTGCGAGGAAACTTTTCAATCACAAATTACGATGTGAGTTTCTGAGCCGCAAAGGAGATGTTGTTGAAAGTTGAGCCAAAAGTCTTATAGTCCGAGAGGCGACTGCAGTTTTTGGACCCCATCGAACATCATTCTGAATTTTTTTATAGAAATTGGAGAAAAGTGAGTAGATTACGAATCCACTGGTCTGCCATGGCAGAAATGGCCGAAACTGATCAATAATCGATTTGGAATGAGTTGAACTAAAATCCGATTGCCAAATATGTCATAACTTGCCAAAAATGGAACAAACTTATTCTTCTGGCAAAACACTTCATTTTGATTTTCAATGAGAAAAAGCGCAAACGATTTCTGATCTTTGGCTCGGAAAACTTATATCTTTTAAAAGTAAGCCAAATTGACGACATCAGTTACGTCATCAGTGACGTAATATTTTTTGCCAACTGGGCTCCCTTTTAATAGATGCAAGTAGACCGTATCCAGATATCTGAATCGTCTGCAACCTTCTTAATTGAAAATCAAAGAGTGAGGGTTACCAAATAAAAAAAAAATGCTCATTATTTGGCAAGTTATGGCGCATTTGGCAATTGGATTTAGTTCAACTTATTAAAAGTCGATTTTTACCCAGTTTCGGCCACTTTTGCCACGGCAGACCAGTGTATTCGTAATCTACTCACTTTTCTCCAATTTCTAATAAAAATTCCGAATGTTGTTCGATGGGGTCCAAAAATTGCATTCGCCTCTCAAGTCTATTAGTAAATGTGAATCCCGCACATTGTTCGATCTCATTAACTAATCTGGACGAAGATATGACCGGAATTCGCGAGGAAGTTTAGACCATGCCTAATAAATGAAAATCGCGCCGAGTTATTCCGGACAATTATGGACCGCGGAGTTGAATATTCCTTTGTCCGCTGTGAGGGAGCATTCCTAAACCCTTCACCAACTGCCGAGATCGAAAATTCAGGGACTGAATGGGCTTTTCCGAGAACTTGTTGGACTTCAAAATGCTCGAATGAGTGGGTTACGTTCACTGAATCGAGTCTGGGTTAAATAACGCTCTTACAAAAATCACTCGCGGTTAGGGGTAGGTCTGAAAAAAGATAAAACATTTTCCGCATTTTTATCCGTTATCTTGTTAAATACCTATTCTTATTTTATTTATTAACAGAGATTATACAGGTTAGAAAAAGGTGGCAACACCTAAAGCAATCGAGAAATTTCGAGATGTTTCTTTATCGACGAATTGGCTGGAAATTTCGCGAATGTTCTCTCGCGCCAAGTATAAATAAGACTGGAGATCGGGAAAGTTTTCAGATTGACTTCGAACTTCGATGTGAGCTGATCGCTTTGTTTACCTACTAGAGTGAACTTGTATAATTGCTGTATTCGAAGTTGTTCTTACTGAAGCTTGTGTTGAAGCTTGAGATTGATTAGACTGTTGTCTTTGAATAAATTTTGTGCCTTTGAAGAGTGAATAAAAAGTCAGGAATTTTACAATGCGCACTTCAGAAATGAATAATATAACCCATAAAAACAAAGTTTTTTAATGTAAATCTTTTATATGCATTGCCAATTTTTATATCCATTAAGGTGTATGTGTACCCTAGAACATTTTTTTTTTTAATTTTGAGTTTAAAAATCCAATTCTTTTTTACATTAGTTAGAAAGTATATGATTAAAATAATTTCATAAAAAAAAATTCAAATTTCGGCATTGGTTAATTAAGCTTTAATTAGATAATTAGTACCTTTTCCAAACAGTGGTATATCAAATTCTAATTTATTTAGAAACGCAATTCTAGTTGGAAACCGTTCGAAATGTTATTCTTAATGTTTTGAAACTCAATTAAGTTTCTTATATAGAAGATTTTTTGTTTTACAATTTATTTTGTGTGAAAACATGAAAAAAATCCATATTTTCAAAGAATTCTAAGATTTAAATATCCCTAAAAAATCAATTTCTCAACCATTATTATATGATTGAGTTTCAAAACATCTAGCATATTATGTCGATTACTATGATACAACAAAAATTATAATTGAACATGTTGTTGTTGAATTATTGTTGTTTGAGTAAAGCGTGACATAATGAAAATAAAGTTCGTCAGAAAGCAGGTTTAAAGTTTTAAAAACGTGTTATTTAACAGGGGAAGTACCTACCTATAATTGATTGTAACTTAAAATCTATTAAGGATATTTTCAAACGTTTAGTATTGTTTGAAAGCTAAAGTATCAGAGAATATTATGATATACGTAATAACAGAAAAATGAATATTCTTATCGTATTTCGTGAATTGTAGGGTATACGTACACCTTAAATAACGCTCTTACAAAAATCATTCGCGGTTAGGGGTAGGTCTGAAAAAAGATAAAACTTTTATCCGCATTTTTATCCGTTATCTTGTTAAATACCTATTCTTTGTTAAGAAATTTTACAATGCGCACTTCAGCAATAAATAATATAACCCATAAAAACAAAGTTTTTAATATAAATCCTTTATATGCATCGCCAATTTTTATATTCATTAACAAAGCTCCGTTTCTGTTGGCAGCGTGTACTTGGTCTTGGAATCTAATTTTTAATATTAAAAACATCTCCATCGGCAAAATATGAGGTAAACTACTCTTCAAAATTTATTCATTGAAATTAAATGTCATTTTATGCACTCGCATCCAAATATCTTTTATTTATTCTGATTAAAAACAATTTATTTATTTATTTTTAGAGGTAGGTGCATGCTGTTTATGTTGATTAAATCTGACTCCAAGTTTGAGCCGACCAAACGGTATAGTGGTTAGCGTGCTAGCTTCTAGACTGCGAGGTTGCGGGTTCCGAGTCCCGTGTTAGGCATGGGTGTTTGTAAATGTATGTTGGCTTGTCTAATGACGAATGTTTTGGCGCATTATAACCCTCGTGTTGCTGACGGCGCCAGATAATCTGAAAACAACAGACTCCAAGTTTGATAACAATAATCTAAACTTAACATTTAAGAATTAAAATAACTTAACAAAACATAATCATAATTATAATTTGGAGATACGATGCTAACATTGAGAGACTGTCTTTGGCTTTTTATACAACTCTGGAGGGGCGTGGCTTGCTCGACGCTGCCCGTCCAGAGTTGAGTGGTATAGATGAGTCACTATATCTTTTAAAGTGCCGTCCAGCCACATATTTATTTATTTGTTTTGCTTATTTAATCAGTTTTGGCAACATGAAAGAGTTTCTTCAATGATCGGTTAAATGCTATTTTAGCCAGAGTGGATGACGGCAAGTTGGTTAATTAATATTCAGTAAAAGAGACATATAGTGGCAGTGACAGCCACCAAAATTGTATAGAATGCATTGTCATCGACATCAAATCTCTCTGTCAAGCTTCATCCCAAATGGATGACGGCAAGAGGGTTAATTAGGCCTCTTCAGATCTTCCCGCCATCAACAAACATACACACAAAATTGAAGTTGATATTGTTGCACAAATTGTCTGTATATAGTGTAAATAGTGACGTATTATTGTAAAATGCTATTGTAATTTATTTTATCTTATTTTATTTATTAACTGAGATTATACAGGTTAGAAAAAGGTGGCAACACCTAAAGCAATCGAGAAATTTCCAGATGTTTCTTTATCGACGAATTGGTTGGAAATTTCGCGAATGTTCTCTCGCGCGAAGTATAAATAAGACTGGAGATCGGGAAAGTTTTCAGATTGACTTCGAACTTCGATGTGAGCTGATCGCTTTGTTTACCTACTAGAGTGAACTTGTATAATTGCTGTATTCGAAGTTGTTTTTACTGAAGCTTGTGTTGAAGCTTGAGGGTGATTAGACTGTTGTCTTTGAATAAATTTTGTGCCTTTGAAGAGTGAATAAAAAGTAGTTTTCATCTTAAAAACTGTTCCATCATTGACTCAGCGGAAAAATTCATAACAATATAAAGGATTTAAAAAACAATTCATGCATGTTTCAATTCTTTTTATGACTTTGTAGTGGCGACAGCAGTTTTTCATAACATATTTATTAATAATAATTTCATTCACCAAATTTTAGAGTTGAGGTTACATTGGAAGTGGGAGTCATGAATATTCCTCGTTTGGAACTTAAAATTAGTTAATTAAGATCGGAATAACTTACTTTTTCTATGCTATCATCCTGTATTTGTACCAAATATTAGAGTTGGTTATGTGAGAAGTAGGAACCTTTTTCTGATTAAGAGACTGAGAGGCGGCTGCATGTTTAATTACCCCATCGAATGTCTGAAACTGTTCAAAAATCGACTTTGAACGATTTGAACTAAATCCGATGGCCAAAATAAGTCATAATTTGCCAAAAAGTAAACACTCTTTATCGTATGGTAACCCACCACACTTTGATTTTCAATGAGGAAGGGCGCAAACGATTTCTGATTTCTGGCTAGGAAAAGTTGTAAATTTAGAAAAAAAAAGAAAAAAAGAAAGCCGAATGGCGACATCCGTGTCGTAATATTTATTGCCAACTTGGCTAACTTTTAAATTATGTATGTAAGCCGTCGCCAGATATCTGAATCGTCTGCAGCCTTCTTAATTGAAAAATAAAGAGAGGTGGATTACCAAAAAAAAAAAAGAATGCTCATAATTGGCAAGTTATGTCATATTTGGTAATCGGATTTAGTTGAACTTCGATTTTTGACCAGTTTCGGCCACTTTTGCCACGACAGACCAACGGATTCGTAATCTACTAACTTTTCTCCACATTCTTTAAAAAAAAATTCAGAATGATATTCTATGTGGTATACCTAAACTTGCAGTCGCCTCTCGGACTATTGTTGCTGAAGCAATTTTATTTTAGTGAAACGTCTCTTGGCTTCCTGGTTTTAAAATTAGAAAGTACCTATCATCATGTGGTCCTCTTAGGTAAGTAGACTCATTAACTGCGATGTCATTTATTAAATAATATTCAATAAAACTATTCCTAAGTAACTTTTCAGTCAACCAAATTTTTTATTAATTGGAATTATTATTTCCGTTTCCTCAATATTACAGTTAAAAAAAAAAAAAATTTAACTGTTACCGTTTTATTTTTATGGAAAAAGGAAATTGTAGTTTGATTGTTGACAAGGGTATAATGACGGTAAGATGGGCCTCGTGCGTTTATCTATCTTCGTGATGTAAACCCATACTGAAGAGGGGCTCCAGTATCCCAAAACAGAATTATTATCCCACCCGTTCCATAATTAGGTTGAGCAACAAAGCTGCTGACGTCATCACAGCTGTCATCCATCAAACCCGCTTTCTCGGAATCCCCGGGAAAAACAAAAGGCCGATAAGACGACCATATACTTCAACTTTGACCTTCGTTCTCGCCTTCGTCCGCCTTTTGCCTATTTAAGGCCAATTTTATAGAAAGGAGGGGGGGGGGGTTTGATAGGGGCGCACAAGTGTACATATGGAATATAAACTTTAATTAATATTTCTCGATGTATATAAATTAACCACTGCTCATTGGTGCCAATTTTCTTTGGGAAATCCCGAAATTTGGGTGAAAATATTGCTATGGAATTTTTCTGTGTATAATTTACAAAGAGAGTTCGTATTTCTTTTGAAATACTTTACACTAACTTCGATTTTGTGTGTGTGTGTGTGTGTGTGTGGGTGTGCATATCGATGGCGGGGAAATCTGCTGCGGCCTAATTAACCTCCTTGCCTTCATCCAAAAGGACTGAAAGTTGGCAGATAGATTCGATGGCGATGCATTCTATCAAATTTTGAAGGTTGTGACTGTCACTAAAAAGTCGTTTTTACGGAATACTAATAAACCAACATGCCGTCATCCATTCGCGCTGAAATAGCATACATCAGATAATTGAAGAAACTATTTTCTGTTACCAAATTATTTTTAATAAATCAAAAATAAAATTGTTTTAATCAAACTAAATAAAAGATATTTGGATGTGAGTGCATACATTCACAATCATTTTTAATGAATAAATTTTGAAAAGTACTATGTGGTCATAAAGGAACTTTGCCGATATATGGACCTCTAGCTTCCGTTCCTTTTAACAGATCAAGATGGGATTTCAGGTATAGTTATTCAGAGGTATGGGCTCGGAATTCTGTGAATGGTAACAAAATGGCGTTCACGGTTACGGTTATAGTTACATAAACTAGAAATTTTCTAGTGGCAACACCTATTTTTCCCGGTTGCAAAATGCTCGTTGCATGCGAAAATCCAAAAGAGCTTTTGAATGGTACATGCATCACAAAAAACGGACACATTATGCATGCACAAAAAACAGCTCTGCGAACGGGCAACAAAAACACAATCGGGACGCACGGTGGACACGGCATACGACAGAAGCCAAAGTTCACATGGCTGGCATCACAAGCAACTTTAATGGTTTTCTACGCTGAAAATCAGGCGAGCGGTGTTCTGTGATTGGTGTCTTTATTCTGTTTTCCGCTCGCAGAGCTGATTTTTGTGCGTGCATAACGCGTCCGTATTTTTGTGATACACCGTTCCAACTCTCTGTAGGTTTTTCGCACGCGCTGAGCATTTTTGAGACAGGACAAAGTAGGTGTTGCCATACGAAAATTTCGAGTTTCTTTAACTATAACCATAACTGTGAGCGCCATTTTGTTGCCATTCACATAATCCCTGGCTCATACCTCTGAATTACTAAACCTGAAATTTCATCTGTTGAAAGGAACGGAAGCTAGAGGTACACATATCGGCAAAGTTTCTTTATGACCACCTTGTATTTAAAGAGTGCTTCCAGATTTCTCCATTTCAGGCGATATCAATTGGGAGGCAATGGTGGTCGAAATCATCGAGTCAATGATAGAGTCTGTCGCAGTATCTCTTGCAATCAATCTTAATAAATTACCCAAATGAGATTCAGTTAAGTTATTCCTGTATTTATTCTTGATGAAAACCAGCTTGATGAAAACCTTTTTCATACAGTTTTTTTCGGGCACTTAGTGGAGAAGTCTTTTCGACACAGTTAAGGGGACATGGGACACTGAAATCACCAAAAATGACGTTTTTTGTTTTCACTCTATAAAAATTGCTTATGCCACTAGCTTTAATTTTTAGCTAGGCTGGATGGTACACTGGATATTATTTGGTATGCAGTACATCCCAAAAAACCGATGACTTTGAGATTAATTTTTTTTTTGTCAACAGAATATCTTTCCTGCGAGGCATTTTCCTTCTAGAGGGAAAAACACACCCAGCTCTCTATTTAGGACAATCCAGAATGTTTTTAGAAAGCGGGCTATAATAGCACGTAATAAAAGAGCTCGTGGCTATTGAATCTCCCTTAACACCCCACACAAAAAATAAGTGCTCAGGGGCGTACTGGGACGCAATATCAGCCCGGTGATTTTAGATTTATGCCGGCCCAAGTTTTCAATATAACCAGTAATCAAATATTTGTAGTTACAGTTAATAATAAAATAATTCCAAAAAGGGATAAATTGTAATAACCAGTGCATTTTATTATTTAAGTATTTATATTTTATAATTATTTTCAATAATTAGTTTTAATATAGTTTTCAATAATTTTAAAGTTTTAATAATTTAACTGTTTTAATGATTAGTTAAATCACATCAATTTGTCTCTATTATTTAAATGAACTTGGTTTTTATAAACCATTTATTGTTTGTTGCAAAAACTAAATTGCAAAATAAAGAATGTCCAGGTTATTAGAAAATTACATTCGAAATGATAATATACAATTTACCTTAAAAGTTATAAAATAATTAAAAACTCATAATACTATAATATATGAATCTTAGTGCGTCTATTCTCTAAATATAAAATTGAACGCAGTGGACTTTTTTTAAAAAAAGATAAGCAAAGTAAGTACTTATATTGAAAATAATAATAAAAAGAGCTTTTATACCGGATCGGCAAATTTTTTATCGACACTGACCGGCCCGGTGATTGCACAGGACAACCCTATGGCCAGTACTTAATCCCACGGTCATCAAAGATAACGTTAATGTGTATGAAAATATAATACACAGTCAATCCCCGTTAACGTGAAATCGCTTAAGGGGACATGGGACACTGAAATCACTAAAAATGACGTTTTTTGTTTTCACTCTATAAAAATTGCTTATGCCACTAGCTTTAATTTCGCGTTTGAATTTTTGAAATCCGATGATTTTAAGTGGTAAAATCTTTATTTTAACTAACTATTTTAACGCATCGCACACTTGTTGGCAAAGGCTAAAAATGCGTTTTTCTCAGCTTTGCTTTTTCCCATTTTACTTATGTTCGAAAAGCTCCTGGCGATTCATTTTTTGATAAATCCACCTAATTTTTTTGTATTAATAATTTTTAATGTACTATAAAGAAATTTACACATGCTTTTTTATGTCACATAATTTTTTATATTTTTTTTCATGTTGGGAATTTGAAGTATGTGCATTTTTTAATGAGAAATCACTGGCGCCAAGTTTGAAATTTTATTTCTGTTCAACTATTGCACCTAAAGATAAAAGCATGTTTGAAAATGTTTATAATATATTGATAAACAACTTCAAATTTTTCTTTCATGTTCGTCAAAATATTGTGTCGCGAGGAGCATTTTGAAAAAAATTTAAATTTCGTGTTATTTTAATGCATTTTTCTCAATAATTTACTATCTATTTTATATTATCTGCTCAAATTGTGTTGTTTTGTTTAAAGTCACATCTTCTATGTTTATGCCAAATTTTATTTAATTCTTGGCAAAACTAAAGAATTTTGGCAAAAGTGTCCTATGTCCCCTTAACAGATAATATTTCGGATAAATTACAATTATGTTAAACAAAAAATGTCAATTTCGTGAAATTTGATTATTATTTTTTTTTATCTTCAGTGGTGCCGGCGATCGTAGAAAATCTTTCGTGGGCCAAATCCAAGCTAACGCTGATGAAACTATTAGACCTGAAAATGTTAGGCGTATTCTAAAGCTATAAATTAAGTCTTTTCAACAAGTGCGGAAAGGAATTTGGCTCTGATCTAAAATATGTTTTTAAACAAAAATTGAGACATTCCGAGTCGTATTGATTTGTTATGGCACTTTGAGCGACTTGAAGTTGTACTTATTAAAACACGAGTCTAAATTTAAATAAGAGGAAACGCCTTTATGAAATTTTAATTTGTCTTCGAATTATTTTCACTCAAATAAACGAAAACACACAATTTTTGGCACACACAAATTGAGTAAACCCTTTCTAACAACAAAAGATTCCACATAAGCATTTGGAAAATGAAGCATTAATTCTGGAGGATTTCTTGTAACTAGGAACGTACATAGTGTTATGAATTTTTCCACTGATGCAATGATGGCACAGTTTTTACGGTATAAGAATATTTATTCTCTCTTCAGAAAACTCACAAAATTTATTCACAGGCAACGGTCACTCTCAAGCTTCAACACAAGCTTCAACAAAAACAACTTCGAATACAGCGATTATACAAGCTCACTCCAATAGATAAACAAAGCGATAAGCTTTCATTGAAGTCCGAAGTCAATCTGAAAACATTCCCGATATCAGGTCTTTATATAGCAGTCGCTTGAGAACATTCCCGAAATTTCCAGCCAATTCATCGAAAAAGTAACATCTCGAAATTTCTCGATTGCTTTAGGTGTTGCCACTTTTTTCTAACTTGTATAATCGCTGTTAATAAATAAAATAAGATAAAATAAATTACAATAGAATTTTAAAATAATACGTCACTATTTACACTATATACAGACAATTTATGCAACAATAGGTCATCTTTTCAAACAATGCCAGTCACACGATGTCGAATAATAATGGTAGGTGATTTTTTTGCGGCTTCCTGGTCATCCCACTGTATCACGATTCCTTCGCATTCAGTTCTTCGTTGAACATCGCAACCGGAGGAAGAAGACTTATTAAGTTATTACCATGAACAAAAACAACCGGCGTGTATATTATTGGGAGCTTTTATGAGTTCACATACATTTAGGGAACTTGGTATCCCTTGTTTTCAGAAAAATTTATAAAAATATAAATTTTCTTTTTTTTTACATGTTTATAATCTTTGACACCTTCTCCTTATTATGGCAAGTGTTTGAGCTGATACGATAATTGCAATTACAGTAAAACTATATTTTTATGGAGAATTTAGCGTAACTGTAATAGCTTCTTCGATGTTTCGAATGCATTTTTCTCAGTTCGAGATTTTTGAAATTTCCACCTCACTCAAAATGTGAAAACTTCATCAAATATGAATGAAACTACTTGAATTTTTTTTGTGTCATTCTAAAGATCTATTTGACAAAAATAGGCATGCATTTTAGAATAAAATTTTAACTTTTTTTTTACAAATTTAAATGTTGAAAAATACCTGTAGTTGTGTTGTCAAGTTTTGAACTGCTGTTTTGTGCTCTATTGTTGCGAAAAGAGCTATATTCTGTCTACTAGAACGAGAAGTTCTGGAGCTATACAGAAATCTGTGAAGAGTTATATCGGAATAAATTTCTGCAAGTTTTGATCTGCTTTGGCTTCAAATCTTTCAAACCCGTCCCACGCAACACACTAGTGTGAGAAAGGTACTTTCACGCACTTCTCGCGAAAAAGTGCTACTTTCTCCACTATTTTTGATTCAAAATGATTAAAAAAAGTTTAATTTTTTTGCTCGTTGTTGTAAAAAGTTAAATTTTGTACACGTCACTATCAAAATACTAATTATATATAGTACAATGAAGAAATTTTAAACGCTCTTTTGAAAAAAAAAAAAAAAAAAAGATAGTTTATCACACCACACAGAGAATAAATGCTGCAATGAAATAAACTTACTAAAAAATTCCTTTCTAACAAAAAAAAGTATGAATTATCCAAATAATGAATATCTATCACTTTTCGTTCGTTTCGAAACTCCCCTGTCACTCAACTCGAGATTGTAGCGAGCACTTTGACGCGGCTTCTTAAGCCGACAACTCAACTTAATTCGACGATAAAAGTCGTCGGATTTAAAAGTGCTCTTGTGTGGGGAAAGAATTAAGGACGCAATAAAGCTCAAAATTGAATTTTGTGCGAGCGATGCAAGAAGGTGTTTCCACGAACAAATGCTATTAATAATTCGGCTCTGTCCATTCTAGGAAGAAGTCCCTTAAAGTGTTTTCTTGCGAGCATTGTTTTGTTTTTTAAACTTTCTTCGGTCGCGTAATTTTGTTACGCATTCATGGCGTAGTTCTTGTAATAACGTAATATTGGTGACGTAACAAATTTCTTATGAAAATGTATCATTCGAGTTTGAATTTTATTCAATTTATTTGTTGTTTTCAATAGCGCTGTTTTACATATTTATTGGGATGACTACAGTCCAATCAGTCAACTTAAAAAGTGCCCTAAATTGTTTAAAATGCAATATTTTTAATTAATTTTTTGACATAGTTAGTAATTATATATTTGTTATGAATATTACACTTCCAATTTTTTTTTCTCTCTCATTTTTGTATACAGTAAAACCTCGATTAACCGTCCCTCCTTTATCCGGAACTCTCTGTTAACCGGCAATCATTCAGTCGACATCAAAAATCTCCCAAATTAGTAATAAATCATATGTTCCTTTTTAAACCGTAATCTTTTCCCCTACTCCAAAGTTACATAAGTAATGGTGAGGCTTTTGACTGTTTTTCCAAAGAACTGACATGGTTAGAGCAACCTTCGGATGCAGATCAAACTGAACTATTGCCTTCAAAAAGACTCTGGGATAGAGCAGCGAATCAAAGATTATCAAGATTATTGCAACGAAAACTCCTTTTCAACAATTATGTCATAAAAAAACATTAAAAGTCCTGTATTCAATAAATGAAAATCATTTACTTTTTATTGTTTCTTACAACTCTCTTTTATCCGGAATTTTCGCTTAACCGACCTACCTTTGGTCCGAATTAGGTCTGTTAATTGAGATTCTACTGTATTCTTCACGTAATAAGACTTAATTTGAGACTGGGAATTTTTATGTAGCAACTTTTGGTTAGGTACATTTTTCTGGAATTCTATTGAATATTTTAATCTAATTTCTTTCATGATAATGAAAACACACAAGATCTAATTAGTGAATCTAAAACATTTCTTAAATTAGGAAAAATAAATATTTTATGTTGTGAAAAATTACAATTTTTGTATGCACAATATTTATATATTTTTTAAAATATAATTTTAAAGGTATATTAGGTAAAAAAAAAAGTTTGACTGTTTGAAATAGAGAGTTTTTTGCATTTGGTTGAATTTTGACGTAAATTTATTGTATATTTATTCTGAAAAGCGTACCTAACAAAAGATTGCCATATAATAATTTTATGTTTCTAAGTCTCAAATATCGACTTATTATATAAAATAAAATAATCAGAGTAATAATCATGAGAAATATAGACTATGTCAAAAAATAAATTAAAAATATTGCATTTGAAATAATTTAGAGCACTTTGAAGTTGAATGAAAATACGATTGATTTGGTTGTCTTGTCTCTCTATTACCAACTCAAATAATATTTGAATAACTAAATGAAAATTGATCTTTTAATTCGTAATTTTCATACCAATACTTGACATAAATATACCGACAAATGTAACATTTTTAAAGACGGGGATATTTACAAAATTTAAAGTTTTATTTCCCAACTTCTAAGCTTTGGTCATGAGTTTCAGTACTCCAAATTAGTTTCATTTTATAAGTTTACGAATTTCAGAAGATAATTTTCTGACTGCCAAACTCCATCGAAATAATTTTTGGAATTCTAGCACAAAAGTGCAAGATAATGCGATAGAATTTTATACAATTATAGTGTTACGAATTTTTGTATATTTGTAAATATTTCGTAGTGTTAATTTTGTAAATAGGAAAATTTATGTACATTTTGCATAAGGCAGTGCAATAGTTCGTCTTAACTTGGCTTCCCTGCAGTGTGTCTATTAATGCTTGATAACGAGTTTTACAGAGATAACGCTGGGAAGCGAGCTTTACAATTAGCAGGGCATTTAACATTATGCTAATGGCAATCTCGCCAAATTAGCGAGACAGAGCCAAGTTGGCGACGGTTTTGGCGACTAATTTTTGTCGCCAAATTTTTCGGTCCCCATGTACATGTATAGGACTTTTCGACTACGATCTGGAAAGTTCTCCAAATGTCTATCTCTGGAAGATTCACGAAAGTTCCCCCTACCCTGTATAAGACCGGCCGTGAGTGGAGTTGACTGAGTTAGTTAGTAGTTGACTGAGTTGAGTCTGTTAGTTGACTGGAATTACTGAGTTGAGATACTGAGTCTCAGTGAGCATTCAGAGTAGTTCTAAAGCGAACTGTATTGCATTGTCTTTTCCTGTGATTTAGCAGTCGTGTGTCAATTTAACTGCTGTTTATGCTCTATTGTTGTGTATAGAGCTGTATTGAGTCTACTAGAACGAGAAGTTCTGGAGTTGTAAAGGAATCTGTAAAGAGTTATATTGGAATAAGTTTCTGCAAGTTTTGATCTGCTTTGGCTTCAAATCTTTCGAACCCATCCACGCAACAATTGTAAGAATGTATGCATATTAGTATTATTAGCAACATTATAACATTCAAGTTCGAAAAGTAGAAGCGCACGTGGCTAAGCAAAATTTTTTTGAACTAATCATTCATGAAATGGCACAAATTCGTATGATGAACATATATAAATTAATCCTATATAAAGATTTCAACCATGAGTTTGAAATGTATATTGTTACGAATTTTTGTATATTTGTAAATATTTCGTAGTGTTAATTTTGTAAATAGGAACATTTATGTACATTTCGTAAAAGACAATGCAATCCAGTTCGTTTTAGAACTAATCAGTATCCAGTCAACTAATTCAGTGACTCAAAATCCAAGAACTACTAACCCTACTCATGGCCGTCCTTATATAGAAGTGGGGAACTTTCGTGAATATTCCAAAGATAGACATTTGGAGAACTTTCCAGATCGTAGTCGAAAAGTCCTTATACATGTACATGAGATACATGTACCCATACATGTACCAAAAATGTCGCCAAATGGTCACCAAGTTTGCAAGTCGCAAACTTTCAAATATATATGAAAGAAAACCGTATTCAGTTCTGATTATATAGTAAGCAAGATATCTCTCAATTCAATAACTTGCCTTATCCTTAAGGCAGGAACTTATTTTTAAAGGCTACTGAGTAAAAAGCTTTTGACAGCTAAAATTTTGTAAATGTATGCTATTACTTTCAATTACCCACGTTTACACAGGGCAAAAAAAGTATAGCATTCGGAAAAAAGAAAATCGATTTTTTTTCCAATTTTTTTTCAATTCTCTACGTTTTGGAATACCCTGATTTCAAAAAAGTGATCTACAAAAAATGTCCACCTGAGTGTCTGCATGGCTATGAGGAGCACGTGGTCAGCATAACTCCCGAACAAATTGATCTACGATGTTAAAATTTTGTATGCGGGTTAGGTGGAGGCCATCGGACCTACCATAGAGGCTTTCATCTAAATCAGCGCAATTTTTATGGTTGGTTGGTTGTTTTCAGATTATCTGGCACCGTCAGCAACACGAGGGCTATAATGCGCCGAAACATTCGTCATTAGACAAGCCAACATACATTTACAAACACCCATGCCTAACAGGGGACTCGAACCCGCAACCTCGCGGTCCAGAAGCTAGCACGCTAACCACTACACCGTTTGGTCGGCCGCAATTTTTATGAAAACCTCTATGGTGCATAAGGTTGAAATCATGAAAAATCATGTTTTCTGCAATTGCTAAAAAACGGCTCCAACGATTTTGATTAAAATCTTTGTGCTAATGCCTCTTTAAGTGTTTTAATCGGTCCTACCTTCGAAATTCCCGTAGAAATGCGATAAAGCGTAAAAAGTTGTTATTCGATAGACATTGCATTATCCATTCTTGTCCGTGAAACAGAAAAAAAATCAATCGTTAAAGGGCGATGCTCTAGGGCAAAGAGCTCTGGGTTAAAAGCACCCGTTTTCGAATTTTTTACTCTTTCACCGCATTTCTACTGAAATTTGGAAGGAGGGGACGATTAGAACACCTTAACGGGTATTAGCACATTTTCATCAAAATCGTTAGGCCGACCAGACGGTATAGTGGTTAGCGTGCTAGCTTCTAGACCGCGAGGTTGCGGGTTCCGAGTCCCGTGTTAGGCATGGGTGTTTGTAAATGTATGTTGGCTTGTCTATTGACGAATGTTTCGGCGCATTATAGCCCTCGTGTTGCTGACGGCGCCAGATAATCTGAAAACAACCAACCAACCATCAAAATCGTTAGAGCCGTTTATTAGCAATTACTGAAAAACATGATTTTTTCGTGATTACTAATCATTAACCTGATGGGCATGCGCTATTTTGACGAAAATCTTAATGGTAGGTCCCACGGTCACTACTAACCCGCACACAAAATTTTAATATCGTGAGGTCAATTTGTTCGGGAGTTATGATGACCACGTACTTCGAGACACACAGACAGAAATTTTTTCTAGACCTTCTTTTTAATCAGGAAGTTTCAAAACGTTGAGAAATAAAAAAAAACAAAAAAACAAAAAAAAAAAAACCTATTTTTTTACTGAATGCTATACTTTCATTACCCTATGTAAACAAATGGGTAATTGAAAGTAAAAAGTAGTAAAACGTTAAGTTGTAATTTAAATTATTTGTCCCAATTCGGTTTCCTTAATATTGTTGCACAAATTGTCTGTATATAGTGTGAATAGTGACGTATTATTTTAAAGTTCTATTGTAATTTATTTTATCTTATTTTATTTATTAACAGCAATTATACAAGTTAGGAAAAGGTGGCAGATGTTTTTTTTTTTTTTTCGACGAATTGGGAGGAAATTTTCGTGAATGTTCTCTCGCGCCAAGTATAAATAAGACTGGAGATCGGGAAAGTTTTCAGATTGAGTTCGGACTTCGATGAGAACTGATCGCTTTGTTTACCGACTAGAGTGAACTTGTATAATCGCTGTATTCGAAGTTGTTCTTGCTGAAGCTTGTGTTGAAGCTTGAGGGTGATTAAACTGTTGTCTTTGAATAAATTTTGTGCCTTTGAAGAGTGAATAAATAGTAGTTTTTATCTTAAAAACTGTGCCATCATTGCCTCAGCGGAAAAATTCATAACAATATGTACAAAAAGCATTAAAGATTATTTAAGTTAGAAATTTAAGTTAATGTTTTTTTCTATAATATGATCCATTAAATATATCCACTACCATTTATAACCGTGTTAACTTACATTAGGAAAGTTTTATACGCCACACATTAAAAATTGTTTATATTCTAACATATAATATTAAATTACCGACAAGGTTTCCATACAACTTCTAGTGTATGAAGATGAAAAGTTTCTTTAGAACTTCTAGCTAGACAAACCTAACTCTGCGACCCAACAAAATATTCAATTAACCGCAGTTATTTTAATAAATGAATATGGAAACTAATTAAGCAACGCAAGAAACAAATCCCATTTATACAATTAGCATATTGTTTAAAGAGAGTGCGAATGTTTAAATGAAATATTTGAATAAAATTCATTATCGCGCTGAATACACAAGTCAATTCACTGTTTGAAATAATGACCAAAAAATTGTGGCTTATGTAAATAGAACGGACAGGTTTGTTAAAAACGGAGAATATTCAAATTGTACTCATTAGTTTCCGTACTTTTGTTTGAGTGTGAGCTGCAAGTTAGTTTTATTGAGGACTATTTCAATTTATTCTAAAGTAATGCAATGATTATCGGATAGGGAAAGATTAAAAATAAATTGGGTATTATCCTTTGTTCTAAAACTTTCCGAACTATAAGAGGTAAAATCACTTTCCACAATGACTTTATCGGAAGGTATCACTGTAGTATTGTTGTTGTTGTTTCTAATCTCCCTTTTGTCTGACCAAGTCAGACAATATCAGTGAAGCCATTGACATTAATGAAGTCTGACACTAGTTGTGGACAGTTATAAATGTCCTCCCAGTCCAGTCCAAGGCAGTCCAAAATGTGCTGAGGTGATGCCTGTTCTTTTTGGCATTTAGGGCAAAGAGGAAAATTTTTGCTTCCCCCGGAATATGTGAGGCCTTTAAGGTGACCACTAGCAAGTCGGGACAGACGGGTATTGGTGTGCCTATCACAAGGAAGAGATAGGGAGTGTCCTGGCTTTTTGGCTTTATACCATTCGTGAGATGGAGGTATATGCCATTTCGCTTTATTTTGAGGTATAACTCTTGATATGTGAGTTCTTGAGTAGAGAGGACAGGGTGTTCTAGTCCCTCCTTAGCAAGAGTGTCAGCCAATTCATTTCCGTGGATGTCTACATGTGACGGGATCCACTGAAAGTGCACTTTGTGCAGTCGGGATATGCTCTTGACTTTGTGTATTATGGATAGACTGGTTTTGTCTCCCACGAGGGCCCAGTTTTTGAGGTGTTGAATGGAACTTCGGCTATCGGATAGAATCCATAAGTCTCCTTTCTTTTTAGTTACAACACATCCGAGGCCTTAGATATTGCCATGGTCAGCTCTGAACTTTTTCCCCAGTGCTCTTGGTCAGTACAAGACAACATCGGAAGTGACCATTTGCCAGTTATCATTGAGCTCAGGAAAAGACAAAAAGTATCGAATACTAATGAGAAATTTTGGAATTTCAAGAAAGCAAATTGGACCTCTTTCAGAGAATCCGTGGATAAAGAGCTGGCCTCGCTACCACCTATGGAAGATGTAAACCAATATTGGTCGATGTTCAGAAAAATCATCATACTGTAGTATTGTAGATGATATAACTTTCAATTACCCATACGTTTACATAGGGTAATGATAGTATAGATTTCGGTTTAAAAAAAAAAATCGGATTTTTTTTTTGTGTGCATTTTTTCACGTTTCGAAAACCTTGATTTAAAAAAAAAAAAAAGTAGTCTAGTAAAAATGTCTGTCTGAGAATCCTTAATCTATTGACTTATGATGTTCGAAATTTGTGCGAGGGTAAGTGATGGTGGTAATGGGATAAAATTAAGATTTTTGTCAAAATGTTATTTTGACAAGCGCATGAGATTGAAATCATGAAAAATGATTAAAAAAAATCCTTTTTTTTTTCTTCTTCTTTCTTTTTTTCTTCTTTTTCTTTTTTCTTAAAAAAGAACTAATTAAAATTTTAACATTCTGTTTGGCATACTTAAAATTAGAAGGCCAAAACTTCTTGTGTTGAAAATTTCATAGCTTTACTCCAATTTTAAGTAGGTTTCTATAGAGCCACAGATAGACAGCTTGTTTTATTATTAAAGACTAGCTAAATATCCGTGCCTCGCTACAAAATTATACCATATGCACTATTTTGTCCAGCTGTGAGGCCCCGCGTTGCGGAAATCCGTCATTGGTGTATAGACCCCAATTTTTGGCGCTTCGCTCGCAGGAAGGTTCATCGCAACGCAAAATCGAGCTCGCTTCGCTCTTTGAAAAAGTCATTGACACATAAGTACAGGATTATTTAACTCGTTGAAACGTTCATTGCTATGCAAACATGAGCTCGTTTTGCTTGATGAAAGGTTCATTGCTGCGTAAGCGTAAGGTCGCTTAAAACACTGAAAACTAATTGCTACGTAAAGCCTTAATATTAGAAGCCCCTCCCTTGTCTAGAAACAATAAAAAAAATTCCACGTTAATAACTATAATACAACACCCCTTTAAGATTATTTTAACACATGATTGTTTATAGCTAAATTAGAGGCTAAAATTACTTATGTTGAAACTTTCAAAGATCTAGGCCTATTCGAAGTCGCTTTTTGTGAAAAAATTAATTTAAAAACAAATTAAAATTTTAACATTCTTTTTGTCAGTCCATTTAGAAGGCCAAAACTACTTGTGTTGAAAATTTCAGAAATGTAGCCCAATTACAAATCGTTTTGTAAAATATTTGTTAATTAATTACAATTTTTTTTTTTTTAATTCTGTTTTTCAAAAATCCAACTAAAAGATCCCAACTATTTATGTTGAAAATTTCAAAGCTGTAGCCCTATTTGAAATCGTTTTGTAATATATATATATTAATAAATTAAAAAATTAGTAATGAATTAAACAAAAAATTTAAATTCTGTTTTTCTAAAGTCCAACTAAAAGGCTAAAGCTACTTATGTTGAAAATTCAGAGCTGTAGCCCTATTAGATAATGTTTTGTAACATATTTATTAATTAATTGAAAAAATTAATAAAAAAAGAACTAATTAAAATTTTAACATTCTGTTTGTGATGTATACAATTAGAAGGCCAAAACTACTTATGCTGGAAATTTCAGAGCTGTGGCCCTACTAGTAGTCGTTTTGTAAAATGTTTATTAATTAAAATTAAAAAAGAACTAATTAAAATTTTAACATTCTGTTTGTGATGTATACAATTAGAAGGCCAAAACTACTTATGCTGGAAATTTCAGAGCTGTGACCCTACTAGTAGTCGTTTTGTAAAATGTTTATTAATTAAAATAAAAAAATTAATTAAAAAAGAACTAATTAAAATTTTAACATTCTGTTTGTGATGTATACAATTAGAAGGCCAAAACTACTTATGCTGGAAATTTCAGAGCTGTGGCCCTACTAGTAGTCGTTTTGTAAAATGTTTATTAATTAAAACTAGGGGGCTTCGCCCCCTGCTCGCTAACGCTCGCCAACCCCTAAACACCTCGCTGCGCTCGGATTGAGCGGCTTTGCCCCTCGAATTTGTGGTTAAAACATCTTGCTGCGCTCGAATAGGTTTGCCAGCCATAAAAAATGTAACCAAATTTTTATAACTTTAATGTAAGGCCTAATAGAGAAAACACCCAAATTGCAAGTTTCATAATAGAAAGTTAAATATACTATCCGCCAACATTCTGACTTAAAACTTCATTAGTTATGCCCTTACATTGAAGTCCCAATATCTTTTATTTATTCTGATAAGTCGCTCCGTTAGAGAACGACGTCCAACGCGAGGCATTTTCTGGATAGAAATACTTCAAAATAATAATTACTCTAATACAAAAATGCTTCAGAAAAACAGAAAAAATCTACTTTGAAACGAAGAGTTTAAAAAGAGCTTTAAAATTAGCAACGGGTTTGTTATTTACATACGTAAGGATAGCTTTAAAATTAGCAACGGTTGGTTGGTTGGTTGAACCCCCGAGCAGCGGGTTTGTTTACTTAAGGATGTTGCCATTCTTATATTCAAAATCATTGAGGCTTTGTAGTAGCTTAATGATGAAAAATATTGAAATTTAACTAATTAATAAAGTGTTAATAAATTATTTTGGCACGTTTTGGCAAATCTACAGCTTATTTTCTTTAAAATGACACCTTGATCATTGAAATTGGTTGAGTAGTTTAGGCGGACGGACTAACCCCAAAAAACGTATTGCCTATTAAATATATAGATTAAAAAAGAACTAATTAAAATTTTAACATTCTGTTTGTGATGTATACAATTAGAAGGCCAAAACTACTTATGCTGGAAATTTCAGAGCTGTGACCCTACTAGTAGTCGTTTTGTAAAATGTTTATTAATTAAAATTAAAAAATTAATTAAAAAAGAACTAATTAAAATTTTAACATTCTGTTTGTGATGTATACAATTAGAAGGCCAAAACTACTTATTCTGGAAATTTCAGAGCTGTGGCCCTACTAGTAGTCGTTTTGTAAAATGTTTATTAATTAAAATTAAAAAATTAATTAAAAAAGAACAAAATCAAATTTAAAATTCAATTAATTAAAATTAAAATTAATTAAAAAAGAACAAAATCAAATTTAAAATTCAATTAATTAAAATTAAAATTAATTAAAAAAACTAATGAAAAAAGAACTAATTTTAATTTTAACATTCTGTTTGTGATGTATACAATTAGAAGGCCAAAACAACTTATGCTGGAAATTTCAGAGCTCTGCTCCAATTTTAAGTAGGGTTTCTATAGTTCCACAGGGAGCCACAGACAGACAGACAGACAGCTTGTTTTATTATTATAGACTATTTCATTTTATTCTAAAGTGAGCGATACAAGGATTATCGGATAGGGAAAGATTAAAAATAAATTGGGTATTATCCTTTGTTCTAAAACTTTCGAAGTATAAGAGGTAAAATCACTTTCCACAATGACTTTGTCCGAAGGAATCATTGTAATATTGTAGATGATATTACTTTCAATTACTCATACGTTTACATAGGGTAATGATAGTATAGCATTCGGTAAAAAAAAAAAAAAAAATCTTTTATTCTCTACGTTTCGGAACACCTTGATTAAAAAAAAGTAGTCTAGTAAAAATGTTTGTCTGGGAGTCCTTAACCAGTTGACTTAACGATGTTCGAATTTTGTGTGGTCATGGGATAAAATTAAGATTTTTTTTCAAAATGTTGTTTTGTCAAGCGCATGAGGTTGAAATCATGAAAAATTATTAAAAAAAACCCAGTTCATTAAAACCTCTATGTTAATTCCTCTTAAGGTGTTCCAATCATCCCACCTTCAAAATTCTCGTAGAAATGCGATAAAAGCTTAAAAAAATTAAAAACGAGTGCCTTTAACACGGACCTCTCTGCCCTTGAGCATCGCCCATCAACGATTGATTTTTTTTCTGTTTTACTCACTAGAAAGGACAATGCAATTTCTATCAAATGATATCGCCAATTTCGCCATCCTGGTGGTTTTCTTTTTTTGCCAACGGCAAATTATCGCCAAAAATATTGCCAAACTAGCCATTTTTATTTCCATGAGTGAAAATATAAAAACGGTAAAAAAAAAAAAAAAAAAAAAAAAAAAAAGACCAATTCAAGAATTATCGCAAAAAACCTCTTCAAATTGCCTATTTTTGCTAAATGAATGATGAAAATATACAAACGGTAAATGACACAAATCCACGTCAGTATTATAGTGCAACTGAAAACTGCGCGTTGTTCCACACCCCTACTTTGTCAGCACCCATTTACTTGACTTCTTAATAAATTGAGAGGCGACTGCAAATTTGGGTACCCCATCGAGCATCCTTCTGAATTTTGTATAGAACATGATGGAAAGTTAGTAGTGTAGGATTCCACTGGTCTGCTGTGGCAAAAATGGCCGAAACTATCCAAAAATCGACTTTGAATGAGTTGAACTAAATTCAATTGCCAAATATGTCATAACTTGTCAAAAATTGAACTCCTGCTTTCGTCTGGTAACCAACCGCACTTTGATTTTCAATACGGAAGGGCGCAGACGATTTCTGATCCCTGGCTCGGAAAACTTGCACATTTTAAAAGTAAGCAAATTTTCGGCATCAGTTACATCATCAGTGATCTAATTATTCATTGCCCATTTGGCTGCTTTTTTTAAAAGATGCAAATAGACCGTCGCCAGATATCGAAATCGTCTGCTACCTTCTTAATTGAAAATTAAAGAGTTGCCACATAAAAAAGGACGCTCACTATTTGGCAAGTTATGGCTTGGTTGTTTTCAGATTATCTGGCACCGTCAGCAACACGAGGGCTATAATGCGTCGAAACATTCGTCATTAGACAAGCCAACATACATTTACAAACACCCATGCCTAACACGGGACTCGGAACCCGCAACCTCGCGGTCTAGAAGCTAGCACGCTAACCACTATACCGTTTGGTCGGCCATGGCAAGTTATGGCACATTTGGAAATCAGATTTAGTTCAAGTAGATTTTCATCCAGTTTCGGGCCTTTTCGCCAAGACCTGTGAATTCGTAATCTACTCACTTTTTTCCACATTCTATAAAAAATTCAGACTGATGTTCGATGGGGAAATTGCGGTCGCTTCTCGGACCTTAAGATCATCTTATATTACTAAAAGTGCTCAATATAGATTTAGATTATAATTTCCGCAGCTAAACTAGAAGTTTAACGTAACCTAGAAATGTGAAAAGATAAATTAATAATGTAATTACATAATTCAGTCCAACCCGTTAACTCGAAATCGACGGGGTAGCCGAAATTGTTCGCGTTAACCGGAATGTCATGTTGAACGAATAAATAAATTTTGTTTGACTGCATTATGAAAACGAAAGAAAGTTCGTTATATTTAAGATGGGAAAGGAGGGAGGGGCCGCTTGGGTTATGTTCCTTATAGTCCGAGAGGCGACTGCAATTTTTGGACCTCATCGAACATCATTCTGAATTTCTTATAGAGATTGGAAAAAAGTGAGTAGATTAGGAATCCACTGGTCTGCCGAGGCAAAAATGGCAGAAACTGATCAAAAATTTACTTGGAATGAGTTGAACTAAAATCCGATTGCCGAATATGTCGTAACTTGCCAAAAAGAGAACAAACTTTTTCGTCTGGCAACCCTGCATTTTGATTTTCAATGAGAGAAAGCGCAAACGATTTTTGATCTCTGGCTTGGAAAATTTGTATCTTTTAAAAGTAAGCCAAATTGGCGACATCAATTACGTCATCTGTGTCGTAATGTTTATTACCAACTTGGCTCCCTTTTAATAGATGCAAGTAGACCGTCGCCAGATATCTGAATCGTCTGCAACCTTCTTAATTGATCATTAAAGAGTGAGGGTTACCAAATAAAAAAAAAATGTTCATTATTTGGCAAGTTATGGCTCATTTGGCAATTGGATTTAGTTCAACTTATTAAAAGTCGATTTTTGACCAGTTTCGGCCATTTTTGCCACGGCAGACCAGTGGATTCGTAATCTACTCACTTTTTTCCAATCTCTATAAAAAAAATCAGAATGATGTTTTATGGGGTCCAAAAATTGCAGTCGCCTCTCAGTCTATTATATTCGTTTTAAACGAGTATTTTATTTTAGAACGTTAATAAGAACAAAATTATAATCACTCACTGGACTTATTGTCATTACTTTTCGATCATCACATATCTGTTTTCGTTACAAGATCATAGTCTACTATTTTTACTGTACAGCGTGCTTTCGAACAGTGAAAATGAATAAACAAGGTCGTCCTAAATGTTTCATTAAAAAAAAGTTGTTCACCCCAAAAAAGTAAAAAAAAAAAAAAAAAAAAAAAAAACATTTAATAAAAAAAAAAAAAAAAAATGAAAGTGGAATCTGAAAAAAGGTTATAAATCATCGCTGTCCCGTTTTTCACAATAGAAAAGTATTGGAGACTCTCCAAAAGTTTATCGGTTCGCTTTTTTCGAAGAAAAAAAAGAAAAGAAAAAAAAGATAGTAAAGAAATTGCTACTTTTCGACTTTTATATTATTAAGTTTATATAATGTTTGTCTGTTTTACATTGAACACATATGTAACATCTAAAAAACTAATTTGTTAACGTTGTGACAGTAACTGCCATTGAAAGACTGTCTTTATTCGCATTTTATTCTAGGCGTGATGCAGTACATCTCGCCTAGACACCAAGTATGGTAGATGCCAAGTGTACCTAGATACCAAGTATGGCTACTAATTTAACGATATTTGATTACTAAAATCTTCTTTTGTTATGGTTGAAGACCTAAAAAAAAATTAATAAAAAAATGTCTCCAAATTAGAGAGTATTGGCTATTAGGCGGAAGTCCTATGCTAAACTCCACTTTAACTTAATATCACTTAGACGGTAGACCTTCACCGTGCTCATAGGAAATTCATCCATTTTGGCGGCGTTGGGAAGCTCAGTCCAGCAACCCTGTGAAGAAGCTGTATGGTTTGGCGAGCATTATGCCGCCAAAATGGATGAACTTCCTCTGAGAGCGTCAAAGATCTACCGTCTAATGATGTAAAGTTAACTTGCAGTTAAGTACGTTAAGGATCATTCCCTATACTCGCTATGTTATAATCTTCTAGACAAGTGCATTCAGAAACTACTTTACATGAAACCTTGAAATTTGGTGAGTAGGTACGAAAAAGATCACCTAGTGAAAACTCGAAAATAGCGTCTAATATATTTTATTTTTTGAAAACCTTACGTTAATGCATTCGCAGTAGCTCCATCTGCTTTTATATTTTGCTGTTGTAATTTTTATTTATAACTAGCTAAATACCCGTGCTTCGCTACGAAATTTTAACATGTGCAATATTTTAGCTAGCTGTGAGGCCTCGCGTTGCGGAAATCTGTCATTCGTGTATAGGACCCAGTTTTAGGTGCTTCGCTCGCAGGAAGGTTCATCGCTACGCAAAATCGAGCTCGATTCGTTCACTAAATTAATTAAAAAGAAACTAAATAAAAATTTAAAATTCTTTTCTCATAAGTCCAATTAGAAAGCTAAAACTACTTATGTTGAAAATTTCAGAGCTGTAGCCCAATTAGTAGTCGTTTTGTAAAATGTTTATTAATTAATTAAAAAAATTGATTAAAAAAGAACAAAATAAAAATTTAAAATTCTGTTTTTTTAAAAGCCTAATTGAAAGGCAAAAACTACTTATGTTCAAAATTTCAGAGCTGTTGCCCTATTAGATATCGTTTTGTAACATATTTATTAAATAAAAAAAATAATTAAAAAATAACTAATTAAAATTTTAACATTCTGTTTGTGATGCATACAATTAGAAGGCCAAAACTACTTATGCAGAAAATTTCAGAGCTCTACTCCAATTTTAAGTAGGTTTCTATAGATCCACAGACAGACATACACACAGCTTGTTTTATTATTATAAGATAGATAGACATTAAATGAAATCAATTTATGTCATTTCATTAAGTGATATTTTTTGTACCTACTCACCAAATTTCAAGGTGGATATAGGAAGTTGTTTCTCAATGATAGAAGATTGTAACATAGCGCGTATAGGGAACATCGATATAAATAAACAACTGGATAGACTGCTTAACGCTGGGAAAATGAAGCCGTTGCCAGATGCCGTTGGTGGGATAAAAAATACGGATTGCCGAGGATTGAAAATAAAATTTTGGGTTGTACACAGCAGAAATGTCAATAGTAAACCTTAATTAGTAATAATGTGCAAAAAAATATATACTCTAGCATTTTACAAGGTTTTTCGCATTCCCATCCAACTATTAAAGGGAACTGTGATTGGTTAATCTTCCCACCAGCTTCGCAATCCCCGGCGCGTTTTTCTCTTTGCATTGACAATGGAGCAGTCTATCCAGTTGTTTATCTATATCGATGATAGGGAATGATCCTTACAAGGATTTGCTCTTAATAAGTTAATAACAGGGGCAAATTAAAATTCACAATGCTGATTATCAGTGCAGTTTTTTTTTACCGTTTGTTAACAATATACATTTTTACACAAAATATCAGACGAAACAAAAAGGGAAAAAGTTATGAAATTATAGAGTGTATGAAATTTCAGTATTTATTTATATTTTGAAGAAACGCTACTATTCCCTAAATAAAAAAAGGTAAAAACAATCATTTCCTTGAGTAAGTGTCCAAACATTAATGAGTTTACCTCACTTTCTTGCGTATAGAACCAAAATCAATACATTTTAATATAAACTAACTTCCTCCATTCGTAATTCGACACCATTTGGTGTTTTGTTATGAATGAATAAGACGGTAACGAAAAATGAATTCAAAAGAATACAATTTTATTCTACCATCATTCAGACAGACCCCAAAACTGAAATAAACGTCATATTTGTAAATCTCATACTATCAAAAAATCGTTGTAAATTGCTTTTCGACTCCTCTGGTCTAATATAAAGTATCGTTTAAAATATTTTTAAATATGGATGTTTTTTTTTTTTTCAAATGTTGTTATTGTGTTTCAGTGTTGCATGCCCATTACTTCAAACGCCATTAATATATAACGATTCTGATATTGGTGTTTGCCGGTTAGCCTAAAAATATTACTCAAATTGAATTTAAACAAACAAGGAAATAGACTGAGAGGCGACTGTAATTTTTGGACCCCATCGAACATCATTCTGAATTTTTTAGAGAAATTGGAGGAAAGTGAGTAGATTACGAATCCATCTGGTCTGCCGTGGCAAAAATGGCCGAAACTGGACAAAAATCGACTTTTAATAAGTTGAGCTCAATCCAATTGCCAAATGCGCCTTAACTTACCAAATAATGAGCATTTTTTATTTTTATTTGGTAACCCTCACTCTTTAATTTTCAATTAACGTTGCAGACGATTCAGATATCTGGCGACGGTCTACTTGCATCTATTAAAAGAGAGCCAAGTTGGCAATAAACATTACGTCACGGATGACGTAACTAATGTCGCCAATTTGGCTTACTTTTAAAAGATACAAGTTTTCCGAGCCAGAGATCAGAAATCATTTGAACTTTTTTTCAATGAAAATCAAAATGCAGTGGTTTGCCAGACAGAAAAACTTTGTTCCCTTTCTAGCAAGTTATGACATATTTGGCAATCGTATTTTAGTTCAACTCATTCCAAGTCGATTTTCGATCAGTTTCGGTCATTTTTTCCACCGCAGACCAGTGGATTCCTAATCTACTCACTTTTTTCCAATCTCTATAAGAAATTCAGAATGATGTTCGAAGAGGTCCAAAAATTGCAGTCGCCTCTCGGACTAAAAATTTCGTTTTAATTTGCAAGTTTAGTTAATATGGATAATACATGATCTAGATAAAAATATGCCACATTGGGATGCTTTGTATAACTCGAGATCTGGATAAAAACCATTTTAATATTTTGGCATATGTAGGCGACAGATTAAGAATCTTCAAAAATATTGATGACGTGTGAAAAATATGGGATGAGTAATTTTGGCGTAGAAATTGTTTTTGAAAAAGAAATACGTAAGCAAACTTGACGAAAAGCAACTACCACAGAAATGCTCTGTTTGGGCCCCTGCTCACTTATCACCTTGAAATTCAATTAATCGTACTTTTTTAATCAATGGAGTCCGAAACTAACGCAAAAAGAAATATTGAATCTCTATATATATAAGGCAAAGCCCTCACTCACTCACTCACTCACTCACTCACTCACTCACTGACTCACTGACTCACTCATCACTAATTCTCCCACTTCCCTCATAGTCACAACTCTGAAAATCGGCACAAATATCAACAATGGTAAAAATAGAAAAAGTAAACTATTCCGATCTCGATTAACACACTTTAAGGGGTCGAAAAGGGGTCAAACGTTCCAAACGGGGGACATTCGAAAATCCTACTTCCCACATAGTCACAACTCTGAAAATCGGCACAAATATCAACAATGGTAAAAATAGAAAAAGTAAACTATTCCGATCTCGATTAACACACTTTAAGGGGTCGAAAAGGGGTCAAACGTTCCAAACGGGGGACATTCGAAAATCCTACTTCCCACATAGTCACAACTCTGAAAATCGGCACAAATATCAACAATGGTAAAAATAGAAAAAGTAAACTATTCCGATCTCGATTAACACACTTTAAGGGGTCGAAAAGGGGTCAAACGTTCCAAACGGGGGACATTCGAAAATCCTACTTCCCGCATAGTCACAACTCTGAAAATCGGCAAAAATATCAACAATGGTAAAAATAGAAAAAGTAAACTATTCCGATCTCGATTAACACACTTTAAGGGGTCGAAAAGGGGTCAAACGTTCCAAACGGGGGACATTCGAAAATCCTACTTCCCACATAGTCACAACTCTGAAAATCGGCACAAATATCAACAATGGTAAAAATAGAAAAAGTAAACTATTCCGATCTCGATTAACACACTTTAAGGGGTCGAAAAGGGGTCAAACGTTCCAAACGGGGGACATTCGAAAATCCTACTTCCCACATAGTCACAACTCTGAAAATCGGCACAAATATCAACAATGGTAAAAATAGAAAAAGTAAACTATTCCGATCTCGATTAACACACTTTAAGGGGTCGAAAAGGGGTCAAACGTTCCAAACGGGGGACATTCGAAAATCCTACTTCCCACATAGTCACAACTCTGAAAATCGGCACAAATATCAACAATGGTAAAAATAGAAAAAGTAAACTATTCCGATCTCGATTAACACACTTTAAGGGGTCGAAAAGGGGTCAAACGTTCCAAACGGGGGACATTCGAAAATCCTACTTCCCGCATAGTCACAACTCTGAAAATCGGCACAAATATCAACAATGGTAAAAATAGAAAAAGTAAACTATTCCGATCTCGATTAACACACTTTAAGGGGTCGAAAAGGGGTCAAACGTTCCAAACGGGGGACATTCGAAAATCCTACTTCCCACATAGTCACAACTCTGAAAATCGGCACAAATATCAACAATGGTAAAAATAGAAAAAGTAAACTATTCCGATCTCGATTAACACACTTTAAGTGGTCGAAAAGGGGTTAAATGTTCCAAACGAGGGATATCCGAATGTTCCTCTTCCAATGTAGTCATTTTTCTGATATTTTTTTGCAAATGTTAAAAAAATAAGTCATTCCAATATCGATTAACGAATTTTTAAGGGATGAAAAGACGACGCAACATTGAAACTATACGATGATTAACTTAATGTCTAATTAACTTAATTCCAATACAGCTACTACTTTGAAATTTAGAACTAAGAGCAAACATAAACACAATAAACTACTCCAGTTTACTATTCACAATTATAAATTTCGTTTAAAATGTCAACAAAGGAAAGTTCCTATTTTGATAAATCAATTTGTCGGGATCGAAAAGGGAGCAAACGTCTGAAGTGTAGAATACATGAATGTCTTTTGATCGCTAAAATGCTAATGATAAAATTTCGTAGCGCAGCACGGGTATTCAGCTAGTCTTATTTATATAACGCAATGAACACCTCTTTTAAAGAACATTTACGAATGCCTAAGTCAAATGTTTGACTAAATTCCTCATCACACAAAAATGGGATACACAAATGGAAGACATCTTTGAAATAATTCCGTTTTACCGAAGTTCCTTTCAAAACGGAATATTCGAGTGATCCTCGTTAATTTTCCGCTCATTAATTATCGCACATTTGCGAGTTGGAATGAAATAAAAATGGAACGCATTTGCATTGCTGGAAATTTGAATTCCTTCTTTTAAGGGAAAACAGTGAAAGGATTGAATATCTGGTTGCGATGTAACTAAAATTGGAAATCAGATGGTCTCTGTACATTTTGAAACACTTTCATTATTCAGTTTTTTAAAAACTTGTCTTGTGGAATATACTGCTACGAATTTTTGTATATTTGTAAATATTTCGTAGTGTTAATTTTGTAAATAGTAAAATTTATGTACATTTCGCATAAGGCAGTGCAATAGTTTGTTTCCCTGCAATGAGTCACTTGATGCTTGATAACGAGTTTTACAGAGGTAACTCTGGGAAGCGAGTTTTAAGGAGCAGGGCATTTAACATTATGGTAATGGGAATCTCGCCAAATTGGCGAGATAGAGCCAAGTTGGCGACGGTTTTGTCGACTAATTTTAGTCGCCAAATTTGGCGAGAAATCGCCAAATGTCGCCAAAATTGGCGACCATTTGGTGACATTTTCAGTCCCCATGTACATGTATAGGACTTTTCGACTACGATCTGGAAAGTTCTCCAAATATCTACCTCTAGAAGTCTCCAGAAGTTTTGACTCCTATAAAAGCCCGGCCATGAGTCAGTAGACAGTTAGTTGACTGATTTTGAGTCACTGAGTAAGTTGTTAGCTGAGTCCGTTCCAAAGCGAACTGTATTGCATTGTCTTTTGCAGCGATTTGAGCAGTTGTGTTGTCAAGTTTTTAACTGCTGTTTTGTGCTCTATTGTTGTGTATAGAGCTGTATTGTGTCTACTAGAACGAGAAGTTCTGGAGCTGTAGGAGAATCTGTGAAGAATTATATTGGAATAAATTTCTGCAAGTTTTGATCTGCTTTGGCTTCAGATCTTTCGAACCCCCTACAACGCAACAATACTTACCAAAACAATTTGAAAATCTAAACCTTTTTTTAAGAGGAGGTGCTAGTAAGGATCATTCCCTATACTCGCTATGTTACCATCTTCTAGCCCTGTGCATTTAGAAACTAATTTCTACAACCACCTTGGCATTTGGTGAGTGGGTACGAAAAAGATCACCTAATGAAATGCAATAAATTATTTTCATTTAATGTCTTATCTATTACAAATGAAAATTAAAATAGCAGTAGACAATACCAGGTGGAGCCACTGCATGTGCATTGACGTAAGGATTTGAAATAATAAATAACGGTAAAATCTTAGATGGGCCCACCTCTTGGCGACTTATATCAAATCTCGCCAAGTTGACTACTAATTGAATATTTGTTATTATTATTTTTCAATTAAAAAACGATATTTAAAGGCAAGATATAACAATGTTTTATAAAAAAAAATTAAGACTTACTAAAAATGTGTTTGAATCCTTTGACGGCGGAGGGTACGTGTTAATGATTTGCCGAATAAAGAATCTTGTAAAATCATAAAAACCTTCTCCCAAGAGACCAGATGCATAAATGACGGGAAAAAAATGAATACATATTAATTAACCAATCAGGTTTCAGAATTTCGTTGCGCATTTCGAATAGTTTTGGTTCCGAAACGCCGTTGTGATCGGACGCTCAAACAGGGCGCTGCGTAAGATTCTAGACTGTTCTCCTCCATAATCCGTCTAGGTTGCCACATTGGCGACTTTATCGCCACTCGTTTGGCAAGAATTCCAAAAGATACCAAGAGGTGGGCTATTCTAAGATCCACCCACAAATAACATATATTAGACGCCTATTTCCGAGTTTTTAATTTATGCCATTTCATGATAAGTGATCATTTTCGTAACTAATACTCACCAAATGTCAAGGGGTTATTGCAGAAATTAGTTTCTAAATGCACTGGGCTTATACTAAACTTCAACTTAACTAGACATCACTTAGACGATAGATCGTCACAGTGCTCATAGGTATTTAATCCATTTTGGTGGAGTGAAGACATAATTCTCGCCAAACCTTAGAGCCTTTTGTTCTGTATAGGGTTGTGGTTTGGCGAACATTATGCTTTCACGCCGCCAAAATGGATTAAATACCCATGAGCACTGTGACGATCTACCGTCTAAGTGATGTCTAGTTAAGTTGAAGTTTATTATAGAAGATTGTAACATAGCGAGTAGAGGGAATGTTCCTTAAGGTGTACGTATACCCTACAATTCACGAAAATCGATAAGAATATTCATTTTTTTTTATTATATCATAATATTCCCTGATACTTTAGCTTTCAAACAATACTAAACGTTTGAAAATATCCTTAATAGTTTTTAAGTTGCAATCAATTATAGGTAGGTACTTCCCCTGTTAGATACCACATTTTTAAAACTTTAAACCTGTTTTCTGACGAACTGTATTTTGATTATGTCACGCTTTATTCAAACAACGATAATTCAACAACAAAATTTTCAATTATAATTTTTTTTATATCTTAGTAATCTACATAATATGCTCGATGTTTTGAAACTCAATTATATAATATTGGTTGAGAAATTGATTTTTTTAGGGATTTTTTAAACTTAGAATTCATTGAAAATTTGGATTTTTTTCATGTTTTCACATAAAATAAATTGTAAAACAAGAACTCTTCTGTATAAGAAACTTAAATGAGTTTCAAAACATTAAAAATGATATTTCGAATGGTTTCCAAGTAGAATTGCGTTTCTAAGTAAATTAGAATTTGATATATCATTGTTTGAAAATGTACTAATTATCTAATTAAAGTTTAATTAACAAATTAACAATTGCTGAAATTTGAATTTTTTTTATGAAATTATTTTAATCATATACTTTCTAACTAATGTAAAAAAGAATTGGATTTTAAAACTTAGAATTTAAAAGAAAAAATTCTAGTGTATACATACACCTTAATAGGACTTCCTCTCTACAGAAAGATACAACCGCAGATATCGAAGTACTCCGATGTGACAGAAGTGTAGTGTGAAAACGATCTTACCCTCAAAACATGATAAAATGCATTCCCATCAACAACTAGTCCATCTGCTAAGTTTCAACTCGATTGAATGACAGCAAGTGGCTTCATTAGCTCCCCCGCCGGTCACACACCCTAAAAGTAAATGAAAGTTAATATACAGGATTTAAAATGAGTCTCCGCTGTATCAGAATACTTCTCTATCTAACAGAGCAAAAACTATTAGTTTTAAAAGTATTTAATTTATTACATTTATATAGAAACGTCAGGAAAATCTGCCAATAAGAAAAATGTCGAGATGCAAACTTTGGCCTTCGAAGTTATTTCAGGTCAAAGTGAAAAAATTTTATGTTTGCATGCGGTCCCACAGTGGAGCTGATTCACGAAAATGCTGGACTTAAAAAGGACAAAATCATTTTGTTATTTTTCTGATTTTTACCACGTATGGAAAGTAAAGGGAGTCTAGTGAAGGACTATCTCGTTTTAAAATTAGATATAACTCAAAAACAAATATCGATAGACTAATGAAACAAAAAGTATATTTATTTAGAAAGCTACAAAAATCTAATACTAAATTTTCCAAAATAGTTACAAATGTTGCCTACAGGTGGCGCTGTACACTGTAGTTGTTGTGAAAAAAGAGTGCTTTGAAGATCAGAGCGATCAGTCTTCCGACAGTACCATTTTTTAAATGTTAAAGGAAGTTAGAGTGACTGCAGAGGGTAAATACATTAAATACTTCTAAAATTTTCAACTACAGCGCCATCTGTTTGCAACATTTGTAACTAATTTTGAAACTTGTTTTTTCAGATTTTTACAGCTTTGAAAATAACTTTAGTTTTGGTTTAGTTCTTCTATCGATATTTGTTTTTGAGTTATTTAAACTTAAAATCAGGTAGTCCTTCACTGGACATATTGTAGTTGGTGTTCCGAAATGTTTTAGGCTGAGAGGAGACTGCAATTTTTGGACCCCATCGAGCATCATTCTGAATTTTTTATAGAAATTGGAGAAAAGTGAGTAGATTACGAATCCACTGGTCTGCCATGGCAAAAATGGCCGAAACTAGTCAAAAATCATCAACTTTTAATAAGTTGAACTAAATCCAATTGCCAAATGCGCCATAACTTGCCAAATAATGAGCATTTTTTTTTTTTACTTGGTAACCCTCTCTCTTTAATTTTCAATTAAGAAGGTTGCAGACGATTCGGATGTGTGGCGATGGCTTACTTGCATCTTTCACAAATGAGCCAAATTGGAAATAAACATTAAGTCACTGATGACGTAACTGATGTCGCCAATTTGGCTTACTTTTAAAAGATACAAATTTTCCAAGCCAGATATCAGAAATCTTTTGCGCTTTTTCTCATAGAAAATCAAAATGTAGTGGGTTGCCAGACGAAAAAGTTTGTTCTCTTTTTGGCAAGTTATGACATATTTGGCAATCGGACTTTAGTTCAACTCATTCCAAGTCGATTTTTGATCAGTTTCGGCCATTTTTGCCATGGCAGACCAGTGGATTCGTAATCTATTCACTTTTCTCTACAAAAAATTCAGAATGATGTTCGATGGGGTCCAAAAATTGCCTCTCGGACTATTTAGTTTTACCATCAGATGTTGTGTAACACTCGTTTTAAAAGTGGGGCAATCAATTGGATCGATTATGTAGAGGAATATTTTTAAAGAGTTGGGTGAAATGGGAGCTTTCCTCATTAGCGGTGGGGTGTCTCCAAACAGGTGTATCCCCTTTGCATTATTTATAACTTCCCCTTTTCGCTAAAGAAGGTGAATGTCGATTTGTAACTAGCCTTATCTCTTTTTTAAAGTTCGTTAGTTTAGAATGGGAATTTAGGTGCATTGCCAATGGTTTCGTTTTGTGAAAAGAAATTTAAAGGTATTACTGTCTCGAAAATAGTCTTGTAGTTCTCACAGATTGCAGGTGAAAGTTAGAGTTCTTTATATTCAATGATTGTTTCGGATTTTAAATAATACTATGAAAATACAGAAGTGATCGGATTCGAGTAAGAGGTAAACCTATCAAGAGTTCAGTAAGATTTGTAAGGAATACCTCGATCAAAATTCATTTAAAATGAAACTGATATTATACTGTTGCGTGGATGGGTTCGAAAGATTTGAAGCCAAAGCAGATGAATACTTGCAGAAATTTATTTCGATATAACTCTTCACAGATTCCTTTACAACTCCAGAACTTCTCGTTTTAGTAGAAACAATACAGCTCTATACACAACAATAGAGCACAAAACAGCAGTTAAACTTGACACACGACTGCTAAATCGCCGCAAAAGACAATGCAATACAGTTCGCTTTCGGAACTACTCGGAATGTTCACTGAGACTCAGTAATTCCAGTCAAATCACTGACTCAACTCAGTCAACAACTCAGTGACTCAAAATCACGGACTCAACTCACGACCGGTCTTATATAGGAGTCAATACCTTCGTGAATCTTCCAGAGATAGACATTTGGAGAACTTTCCAGAACGTGGTCGAAAAGTCCTATACATGTACATGGGGACCGAAAACGTCGCCAAATGGTCGTTAAGTTTGGCGACATTTAAAAATTTCTGGCCAAATTTAGCGACAAAAATTAGTCGCTAAAACCGTCGCCAACTTGGCGAGATTGCCATTACCATAATGCTAAATGCTTTGCTCCTTGTAAAACTCGCTTCCCAGCGTAATCTCTGTAAAACTCGTTATCAAGCATTAAGACACACATTGCGGGGAAGCAAACTAAATACGAACTATTGCACTGCCTTATGCGAGATGTACATAAATTTTCCTATTTACAAAATTAACACTACGAAATATTTACAAATATACAAAAATTCGTAACAAAATATATGTACTAGCTTAATACCCGTGCTTCACAATGAAATTTTACCGCTTACATTTTAACAATCAAAAGACATTCTACATTTTGGACGTTTAATCGCGTTTCGACGCCTGAAAAGTGGTTTATCAAAATCAGAATTCCTTACTTTATCCATGCTTACCTTTGTTGAAATTTGTTCCAGATTATATAATGATGACTAAATTGGAAATCAGGCATTGGCTTACTCTTCGTGACCCCTTTACAATTAGTTAATCGTTATTCAAATAGCTTATTTATCTGTGCCTTCCTTTGGCTCCAATTTTAAGACATGTGACTATATTAAAAGTGGAACATTTGAATATCTCTCCTTCGGAACGGGTAGACCTTTCAAACAGTTAATCGAGATTGGAATTGTTTACTTTATTGACATTTGTTTCAAATTGCAGAGTTGTGACATCACCAGTGGTAGAAAAGTGGGGGGATCCGCCCTCACCAACGATAAATTTTATTATTTCGTATATTATAATAAAAATAGTAATTATTAAGGGAACAATTTTTACTTCTTAACACTAACATTGAACAAGGGTTCAAAATTCATTGTTATTTGAATGAATATTCTGCTACTAAGTTTTTTGCTTGGAAGTAAGAGGGAAGTAATAATTCAACATTTTATACATTACTGTTTATTTAGATATAAATAGTGCTTCAAAATGTGCATGATTTACTTAAATTAACAGAGATCCCTAAAATATATATATTTTTTTAATAGCTTGTCTTTTTATGAAGCAAGAATAGAAATTTAACTTAAAAGGAACTTCCTCCAAAGTTAAAAGTTGACCAAAAATTACAGTATTTGTTAATAAAAAAATACTTGTATTTTTATTATACAAAGTAATATAATGCATTTTTGATATACAATAATTTTTTTAAACTTTTGAAAACTATGTATCACTTTTTCTCAGTATCACTACATTTAAAGGTTAATGTTATTTTTCCTGAGTAGTTTTTAGGCGGATTGAATGCTTTTCTTTTAAAAGTGAGGGGATGGATTTCAGTGTTTTTAGAAGTGGGGAGACGCATGGGTATTTTCTTGAAAAGTGGGGGGACGCGTCACCCCGCTTCTACCCACACTTCTAGCACTGAACATCACTGGAAGTGGGGCAATAAGCCTTTCCTCATATCGAACATTTCGACCTGTTTTCGACTCTTTAAAATGAGTTAATTGAGATCGGAATAACTTACTTTTATGCCCACCCTTAGTGCTCCAGAGTTATGAACATATTGGAAGTGGGTCATTTGGATATCCTTCGTTTGAAACGTTTGACCGCTTTTCGACCCCTTATAGATAGTTATTCGAGATCGGAATAGTTGATTTTTTCTATGTTTGTCCTTATTGACATTTGAAACAAATATTAGAGTTGTGACTGTATTGGAAAAGGGAATATTGACTATCTCTTGTATGGAACGTTTGACCTCTTTTCGACACTTTATAGTTGATTATTCTAGTTCAGAATAGTTGGCTTTTTCTATGTTTGTCCTTGATGACATTTGTACCGAATATCAGAGTTGCTACTATATTTGAAACGGGACATTTGAATAGCACTCGTTTAAAACGTCTAACCACTTTTCGACCCTCTAGAAATGATGAATGACATCGGAATAGATGACTTTTTCTATGGTTACGCTTCTTGACATTTGTACTACACAGTAAGGTAAATTAGCTCACTTTATAAATGTATTTGTTATGTTCTTTAGGAGTCTTAAAGGTAGCGCATTTTGAATTGGTTTTTAATTAAATTAATAGTTATTTATGCAACTAGTTGCAAAACTAATACTTTTTCAAAAGAGGCAAAAGATTATTTGACTAGCGTGTTAGTCCGAGTCAGATATTATACTGAATTTGAAAAAGTAATTCCACACAAGTTGCATACGATACTTTTTATAATCACGTGCACATTTTTTTTTTATAGATATGTATATTCATGTTTCAAACTCCATCAATGAATCTCTTCTTAAAATATGTTATTTTTTATGATAAGACTTTATGAAATTTGAGCACAAAGCGAGCGGTATAGAACTTTATTGCACTGTTACGAATTTTTGTATATTTGTAAATATTTCGTAGTGTTAATTTTGTAAATAGGAAAATTTATGTACATTTTGCATAAGGCAGTGCAATAGTTCGTCTTTAGTTTGTTTCCTAGCAATGAGGTCTCTTGATGCTTGATAATGAGTCTTACAGAGATAACACTGGGAAGCGAGTTTTACAAGGAGCAGGGCATTTAACATTATGGTGAAGGGAATCTCGCCAAATTGGCGAGGTAGAGCCAAGTTGGCGAGTAATTTTTGTCGCCAAATTTGGCGAGAAATTGCCAAATGTCGCCAAACTTGGCTACCATTTGGCGACATTTTCGGTCCTCATGTACATGTATAGGACTTTTCAACTACGATCTGGAAAATTTTCCAAATATCTACCTCTAGAAATTTCAAGTATGTTCGCCTCCCCTATAAAAAGCTCAGGAGAGCGCGGATGGAGTTAGTTGATTGATTTTGAGTCACTGACTAGCTGTTAGTTGAGTCCATTAGTTGACTGAAATTACTGAGTTTCAGTGAGTGTTCAGAGTAGTTCTAAATCGAACTGTATTGCATTGTTTTTTTGCGGCGATTTGAGCAGTTGTGTTGTCAAGTTTTTAACTGCTATTTTGTTCTCTATTGTTGTGAAAAGAGCTGTATTCTGTCTACTAGAACGAGAAGTCCTGGAGTTGTAAAGGAATCTGTGAAGAGTTATATTGGAATAAATTTCTGCAAGTTTTGATCTGCTTTGGTTTCAAATCTTTCGAACCCGTCCACGCAACAGCACTACTGCTCTCCTCGCCACCGTACTCCTCCTCATAGTTAGGGAGGCAGCGACACCCTCTGGTCATTTTACACCCACTGAACTGTGTAAAAATAGTTAGCTAACTTACAGGGTAATGTGAAAAATCCAATTCCACTGGCACGCCCAAGGTGTGCGTAGGCGGAGAGGTGATCAGAACATATAAAAAGAGCTAAAAAAAAAAAAAAAAGGGATTTTACACGGCTGAAACTTATTCCTACCTTTTAATTGGACTATTTTCTGAAGTTTTGAGGCATTCAGCCAGTAATGCGAGGGTGGATTATACTTCCGCTTCTCGTTTTTTGTAAAAAAAAAAAAGTTTCTAAAATTATTTTACACCCGCTGAAAATTCTACACTCGACAGTTGTTAAGTGTTAATCAAGAAAATAATGTCTAGCTAACTAAAAGGAGTGGGAAAACCTTCACCCGAGTCTATGAAGTTGTTGCGCGCTAAATTGTATGTGAACCATTCTTCAACTTAACTTGACATCACTAGACGGTAGATCGTCACAGTGCTCATAGTTATTTAATCCATTTTGGCGGCGTGAAAGCATAATGCTCGCCAAACCACAACCCTGTAGAGAACAAAAGGCTATAAGGTTTTGCGAGAATTATCTCTTCACTCCGCTAAAATGGATTAATTGCCAAAGAGCACGTGAAGATTTATCGTCTAGTGATGTCAAGTTAAGTTGAAGTTTAGTATACCCCCCCCCCCCCTCCCCGCGGTTTCGTTAGTCACTTAGAAGATGAAACCGTCTCCACCGAGCACTTAGAGTGGGATATTTTTTAAATCTTGCCATTTATACTACAACAATTGAAATGTGTGTGGTATAAAATCGATTTTATAGGTAAAATATTCAAAATTTTACGAAATTTTTTCTATATCGTTTTATCTAAAAAGCGGAAAATATGGTTTATAATGACATGTATGAATATTAATAACTTGAAGAAAAATTAAGTGTTCTCATTGTATAAAATATAGAAATCATCGTCAACGTCCGGATCATCATCTTCTTCTAGGGTACTTTCTTCATCAATATCTAGTTCTTACAAGATATCTGCGTCATTTTCTTCTTCAGGAACATCTGATAAAATGGAGACTGTTTTAATGACTGAAATCTATAAAATAATTGTATAAATTGAAAATAAACGTCAGTTATATTCTCCTCATTATTGATGCTCTTAACCGATGGTGGCAGCTGATCAACTTTGAACCACTTGAAGCTGTATTTCTTATCTTCTATCTCCCAATCATAATCACTTGGATCTAAAGCATGGAAATCTGGTAATACTGCACACAATTCTGGACCTAAGTCTTCGAAGAATTGATACGTCGAGTTTACGGGTACAAGACTATAAATAAAATTAACGAACCTCGTGTAGCAACATTTCTGAATAAATATGATATCGGTAACGAGAATGATTTGTAAATAGGAAAATTTATCTACATTTTGCATAAGGCAGTGCAATAGTTCGTCTTAAGTTGGCTTCCCTGCAATATGGGTCTTAATGCTTGATAACGAGTTTTACAGAGATAACGCTGGGAAGCGAGTTTTACAAGGAGCAGGGCATTTAACATGGTAAGGCATTTATGGTAGCATTTATGGTAATGGAAATCTCGCCAAATTGGCGATATATAGCAAAGTTGGCGACGGTTTTGGCAACTAATTTTTATCGCCAAACTTGGCGACCATTTGGCGACAGTTCAGTTTTACTTTTTAGCTCACTTTTCTATTAAAGCGTGTTTTTTAGTTTTTTAAACTATTAATTATTTTCTACTTGTTTAGTTTGGTTTTCTATTTAAGCGTGTTTTTTAGTTTTTTAAACTATTAATTATTTTTTCTGTAAACTATACATTTTTTTAGATCATTTTTTAGTTAAGCGTACAAAACTCTCCAGTTGTTCCTGCCAATAGTCACATGCTTGTCTCAAATTTAAGTCATATGTATGCATTAGTACACGCCGTATTACTTGGCATAAAACACTACCGTGTCCCTGAATATGAAAAATCACTAATCCTGAAGATCCTGGTAAGGATAATGCGACTAAAAAACACGCTTTGTATAACCGTCATGCCCACGACAAATCTTTCAAATGTCTGCCTTATCAATTGTCGATAATAGGTTTTGTGATTACTGGGATTGTAATGTTTAACTGCACACCAGAGTTCGATTCCGGAGAAGGTTGGTTAGTTGGAATTTAACGGCGCAAGGGCAACACAAGCTAATCCTTGTTATAAAGCGACAAACTTATTGAATTATTGTATTGTCATCGGTCTTTGACAAGTGTTCAAAGTTTGAATCAAATCTGATCGCTCAAAATAGGGCAAAATCGAGTCCAAAAGAGTCGGTTACAAGTATACAGGTGAAACTACTAAAAGCGTGTTAAAAAGAGCCAATCGTCGCTTTAGGTCCAGTTGATTATGGTTGGGAGATAAAAGATAAGAAATACAGCTTCAAGTGGTTCAAAGTTGATCAGCTGCCACCATCGGTAAAGAGCATCAATAATGAGGAGAATACTGCAGGTGTAAATGACGTTTATTTTCAGTTTACACAATTATTATATATATATAAAAGTTCACTAACACAGTCTTCATTTTATCAGATATTCTTAACGAAGAAAATGACGCAGATATTTTGAAGGAAATGGATATTGATGAAGAAAGTGCACTAGAAGATGATGATCTGGACGTGGACGATGATTTTTATATTTTAGATAGTGAGGACATTTAATTTTTTCAAGTTATTAATATTCGTACATATCATTATAAACCATATTTTCCGCTTTTTAGATAAAACGAAATAGAAAAAATTTCGTAAAATTTTGAATATTTTACCTATAAAATCGATTTTATACCACTCACATTTCGATTGTTGTAGTATAAATGACAAGATTTAAAAAATATCCCATTCGTACGCGCTAGGTAAGTGTGGAAAGAGCTTCATTTAAGTAATTGAAGATACCGCTTGGGCTCGAATGGTTCACATACAATATTTAGGGCGCAACAACTTCATAGACTCAGCTGAAGGTCTGCCCACTCCTCTCAGTCAGCTGAACATTATTTTCTTGCTAAATATTTAATAACTGTCGAGTGTAGAATTTTCAGCCAGAGTAAAATAATTTTTAAAAAAAAGTTTTTTTTTTTTAAATACATAAATGAGAAGCGGAAGTATAATCCACCCTCCAATTACTAGCGAAATGCATCCAAACATCAGAAAATAATCCAAATAAAAGGTAGAAACAAGATTCAGCCGGTGTAAAATCACTTTAAAAAACGCATTTTTTTAAGTGGTCTTTTCAAAAGTGGTCTCATTGTTCATGTCGCTTAGAGAAAAAGTTATATTTGCCCCTCTAGTATTCAAAAAGCTTTAAAAAATACAGTCTCAATGTCTGATAGATATAGTGATAGCATTATTTTGCTACCCCCATCTTGTGTTCATCGCGTAAATATTTTGAGGTTAAGGTGGTCCTACAACTAATGAACAAGAACAAATTCGAAGAGCACGAAAACGGGAATGCGCGAACATAATAGTATATGACACAAATAGTTCCATGTAAACATGAAGATTTTCTGTCAAATAGTGGCAATTAAAACATGTTCATACAACAACTACAAATTCGTCTTGAAAAGGGAGGAGTGGACGTGAAAGAAGCTGTAGGAGATGCTGATGCCTTAATTGTTGCCACTACTTTGCAAAAATCTAAATATAAAGGAAAGGTGACAGTTCTTGTTACAGATAGTGGTAGAACTATAGTGATAGATAGAAACTAGTGATAAACAATGCTAGTAGCTAGAACTCCTAATAAAGCAAACGTTATGCTTCTTGTATCGAACGTCGGATCAAAAATTGCTAAATTGTACTATATTGTAGGTATACACAGAAAGATTTTTAGGGATATGAAGAACCATATACTTTTCATCCATTTTAGGACTGGATGCGATACAACATCTGCACTGTAAAGTAAAGGAAAGGGGTATCCTATCTGAAAATTTTAAAATAAAGAAAACGCTGGAAATTTTTAATTTGGTTGAAACAGATTGTGATAAAAAATCAGAAGCAGGAGAAAAGTTCATGATAACACTTCACAAAAGCCAAAATTGGGTAACACTAAACGAATTACAGGTATACATCTACAGCAAGGTATCGCCAAAATTGTAATAACCACCACTTTTAAATTAGAAACTCTCCCTCCAACGTCAGCTGAGGCACGTCATCATTCACTTTGTGTTTATCATCAAATACAACAGTGGTTAAGAAATGTTCCTCAACCTACAATGTTACCTACTTTTTCAGATGAACTGTTATAAATTATACCTTGCAACAGTAAGAGTAACTGCAAATCGAGTAGCGGGTGTGATTGCAGGAGAGCAGAACTTAAATGCTCAAATATTTGTGAACAATACCGAGGAATGTGCAAAAACAAATTAGTAGATAGTATACTATTTGATGAAGAAAGCAGCCTAGTACTTCTGCTTTAAAGACAAAAAAGATTTTTAAAAATATAAATATATATCCTTCTAAAAGAAAAAAATAGTTTTTCTAGTCGTATAACCCTTCAACCACACTTAACATCACTTTCTATTTTATTTCAAGGACGGGGATTATAAGAATTATATCCTACAAGTATTGTTATTGCTCTTTTTTATGCATTATTAGTTATTGCATTTTAACAATATGTAAATAGTTGAAAATTAAAATTTTCTATATATTTATTCAGGAAAATTTTTATTCAGAGATATTTTTTCTCATAGATGCGTATTACATGTTTATCTACATATCTATATAATATGATATTGTATTCCAGTTTAAAAAAGGTCTTAAATGGAAAAGACTTGAGGAAAATGGTTATTGTGTCTGATTTGATCAGGGTGAAACACCGCACGCTTTATTATGAGACTCCCATTACGAGAGGTAGCGTTTCACTGAAACCCTCAGATATCTGCAACTATTCATCACACAAGCAATATTTATAAATCTCTAAAAATCTGAAAAAGAGTTTAATAGTTTTATGCATCTTTTATTAATAATAGAAGCTCTCAAATCGAAAAAAAAATAGAAAAATACATGGTTTTTCGACTTTGACAGGCTTTTATCAATTTGTAAGTTAATGAATGATATCAAATTTATATCTAAATTAAAGCCCATTTATTTACCTTTCATTTGAGCTCAATGCGACTAGCCGTTCGTCAGTAACAGTTACTACAGCATTTATCCAGTGCCCCAGCATTCCAGCACCTAAAAAACCAGGAAGCCGAAGAGGGAGAGCTTTTTTCGGGTTGCTCAGGGCATCAAATAGAGCCACTCTGCAAAATTTCAGCTCAATGGGAATTTATGCAAGGTTCAACTCTAGAATGACTGGACTGCACTAATTACGTTGGATCGTATGAATCCTTCCGCTGAAAGAATATAGTTCCGGGAAACGTTTCCTAGTAATAATAATAACAACCTGAGCAAATGGTTTTGTATTAAACTTACAAAATGTGTTGAAAATAAGTGCTTTTGAGTTTCAATCTTATTCATATTGTTGCACAAATTGTCTGTATATATTGTAAATAGTGACGTATTATTTCAAAATTCTATTGTAATTTATTTTTATCTTATTTTATTTATTAATTAATAGCGATTATACAAGTTAGAAAAAGGTGGCAACACCTAAAGCCATCGAGAAGTTTCGAGATATATCTTTTCTATGAATTGGATGGAAATTTCGAGAATGTCTCACGCGCTTGTATATAAAAGACTGGAGAACGGGAAAGTTTGGAGATTGACTTCGGATTTCGTTGAAAGCTGATCGCGATCGCTTTGTTGACCTATTGGAGTGAGCTTGTATAATCGCTATATTCGAAGCTGTTCTTGTTGAAGCTTGTATTGAAGATTAATAGTGATTGCACTGTTATCTGTGAATAAATTTTGTGAGTTTTCTGAAGAGAATAGATACTAGTTTTTATCTGAAAAACTGTGCCGTCATTGCCTCAGCGGAAAAATTCATAACAATATTTTACTTTCCTGACCAAGAATATTTTATGAGTATTAGCGAATCGTATGCTTAGGCCGAGCTCTTTCCCTGACGTCACGCCGACCAAACGGTATAGTGGTTAGCGTGCTGGCTTCTAGACCGCGAGGTTGCGAGTCCCGTGTTAGGCATGGGTGTTTGTAAATGTATGCTGGCTTGTCTAATGACGAATTATAGTCGGCGCATTATAGCCCTCGTGTTGCTGACGGCGCAAGATAATCTGAAAACAACCAACCAACCCTGACGTCACTCGAATTGGCGCGTGAATATTCACTTCGCCAATGTTTACTTGAACGACGCCTGCTTTAAGCACAGAGGCTGTAAGTTTGATAGTGATTCATCATCAACATATTTAGAAATTATTCATAAATCTGTATTTTGTACATTTAATAATGAATTCAAATACAAGCTATGCATTTTCAAAGCACCAAAAAGGCAAACCCTTGAAATCCGATGCGAAAAGAATAGTGATGAATGTTTTTGTTATGTTACTGATGTGTAAAAGGCAACATAAGGACACTACCGTAAAAATGTTTTTTTAGTAGCTTTCAACAAATGTAAATATTTCAAGAATCTTTTAAAATATACAGTTTTGGCGCTGTCTTTAATGCAGTGTATAGCCATCATTTACAGTTTTTGTGACGCTAAATCTACGAATTAAAAGTTGCCTGAAAAAATTTAATGGATTGTCGAAATTTATATTAGAGTTCTGTTGATAACTTTGCAAATTAATATTTCAATGCGAGAATTCTTCATTTATAGGTTATTGAGTTTTGCCCTAAGAAACTTAACAGTGTTTGTGCTTGGCAATCTTGAAAACAAATTTGTAATATTTAAGTAAAAAAATTTCGGTTTCCAAGTAAGAAAGAAACACTTTTGTAGAAACAGTTTTCAAGATAAATGCTGTTTGCAGGTACAATACTCGAAATGCACAAAGAGAATTTTAGTTATAATTTCAACTGCAGAATTCGCAGATTTAGTGATGGAATAGAGCTTACGATTTTAGCAAAACGTATTAGATAACGAATATTTTAAGTTTTAACTAAAATTTTACGAAACAGTAAAACTCTTTTACTATACAAAAAAAAAAAAAAAAAAACCATATTTATGTAATTTTTTTCCAGAAAAGTATCCTTTTCCAACGAGCACTTTTTCGTAATGCAGAAAAAATACGGCGAAAATGCATCTATTCCCTCACCCCAAAATAGGGTTTCTTTTTTCGAATGTTTACTTAATTATTCAAGAAATTTTGGCGATAATCGCGCCAAATCTGTTAACACGCTTCATCCAACGTCCCTGCTGTTCAATGACGTCACATAAGAATGGAATCACACAGATGCTGAAACCGGTTCAAGCCTTTTACTGATCTCTAGTTAAGTTGGAGTTTAGTATAGCTGTATAACAATCTTCTAGCCCAGTGCAGTTAGACATTACTTAGTAGAAAACCTTAAAATTTGGTGAGTAGGTACGAAAAAGATCTCATAATGAAATGGCATAAATTGTTTTCTTTTAATGTCTATCTATTATAAATAAAAATTGAAATAGCTAAACACAAAACCAGGTGGAGCCACTGCAAATGCATTGACGTAAGCTTTTCAAATATAAAATATTGTTACGAATTTTGTATATTTGTAGATATTTCGTAGTGTTAATTTTGTAAATAGGAACATTTATGTACATTTCGCATAAGGCAGTGCAATAGTTCGTCGCTAGTTTGTTTCCCAGCAATGAATCTCTCAATGCTTGATAACGAGTTTTACAGAGGTAACTCTGGGAAGCGAGTTTCAAGGAGCAGGGCATTTAACATTATGGTAATGGGAATCTCGCCAAATTGGCGAGATAGAGCCAAGTTGGCGACTGTTTTGGCGACTAATTTTTGTCGCCAAACTTGGCTACCATTTGGCGACATTTTCGGTACATGTATAGGTACATGTATTCCATGTACATGTATAAGGACTTTTCGACTACAATCTGGAAAGTTCTTCAAATGTCTATCTCTGGAATATTCACGAAAGTTCCCCACTCCTATATAAGGACGGCCGTGAGTAGGGTTAGTAGTTCTTGGATTTTGAGTCTCTGAATTAGTTGACTGGTGAGTTGACTGGATACTGGTTAGTTCTAAAACGAACTGTATTGCATTGTCTTTTGCGAAATGTACATAAATGTTCCTATTTACAAAATTAACACTACGAAATATTTACAAATATACAAAATTCGTAACAATATGTTAGACGCTATTTTCAAGTTTTTAATTTATGTCATTTCATTTAGTGATACTCTTCGTACCTTCTCGCTAAATTTCAAGGTATTGTTATGCACAAAAATTGGTATTTGGGAGACATTTGTCCCCCGCGAGACAAAAGGTCACTCGCCTAACCAAAGGTTAATTTAAAAATCAGGAAATCCTTCGCTGGACATCCTGTGTATTGAAGTTTTATTCTAATTGTAAAGACAGCATTTTCCATGTGTTGCAAATTCATCCCTTCTTTTCGAACTCAACAAACTGCCTCTTTTCCGATCCACTTCATCGTCTGAAATAACAGGCCTATTAAGCTCCCCCCATCATCAGAAGGAAAGATAAAAACTTCTAACCGAATAAAAAGGTTTAAGGTCAATCCAAGAGCATCTTAAACCATCAGATGGACGGACAATTTCCGGGATTGTTTTACAGATGAGGGGCCTGGGAATCGATAATGGCCAAGGTTGGTGGATTAAAATAAAAAGTATTCTTACGATTTTCCTCCCCTTTACTCGGAAATTAGAAGAATGTAGCCATCTTGAAGGAAATAGGGTGTCTACTATAGCTAACAAAATATTTTATTATATTTTAGGGAAGGGCTTATTTCTTTTTGAAAACGTTTGAACTTCCATTTTGTGTGGGTGGTGAGTAAAACTGTCCAGAGCTAATTAACCCACTTCCCGTCATTCAATCAATCTGAAACTTGATAGATATATTTGTTGTCGGTGACAATTCATTCTATCAAGTTTGAGGTCTGTCACGAAAAGGCTGCTTTTACATACGTTTCTGTACAGCTCGAGAGGATTAGTTAACCCACTTTGCTGTCATACAATCGAGCTGAAATAGCAGATACATTTATTGTTAAAGATGATGGATTCTGTAAAGTTTTTTTGGGAACAAAAAAAAGTTAGTCCATGGTACGGAATCGACGGTTTTCTTAGTAGTGGTCAACCACTATGAAAAATCAATTTGAGATCCAAATTTCTCAAATAAGTTGCAATTGCATATAAGTGATTTATAATAAAAACCATATTTTTATCGGTTATTTTGTTTTAATTGATTTAAAAATAATACTCCGATTACTTTGATTTTGATCTGACCAAGCGAGATTGTACATTTTTCTCAAAATAATAGAATAGTTATTTGTGCCACTATAGTTGGGAAAATACTTTTTCAACTGGATAGACTGCTTAACGTTGGGAAAATGAAGCCGTTGCCAGATGCCATTGGTGGGATAAAAAATACGGATTGCCGAGGATTGAAAATAAAATGTTGAGTTGTACACAGCAGAAATGTCAATAGTAGAACTTAATTAGTAATAATGTGTCAAAAAATATCTACTCTAACACTTTACAAGGTATTTCGCATTCCCATCCAACTATAAAAGTGAACTGTGATTGGTCAATCATCCCACCAGCTTCGCAATCCCCGGCGCGTTTTTCTCTTTGCATTGACATTGGAACAGTCTATCCAGTTGTCTATCTATATCGATTGGTAAAACACGAGTCCATAATTTACCCGTGTTTGAAAAAGTATTTTCCTACTTGTTGCGCGTAATATTTTTTATCAAGTCAATGAATCTCTTCTTAAAATGTCATTTCTATAACAAAACTATATAAATTTGAGCACGAGTCGTGCAGGGAAGTTACTTTCCCGCACTCCTCGGGATAAAGTGATACTTTCGACACGATTTCTGATTCAAAATGATCAAATAAAGGTAGTTTTTTTTATATATACTTTCTTATTACGAAAAAAAGTTTGGAGAACTTTAATTTTTTTCATAAGCATTCGCGAAAAAAAGACGTTTTTGCAAATAGACTGAGAGGCGACTGCAATTTTTGGACCTCATCGAACATCATTCTGAATTTTTTATAGAAATTAGAGAAAAGTGAGTAGATTAGGAATCCACTGGTCTGCCGTGGCAAAAATGGCCGAAACTAGTCAAAAATCGATTTTTTTATAAGTTGAACTAAATCCAATTGCCAAATGCGCCATAACTTGCCAAATACTGAGCATTTTTTTTTTATTTGGTAACCCTCACTCTTTAATTTTCAATTAAGAAGGTTGCAGACGATTCGGATGTGTGGCGATGGCTTTCATAAATGAGTCAAATTGGCAATAAACATTACGTCACTGATGACGTAACTGATATCTCCAATTTGGCTTACTTTTAAAAGATACCAAGTTTTCCGAGCCAGAGATCAGAAATCGTTTACGCTTTTTTTCATTGAAAATCAAAATGAAGTGGGTTGCTAGACGAAAAAGTTTGTTCTCTTTTTGACAAGTTATGACATATTTGGCAATCGGATTTTAGTTCAACTCGTTCCAAATCGATTTTTGATCAGTTTCGGCCATTTTTGCCAAGGCAGACCAGTGATTTCGTAATCTACTCACATTTTTCCAATTTCTATAAAAAATTCAGAATGATGTTTGATGAGGTCCAAAAATTGCTGTTGCCTTTCGGAGTAAAACTATTTTAGAACTGGAAATGCAAGTTTTATGTTTCTACTTTGTAGTAGTGTTTAGATTTTTAGAAGATGTATAATATATGATGTTATGTTTATAAGTTAGACGAGTACTTATTGAATTGAACTTTTGTCACTGTGTAGGGTTGATGTTAAAGGAATATAACTTTAAAGAGAGCTGTTATTGGTCATGAGAGTGTGACGTCAATGACGTAATCACGTGTGAGGGAAAATCACGAGGTATGATAGTTGCAATATGATAGGAAGAGAAAAGTATACTAGAACAAGAACTTAAATGCTTGACTATTTCTATTTTCTCAAACACATCGAGTGAAAAATTAGACTCTTATTGATGTACAATTATATGTAGTTTTTGTAAATTCAAAATGGCAATCGAAACCATTACAAATAATTCAATAATTTATACTGATTGTTGTTTATCCGGATCTAAAATTCAAATAACTTCTTTTAAGTTGGTTATCTCAGATATATGAAACTCCAATAGAAAGCAGAAAACACAATGTTCTATCGAGAAAGTATCATGCAGTTTTTGTACTTTTATTTTACATTCGCTAGGGCACTATCCTTTATTTCTAAATAGAGAGGGAAAAATGCGAATTTAGGAATAACGTAAAACGTTAAGTGACAACGACAGAGAAACTTTGAAGTGATAATAACACTGATAAGAAAGATTTTTTTTTGCAACAAAACTACTAAAAAAGTATTTGACAACAAAGCTCGATTAAACATTGTTTCGCTACAAATGTACATCTACGAATGAAAAATTCAAAATATTTCATATCTTTTTAGAAAAGTTTTAATACACTATATGAGTCGTTCATTTCCAAAAGTGCCTGCCGACCAAACGGTATAGTGGTTAGAGTACTAGACTCTAGACCGTGAGGTTGCGGGAACGAGTCCCGTGTTAGGCATGGGTGTTTGTAAATGTATGTTGGCTTGTCTAATGACGAATGTTTCGGCGCATTATAAGCCCTCGTGTTGCTGACGGCGCCAGATAATCTGAAAACAACCAACCAACCAAAAGTGCCTAGTTGCCACGCGGAAAACTTTTCAAGAAACGAGAAAACTTGTATTGCTGTTATGTTTAAAAAAAAATCTGTAAATAAATTCGAAACACAATTTACAAGATCTTAGGTTGGTATTATTTTATATAAAGCAGTAATAAGCTGTTATAATATGCAAATAGGCAGTTTTAGAAATGGAATAAAATGCAACTATACTAAACTCCAACTTAACTTGACATCACTAGACGGTAGATCGTCACAGTGCTCATAGACATTTAATCCATTTTGGCGGCGTGAAAGCATAATGCCCGCCAAACCACAACCCTGTAGAGAACAAAAGGGGTTTGGCGAGAATTATGTCTTCACTCCGCCAAAATGGATTAAATGTCTATGAGCACTGTGACGATCTACCGTCTAGTGATGTCAAGTTATGTTGGAGTTTAGTATAGGCCCGGTTTGAATTTGTACCCTAATTTCAGTCCTTTTATTAAATAGGATTTAGAAACTTTTGCCCCTGTAAAACTATTTTAAAATGTCTATATCAGTTGTGTCAACAACATGCAATTTAAATCTCAACTTTTCAAATTTTGTCAATTAGGCTCTTTTGGAAATGGACGACTCATACTTTATTCTACCATGAGAAACATCTTTCGATCTTTCCGACACTGGATGAACCCACACCTCAAAGTTGTAGTACTAATTCTGATCAATACTCTATTTTCAACTACCCTTATGTATATAAAGTGTGTACTTATGTGATACACTATCTACCAATAAATAATTGGACACCTGGGATAAAAGAGATAAACACAGTTTATTCAAATTCAATATGTGGTTGAGCCTCCACCTGAGGCAATTGTAGTATTAACACTCCGGGGCATGCTTTCCACAAGTGTTTGGATGATGGACAGTAGTATTTTCTTCCACTCGGCTTCGAGTGGACATGTGCTTTCTTTCACCGATTTTGGACGGTTGCTGCACTCCTTAATTCGACGATCCTACTCGTCCCAGAGGTGTTCCATAGGATTCCTGTCTGGGCTCAGAGCAGGCCAGTCCAGTCGGTTCTGCCCGCTGTCATCATACCAATCCATGGTGGACCTCGCAACATGACAAGTGGCGTTGTCATATTGGAAGTAACAGTGATCCAACCCTTAAAATTGCCACAGCGTAGGGAGCACATAGTTATCTAGATTAGTGGTGTAGTAGTCAGCGTTGAGCCTACCATGAATTGGAATCAAGGGTGACGTAGATCAGACATCCACAATTGCATGGGTGTCCAAATACTTATTGGTAGATAGTGTATAAAGTAATTTAAACCCATTGAGAGTCCAGGGAATGGGCAAAATTGTACAGTTGTTTTCCTTTTAATAATCTTTAAATTATATTTCTGATTCTAATATATAATTAATTTAATTTATTTTTCTTATTCAACTTGTTTTAAATGGGTTTTAAACTATCATCCTAAAAAAAAATATTTAAAAAATATTTTATTTTAAATTTTATTTATAAATTTAAAAATGCTGTGTATTTCTGGAAAAACTGGGGATAAAAGGACGCTATAATTCGGAACAGCCGCTATATGGGTTAAAGTCAAGCATGTGGTAAAAAAAAAAAAAAAGGGAAAAAATGTGTTATACATTTGTTACACGTTTTAAAATATCCTTAATTCGAAAAAGTAGTCTAGAAAAAATGTGCCTGTAAACAGCATAACTCTCGAAAGAATTGGCCAACGTTGTTCAACTTTTGGTTGGTTGTATTCAGATTATCTGGCGCCGTCAGAAACACGAGGGCTATAATGCGCCGAAACATTCGTCATTAGACAAGCCAACATACATTTACAAACACCCATGCCTAACAATGGACCCGAACTCGCAACCTCGTGGTCTAGAATCTAGCACGCTAACAACTATACCGTTTGATCGGCTGTTCAACTTTTGTATGCGGATTATTGGTTACTAGAGGACTTGTCATTAAAGTTTTTGTCAAAATGACGCACGCGTATAAAGTAGCTGATACTTTCAGCCGTTTTTTTTTTTTTTTTATTTTTTTATTTTTTTTTTTTACAATTTTTAAAAAACGGCTTTAACGATTTGATCAAAATCACTGTGGTAATGCCTTTTCTGTTTCACCTGCCCGAAAGGACTAATATAACATAGGAAACTTATCGTCTAATTTTGCAGTGTTTTTTATCAATGCGATAATTTTCGCCAAAAATATCGGCAAACTGACAATTAATGAAAATGGTAAATCGCTCCAATCCATGCCAAATTTAAAAGCAATTGCCAGTATTATAGTGTAATATACGATAAAGAACCTGTTAAGATCATACCCTATACTCGCTTATGTTACAATCTTCTAGCCCTGTGTATTTAGAAACTACTTTCTATAATACCTTGACATTTGGCGAGTAGGTACGAAAAAGATCACTTAATGAAATGACATAAATTGTTTTCTTTCAGTGTCTATCGATGGACAATTCCAGCACTTTTTAAAAACGAGTGAAATTGGAGTATGTTTATGAAGAATTTCTTTCTGATTCCAAATACTTAAACAAAAGTTCTTTAAAAAAATTAGTTATTTAAATATAAAGAAAAGAAAATGCCCCAAAACCAGACCGATTAAAACAGTCAACAAAGTCCGTGACGTAAAGACGCCTATCGTTTCTATGGTTATCGTTGAGGTTTCTACCAAATAGTTGGCGTTGAAAGAGTTGGCGTTGGTAGACCATTACCACATTCCGTACAGGTTGGCGTGATTTGCGAGTAACTTTCAAATCTGGTCTCCGCTGAAGCATTTCAAGCCGAGATGCCGTGACGTCACATTCAATGCCAGCGAAATAAGTTGTTTTCTCGCCAACGTTTAACAAGGTGATTTTGATCGCAAATTAAAAAAAAAAAAGATAAAGCGCACTGAGCATAAATTTTTGCTTTTATGGCCTTTTCGAAACATGTAGGATTGAATAAAAAAAATTTGGAATTGTTCATTATAAATGAAAATTCTAATAGCAAACGACAAAACCAGGGGGAGCCACTACATGTGCATTGACTTAAGGATTTCAAATATATAATTAACTACATTAGACGCTGTTTTCGAGTTTTTAATTTATGCCATTTCATGAAAGTGATCCTTTTCATCCCTACCCACGAACTTCAAGGTTTTATACGAAGTAATTTTTAAATGGACTGGGTCAGAAAGATTGTAACACAGCGAGTATATAGTCCGAGAGGCGACTGCAATTTTTAGACCCCATCGAACATCATTCTGAATTTCTTATAGAAATTGGAGAAAAGTGAGTAGATTACGAATCCACTGGTCTGCCGTGGCAAAAATGGCCGAAACTGGTCAAAAATCGACTTGGAATGAATTGAAATAAAATCCGATTGCCAAATATATGTCATAACTTGCCAAAAAGAGAACAAACTTTTTCGTCTGGCAACCCACTGCATTTTGATTTTCAATCAGGAAAAGCGCAAACGATTTCTGATCACTGGCTCGGAAAATTTGTATTTTTTAAAAGTAAGCCAAATTGGCGACATTAGTTACTTCATCAGTGACATAATGTTTATTGCCAACTTGGCTCCCTTTTAATAGATGCAAGTAGCCCGTCGCCAGATATCTGAATCGTCTGCAACCTTCTTAATTGAAAATTAAAGATTGAGGGTTACCAAATAAAATAAAAATGCTCATTATTTGGCAAGTTATGGCGCATTCGGCAATTGTATTTAGTTCAACTCATTAAAAGTCGATTTTTGACCAGTTTCGGCCATTTTTGCCACGGCAGACCAGTGGATTCGTAATCTACACACTTTTCTCTAATTTCTATAAAAAATTCAGAATGATGTTCGATGGGGTCCAAAAATTGCAGTCTCCTCTCAGTCTAATAGGAAATGATCCTCGCAAGAACCTCCTCTTCAAAGTTGGGCGATTTTCCCCACTCCTCTATATTCCAGAAAAATTCCCTAACCAGTTTTCCCTTCGTTACAAGACAAAGTTCCCCTTCATCTCCCGATCCTTGGATCGTGATCATTTGTCCCGGACAAAAACAGGAAAACCCCCTCTTTTCCATCATCCCTTCCAAACAAGAGAAATAAATTAAAAGTCCTCCCGGGAGCTCACAAAGGGTCTCGCTCCACTTCTCATGAAAGGGACCCTTCGGAGAGGTCGGAATATTTTTATTGGCTCTCTCTTGGAAGATCCTCTTTCATATTTCAATGCTCCGCTTTATTTAATTAAGTGAGGGATGTCGTGTACACTACAAAGACAAGGTTTGTTTTTCGATGAATTGAAGGCACAGTCAGTGTGGATATATGTACAGGCCCGGCCTAAGGCGTGTGCGATCGCACACATGCGATTTTAAGATGAGAAAAATACTTAATATTGTTACGAATTTTTGTATACTTGTAAATATTTCGTAGTGTTAATTTTGTAAATAGGAACATTTATGTACATTTCGCATAAGGCAGTGCAATAGTTTGTCGTTAGTTTGCTTAATGTGTGTCTTAATGCTTGATAACGAGTTTTACAGAGATAACGCTGGGAAGCGAGTTTTACAAGGAGCAGGGTATTTAACATTATGGTAATAGAAATCTCGCCAAATTGGCGAGATAGAGCCAAGTTGGCGACTAATTTTTGTCGCTAAATTTGGCGAGAAATCGCCAAATGTCACCAAATTTGGTGACCATTTGGCGACATTTTCGGTCCCCATGTTCATGTATAGGACTTTTCGACTACGATCTGGAAAGTTCTCCAAATATCTATCTCTAGAAGATTCACGAAGTATTGACTCCTATATAAGACCGCCGTGAGTGGAGTTGGTTGGTTAGTCAGTTAGTTGAGTGGAGTTAGTTAGTTGAGATACTGACTGAGTGGAGTTACTGACTTGGTTGTCTGTCAGCGAGCATTCAGAGAGTTTGTCTTTTGTGGTGATTTAGCAGTTATGTGTCAAGTTTAACTGCTGTTTGTGCTCTATTGTTATGTATAGAGCTGTATTGAGTCTACTAGAGCGAGAAGTTCTGGAGTTGTAAAGGAATCTGTGAAGAGTTACATTGGAATAAATTTATGCAAGTTTTTATCTGCTTTGGCTTCAAATCTTTCGAACCCATCCACGCAACAGTATTTTCTTTGATGAACAACGCATGGGACTAATGATAGGGGTTTGATGAAGGAATCTACTGTTAAAGGCTTGATGATATGTGAAATTAATATCGGATTAGCTTAAGAAGATTTTTATAACAAGATTAAAACCAAAAAAGACTTTTGAAAAAAAGTCTTAGCCAGTGAAAAGTACAAGTAAATATTGTTCAAATTTTTTTTCTTCATTCAAAGTGTTTCTTCTTACTTAAGTAACTTATAAATATTAACATGTAAGAAATAAAATGTTTAAATTTATATGCTTGTGTCATTTATTATTACCCCTGGTTTAGATTCCTAATCAGTAACCATTTATTAATAGCATTGCTCTAAAATACTAAAAACCCCCCAAGGGTGTTTACCCTTGAATGACCGCGACGCTGGGGAGCATTCTGAGAACATTTCAGAATTCTGGCAAGCCTAGTGTTATATATATCAAGTTTAAAAAATAATCAATGCGGCTCTTTTATCTTATGCTTCAAATTTCAATGTTGCAGTACTCGGAAATTCGTACCCTCGTGCGTTTAAAGCGTTAATTAAAAAACCAACTCTTCTTCGGAAACGATCACCAACACTAAAAGAGGAACAGAAAAAAGAAAACCATTTGTCATATTTCTTATTACCAGCCGCAGACGATAATGCCAATAGAGTAAAGTTTAATTGTTCGCGAGTACAGATAAATGCTTTTAAAAGCTCGTTCAAAGAGAAACCGGAAGCAAGACTGGAGACGACCGAAGCGCCACCGGATGTGAAACGGTCCGAAAGTAAGTCACAGCGATTTGTCATCATATTTAGCAAACGAAGCAGACTTTAATAGAAGAGGAGGGAGGGATAAATTTAGACGTCCCCCTCCGCATTCGAACTTTAAACGTGCAGCTCCATTGAGGTCATAGAATAGTAGTTGCAGTTGTAGTTAACGAGTTGTCTTGCTTGGGAAGTCTGCACGTTATTTTACGGTTACAGTTGCGTTGTTTTTATTAAATCATTGATATTAACTTCGATTTTGGGTGAGTGTGGATGGGTGGCTAGGTATTGGGTATGTTGATGACCGGAAAATCTGCGTCCAATTATCCCCTTGCCGTCATTCAATGGAACTAAAACTTAGCAGATAGATTAGATGTCGACGACAATGCATTCTATCAAATTTCGGGGGCTGTCAGTGTCACTAAAAGGTCGCTTTTACAGGGTACCAATAAACCAACTTGCCGTCATCTAATCGCGCTGAAATAGCATTTAACTGATCATTGAACAAATTCTTTCCTGTTGCCAAGTTGTTTCAATAAATAAATAATAAAATTGTTCTAATACGAATAAATTAAAGATATTTGGATGTGAATACATAAATTATCATTCATTTTTAAGGAATAAATTTTGAAAAGTAGTTTGCCGCCTATTTTGCTGATAGAGATGGACAATTCTCTGGCTGATGCACGGGACATTTTGACTCTTTTTTTTTCCTTTCTACTCGTAAACATAAAAGAATTTCAAAATTAAGATGAATCGAATAGTTATGTTTTTTTATTTATATAAAATTACTCGGTGACAAAATTGTTTGGAAAAATAAATACTTTAACTTGGTCAAATATGCATTTATATCTACTTCGGCTGCTTCGGAGGGTCGTTGGTGGCCTACAAATGTATATTTGACCTAGTTAAGATAATTGTTTTTCAATATAACTTTGCCACTAACTAGATTTAAATAAAATATAATTAACTAGATTTGTCATAATTTTAGAGTTTTAATTTGTTTACGAATTGAAAAAAGAGTCAAAATGTCTCGTGTGCACAGCAGAAAATTGCCCTGATGTTTTAAATATTTAAAATTCATGCCCAAACCAAGCACACGCTGGCAACAGAAGCGGCGCTTTGTTAATGAATATAAAAATTGGCAATGCATAAAAAGGATTTATATTTAAAAATTTGTTTTTATGAGTTATATTATTTATTAGCTAACATTTTCTTCTTGTTGGCAAGTGAAAACATAAATCAGTACATGGCTAACAACCGCAAAGACATTATACGTTTACATAAATTATCCAGAGTGAAAAAAATGAAGTTAATAAATTCGGTTTATACATAACATATTTTTTATTTTGTATATGTAAGTAAAAACAAACCTACTATTTCAGTATCGTCTTTTAATTTAATTATATATCTTTTAAATCGCGTCTTTTTTTTTTTTATCTTCTTTTCCGATTATTACTTTTATTCAATAATATTTTCACGTTTCGGCCTTCTAATGAGTTAGTTGATATTCAAGAATCTGAACTGCGCATTGAGAACTCACATTACTGCTCGTCATTGTGTCAGACTGGTTTAGTAACCCACACCCTTGTTATTTTCATTTGCACATTTTATTAAAAAGCTTAAAAAGTAACTAGCAATAACAAAATATCGGCAGGGGGTGCAAAACAAATAATTTAAGTTTGTTAATGTACATGCTAAATTATTTCAATTTTAAATAATATCTTCCTGTGCCCCAAAACATATGAAAACTGTCAAAAAGTCAAATTTTATGCAAATTTTGCCTCTAAAAAGGTGACATAACAATACGTGCATTTTATACTTTATGACTTTCCTAAACATAATTTTAGTTCACTGTATGTATATAAAGTGACACATGGAGGTTAAGTTGTTAAACATTTTAATTTTTTTCCAAAAACGTAAGTTTTCATTCTAAACCATTCCAAATGAAATACTCTCATCCCTGTTTCTCTAAGTCAGACAACAGGGATTTGACCTTGAACACTGGATTAAAAATATGTACTACATTCAAGAAGGGATTGAAATATTATCCAAGTACTGAAAAAAGAAGAGCATTTTACAATTCTTCAGGAACCAGGCTCGCAATATATCGGCCATGTTTCTGTCAAAACTGGAGAGGCAAAAACTAAAAGAGTTCATAGTACAATTTCTGGAGGTGGAATAGAACTGAATGAACTTAGTAATTGAATGTGATGGAACAATCGTCATTGACGTTTGTTCCATCACAAAGGAGGAGTAATTCGTTTGCTGGAACTGGAGCTTGGGAGACTTGGTGCATTTGCTTGCTCCATACCAACGAACTGCCCTTACGACACCTCTTATGTTCAATGAATCGTGCCACAGTTGGTGCCAAAGCATTTTCCACGCCAATTGACAAAGCCATTAAAACCTGCGAGAATCTCACTATAAAGAAATTTTTCTCAATAAATTTAGAGAATATAGATAATATACCGAATATAGATAGTTTGATTCTCAGTAATGACCATAAATATTTATAAAATATATTTGCTTAGCTATATCACTTGCTTCGTGCTCTTCCGATCTATCACTGAAAAAAACCTGCTCTTGTTGCACACTCAAGATGGCTAACAACTGTAAACCTTATTTTGAGATTGTATGCAGGTACAGAAACTCCATCAGAAAATGTGTTATGCCTTACCACGTATATTATGAAAGTATATGCACCTTTATCTCTCTATATATAAGGCAAAGCCCTCACTCACTCACTCATCAATAATTCTCCCACTTCACACACAGTCACAACTCTGAAAATCGACACAAATATCAACAATTGTAAAAATAGAAAAAGTAAGCTATTCCGATCTCGATTAACCCACTTTAAGGGGTCGAAAAGGGGTTAAATGTTCCAAACGAGGGATATCCGAATGTTCCTCTTCCAATGTAGTCATATTTCTGATATTTGGTGCAAATGTTAAAAAAATAAGTCATTCCAATATCGATTAACGAATTTTTAAGGGATGAAAAGTCGACGCAATATTGAAATTATACGAGGATTAACTTAATGTCTCAATTCTAATACAGCTACTACTTTGAAATTTAGAACTAAAAGCAAACATAAACACAATAAACTATTCCAATATACTATTCACAATTATAAATTTCGTTTAAAATGACAACAAAGGAAAGTTCCTATTTTGATAAATCAATTTGTCGGGATCGAAATGGGAGCAAACGTCTGAAGTGTAGAATACATGAATGTCTTTTGATCGCTAAAATGCTAATGGTAAAATTTCGTAGCGCAGCACGGGTATTCAGCTAGTGGTTTCTTGTACAAAGAAATGGCTCTCTTACAGAAGGAGTCCATCATATATGGGGATTAATATCATTTTCTCGATATATGACACAGGATATCCGAGCTATAATTGGTAATGTTATTCAGCGAAATAGTTTTTTTTTTTTTTTTTTTTTTTTTTTTTTATCATCATCCCGAAAATTAATTACTAGAAGCCAAAAGAAAGAAACCGTAAACATTAGAATTTTTAAAGCGCCAAAACTTAACTTCAAATTAGAGGATTACACTGAACTTATTAATTGGCAAACAGTTGGTCCCAATGATCCTCCTATAATTAGTAGTATGCCAACAGATGAAATTGAGAGTGCAGTCAATAACTGGAAAGCAGTGGGAATGGGCGACATATCCTTGTCGCACTCAAGCAGTTGAAGTCCGACTTGAAGCATCAAAAAGTCTATGGGGAGAAATGAAGCGTCATGGTTTCATATTAAATAGTCTAAAATCAAGATCCTTAGTAAAAAGTCTTAACACTAGGCCAGAATATAAGATTTCAAATGAACTTTAATTTCAATTAACTAGCAATGAATCTTTCATTAATGATGATGGTAACGAGCTAAAGTTGAACCCAAGTAAATGATTAATCACCTTATAAAAATGTTGGAAATGTAAATATCTTTCATAGATGGATTATTATAGTAAAATCTAGTAAGTTTACTTTTATATAAACTTAGATTTAAATATTATATTCTTCGAACTTGGAAATACTTTTTTTTTTTTTTAATTTGATTTTTGACTCGATTTCAGAAGGCTTGGGGTACCTCGAAATACGAAGCAAATGTAAAATACTTTTTTCTATATTTAAATACAGCTACGTTATATTATAAAATTATTCTGCCGATTCTGTAATTTTTTTTTTTACAAAATGTTTCTTTTAGGGTACTTTTTGCTAAAATATTCTTTTTCAGCAAATTTTTAGGGGACTTGGGGCACCTGAAGATATTAAAGGTTTTTGTTTAACCTTTTACGATATTCCAATGAACCAAAAATACAACTTTTGCACCCCTGCCGATTGGTATTTCGAAAGAAAAAAAAGGTTTTTTCGCTTCACCCTAGTGAGCAGGCTTGCGAATACCGTTGGGGGCACCACCTAAAGCTGCAGCGACCGAGAAATGAGTCCGACAAACTCTTTCACATCAGAAACTTTCTTTTATTTACTCAACAATTACCATATGTGCCTTTACCCATACTTTTTACTTTCAATTACCCATATGCTTACATAAGGTAATGAAAGTATAGTAGTCGGTCAATAAAAAAAAAATTCGGATTTTTTTTTTTTTTTTTTTTTTTTTTTTTTTTGCATTTCTCCACGTTTTGGAACATCCTAATTTCAAAAAAATGATTTAGAAAAATGGCTGCCTGTGTGTATGTGTGTACGTGGTCAGCATAAATCTCGAACAAATTGAGCTACGGTGTTCATATTCGGTGTGCGGGTCGGTGATGGCACACTAACCTACCATTAGAGGTTTCGTCACAATCGCGCATGCGAATAAGGTAGCTGCCATTGAAAAAAATCATGCTTTTCAGTAATTGCTAAAAAACGGCTCTGACGATTTTGCTCAAAATCGCTGTGGTAATGCCTTTGAAGGTGTTCTAAACAAACCCACCTCCGAAATTCTCATAAAAATGCGATAAAAGCGTGAAAAGTTGAAAAACGAGTGCCTGTAACACAGATCTCTCTGCCCTTGACCATTGGCCATCAACGAAGGATTTTGTTTACGTTTCACGCACAAGCATTGACAATGTAATGTCTATCGAATAAAGTTACCATTTTTGCAATTTTAAAGTGGTTTTAACTTGTTCCTTGAAATAATTCTGAACTAATTTTACACAAATAACTTAGCTACATAAGTCATTCACAGTTTGAGAAAAATTTATCGTGAGGTATGAAATGAAGGAAATTTCAATATATTCAGTAAATAGATAATCTATGTTAAAAGGACGCATATGTTATCATGTTGTGCTAACATAATGTTAGCAACACTAATAAAAAATATTACAACCAGATTCGTATCTCAATTCAGTATTTTCTAATTATTTAAAATTAGGCTAAAATGGAAATATTAAGATAATATTTAAAATATGTTCCTTGGATCTGATTAATTTATAAGTTTTATTGCTCATAAAAGCTTGTGCTTATGTGATTAAGATTTATATCACTGAATTTTTTTTTATTTATACACGATGTTATTTAGAGAGGAGTTTGTCGTTGGACAATTGTGACCCTCTTTTGACCAATCACAAAATACCTTTAAAAAGTAAATTCAATAGTATAACCAATCACGAACTCGTATTTCATTATCTCATTATACATTGTGAGAAGCAATTGTCCGTGACGTCATCATGCATTAAGTCCAAGCTGAACCTTAAAACAAAAACGCCGCATACTTCAACGACTGGTACAACAACGAAACCATAAAAAGCTCTTTATTTCGCTGCAGACTACAAAAGGATCCAGCAATCAATCACTCGCAATAAACTAAAATACGCCCACTTTAACCTCACCGAATAATGCCATATATTAAAAAAAAAGTATGATTTGACTGGCATAAATTCCATATCTGCTATAAGAAAACGACAATAAACTTCCTCCTTTCTTTTCATTGGACGATATCGAAGTGGAGAAGAAGTGCGTCCTCTCAACTCCACTCGTCCTTGAAAAGCGATGGAATGCGGAATTCCATTCTCTCGAGGCATTCCTTCGCCGCTTCTAAATCCTCGACACCAGACCACTAATTAAAGCCCACCATTCTACCTTTCTGGGTTCCAGATTAAAATTATGCCCCTCGTAAATCATTGGATAATGGTGACATTTAAATTCATCCCCCCCCCCCCGCTTTGCACTTCTTCGGACTACGAAGGCATAGTCGCGTAATTAGTCCGGTGATGTGACAGTTCTGCTTACAGGACAAAAAAAATATATAAGCTTGATAAGTAATTTTGAAATACAATAAACTTGATATCAATAAAATAATTGGCTAAAATCCAAAAAATGGAAAGAAGAAAAAAAGCAGTTTAGATCCGAAAATGGAAGGGGGAAAAAAACGCAGTTTCCTATTAAGAAATCCATTGCCATATATAAAGAGCCATTTCTGTTGCCACCGTGTGCTTGGTGTTAACATCTAATTTTAAATATTAAAAATATCTCTATCGCCTGATTGGATAACGGCAAAGGCGTTAATTAGGCCTCCGCAGATTTGCCCGCAATCGACAAACATTCCTACTCACAAAATCGAAGTTAATATAAAGGATTTAAAAAGTATATGTCCATAAATCTAAAATTACTCTTTAGGAAAAAACATAATTACAATTTTATAAATTGTAAAAAAAAAAAAAAAGTCTTCAAGACCACGATAGTGCTTATCGCAAAAATTTAAAAATCCTCTATTGAAAATAATGAGTTCCTCAAATCTTCCTTTCTGCATTTTCAGTGAAATCTATATATATATAAGGCAAAGCCCTCACTCACTCATTCACTCACTCACTCACTCACTCACTGACTCACTGACTCACTCATCACTAATTCTCCCACTTCCCACATAGTCACAACTCTGAAAATCGGCACAAATATCAACAATGGTAAAAATAGAAAAAGTAAGCTATTCCGATCTCGATTAACACACTTTAAGGGGTCGAAAAGGGGTCAAACGTTCCAAACGGGGGACATTCGAAAATCCTACTTCCCACATAGTCACAACTCTGAAAATCGGCACAAATATCAACAATGGTAAACATAGAAAAAGTAAACTATTCCGATCTCGATTAACACACTTTAAGGGGTCGAAAAGGGGTCAAACGTTCCAAAAGGGGGACATTCGAAAATCCTACTTCCCACATAGTCACAACTCTGAAAATCGGCACAAATATCAACAATGGTAAAAATAGAAAAAGTAAACTATTCCGATCTCGATTAACCCACTTTAAGGGGTCGAAAAGGGGTCAAACATTCCAAACGGGGGACATTCGAAAATCCTACTTCCCACATAGTCACAACTCTGAAAATCGGCACAAATATCAACAATGGTAAACATAGAAAAAGTAAACTATTCCGATCTCGATTAACCCACTTTAAGGGGTCGAAAAGGGGTTAAACGTTCCAAACGGGGGACATTCGAAAATCCTACTTCCCACATAGTCACAACTCTGAAAATCGGCACAAATATCAACAATGGTAAAAATAGAAAAAGTAAACTATTCCGATCTCGATTAACACACTTTAAGGGGTCGAAAAGGGGTTAAACGTTCCAAACGGGGGACATTCGAAAATCCTACTTCCCACATAGTCACAACTCTGAAAATCGGCACAAATATCAACAATGGTAAAAATAGAAAAAGTAAACTATTCCGATCTCGATTAACACACTTTAAGGGGTCGAAAAGGGGTCAAACGTTCCAAACGGGGGACATTCGAAAATCCTACTTCCCACATAGTCACAACTCTGAAAATCGGCACAAATATCAACAATGGTAAAAATAGAAAAAGTAAACTATTCCGATCTCGATTAACACACTTTAAGGGGTCGAAAAGGGGTCAAACGTTCCAAACGGGGGACATTCGAAAATCCTACTTCCCACATAGTCACAACTCTGAAAATCGGCACAAATATCAACAATGGTAAAAATAGAAAAGTAAACTATTCCGATCTCGATTAACCCACTTTAAGGGGTCGAAAAGGGGTCAAACGTTCCAAACGGGGGACATTCGAAAATTCCACTTCCCACATAGTCACAACTCTGAAAATCGGCACAAATATCAACAATGGTAAAAATAGAAAAAGTAAACTATTCCGATCTCGATTAACACACTTTAAGGGGTCGAAAAGGGGTTAAACGTTCCAAACGGGGGACATTCGAAAATCCTACTTCCCACATAGTCACAACTCTGAAAATCGGCACAAATATCAACAATTGTAAAAATAGAAAAAGTAAACTATTCCGATCTCGATTAACCCACTTTAAGGGGTCGAAAAGGGGTTAAACGTTCCAAACGGGGGACATTCGAAAATCCTACTTCCCACATAGTCACAACTCTGAAAATCGGCACAAATATCAACAATGGTAAACATAGAAAAAGTAAGCTATTCCGATCTCGATTAACCCACTGTAAGAGGTCAAAAAGGGGTTAAACGTTCCAAACGAGCGATATATTCGAATGTCCTACTTCTCATATTTTCATAATTCTGAAAACTGGTGTGAATATCAATAAAGACAAACGCAGAAAAAGTAAACTATTCCGATCTCCGGTGGAAAAGGGGTTAAACGTTCCAAACGAGGAATATTCGAATGTACCACTTCCCATATGGTCACAACTCGGAAATTTGGTACAAATGTCAAAAAAAATAAACATAGAAAAAGTAAGCTATTCTGTTCTCGATTAACCAACTTTAAGGGGTCGAAAAGGGGTTAATTGTTCCAAACGAGGGATATCCGAATGTTCCTCTTCCAATGTAGTCATTTTTCTGATATTTTTTTGCAAATGTTAAAAAAATAAGTCATTCCAATATCGATTAACGAATTTTTAAGGGATGAAAAGACGACGCAACATTGAAACTATACGAGGATTAACTTAATGTCTAATTAACTTAATTCCAATACAGCTACTACTTTGAAATTTAGAACTAAGAGCAAACATAAACACAATAAACTATTCCAGTTTACTATTCACAATTATAAATTTCGTTTAAAATGTCAACAAAGGAAAGTTCCTATTTTGATAAATCAATTTGTCGGGATCGAAATGGGAGCAAACGTCTGAAGTGTAGAATACATGAATGTCTTTTGATCGCTAAAATGCTAATGGTAAAATTTCGTAGCGCAGCACGGGTATTCAGCTAGTTCTAATATATTTGGCGACAAAATGTTGACCTTGGACCATAATAATAACAGCGGCGTACTTTGCTCGTAGGTCCGGCGATGCTGTGATGTTTTAGGGATCAGGTAGGTTGCGAATATAATGAATAAAATCATAAAAAAAAGTTTTAAATGTCATTTTTTTTTTCTCTGATGATTTCTGAGAAAAATATAAAAATACCCAAGAATGTAATTAATAAAAAAATCTTATTCCAACTCCGATAAACGTAACTGCTTCATAAAATACAGGATGTCCCAAGTTCCAAAAAAAGATCCGTCCTATCTTTCGGATATTTTTTTGTGTGTGTAAGTGGACAGTTTTTAAATAATTAACTTGTAAGTGTGTATATTACACTGTCAATGTGGATATCCATCACTTATTGCTCATCTTCATTTAGTCTTCATCGTGTATGTGTTTTCAATACAATCACTAGTTTAGGTAAGTGGGTTGTACAATTTTTCTCAGTTCGTCTTACCAAGGGACAATTACTTTGGGTCTTACTTACTTACCAAAATGATTACTTATAAAAATGATACGACATTTTCCCATCACCAAGAAAGAACACTGCTGCTGTAAATTAAATGTCAGGAAGGGTAAGTTCCCTTTGCGCTCATATATTCTTCAAAGCAAGTATAGCTCATATAGAAAAAAAAAAAAAAGAAAAAAAAAATCATATGCATGGTGATGTCACAGGAAACTGCTATTTGAAATGTCTATTGATGAAAAATTCAGGGTACCTTTGTCATTGGTTAAAATAATTTCAAAAATCAATACTTTTAACTTCAGACTTTTATTTAAAAAAAAATATTAGGTCCAGAATAAAACATTTAAGCATATATGAATTAGAGTTGCTTCATTAAGCTCTATAGCTTAGAGTTGCGCTATAAGCTTGGAAAGTCATCCAAAATAAGGGTTGCCGGGAAAAACACGAATCCGTAAGTAATCCTATTTCGGCAGTTGATCGCTCCTTTGGCGCAGCGGAACAATAGCAAGTAGAAAGTGTGAACCTATTGGCGTGGTGATACATTATGGATTATCGTTGTTAAGAGCATAACATATATGACATATAAAAATCGGTAGCTTATTCAATAAAAATGCAAAAGTAATCCTCATCAAGATTTTTGTTTATATTTCGTCGTAAGCATGCCAAGGAACTAACGCCAAAGGAACGCAAAGCTCACCAATCTATCGCCAAAAAGATTTTGTTCGAAAAACACTCGATACTATGTTCAAAAATTATTTTACATAATTAAAAACATTTCATTGCGATAGAAAAAGACATATTGTTATGAATTTCTGTATATATGTAAATATTTTGTAATATTAATTATGTAAAAAGGAAAATTTATGTACATTTCGCATAAGGCAATGCAATAGTTTGTCTTCGCTTTCCTGCAATGTGTCTCTTAATGCTTGAAAAAGAGTTTTACAGAGATAATGGTGGGAAACGAGTTTTACAAAGAGAAGGCCATTTCTTGCCAAATTGGCGAGATAGATCCAAGTTGGCGATGGTTTTGGCTGCTAAATTTGCTCGCCAAATTTGGCGAGAAATCACCAAATGTCGCCAAACTTGGCGACCATTTGGCTACATTTTTGGACCCCATGTACATGTATAGGGCTTTTCGACTACGATCTGGAAAATCCTCCAAATTTCTATCTCTAGAAGATTCACGAAATATTGACTTTCCTATATAAGGCCAGCCGTGAGTGAAGTTAGTTAGTTGATTGGAGTTACTGAGTTAGCTGTCTCTCTGTGAGCATTCAGAATAGTTCTAAAAGCGAACTGTATTGCATTGTCTTTTGCCGGCGATTTGTAGCAGTTGTGTATCAAGTTTTTAACCGTTGTTTTGTGCTCTATTGTTGTGTGAAGAGCTGTATTCTGTCTACTAGAACGAGAAGTTCTGGAGTTATATCGGAATAAATTTCTGCAAATTTTGATCTGCTTTGGCTTCAAGTCTTTCGAACCCATAAACACAACAATATTATGATTCTAATCCCACAAACAAGAAATATATGCTGTGGGAAAAAGAAATTATGCGCTTGTAAGACATACTATAAGCCACGCATACATTCTTAAAATGATAATTGCAGGGGTAAAAATTGATCAATTTGAAAAATAATACTTAAAAAAGATAGATTGAACTTTGATTAATTGATAATTAAAGAAAATAAATGTGTACATTTCTTTATTTTAGAAGATTACACGGGTTTATAGACGGTAGGTAAAAAGCAATGTTAATCACCATAGACATCTTCGAATTCTGCCTGCGGCGGTTGCTTTTCGCTTTAAGCCAATAGGATCTCGCTGCTCTTTTCTTTTACTTCAATTATTTATTTATTTATTTATTTATTTATTTATTTATTTATTTATTTATTTATTTATTTATTTATTTATTTATTTATTTATTTATTTATTTATTTATTTATTTATTTATTTATTTATTTATTTATTTATTTATTTATTTATTTATTTATTTATTTATTATAAAGCCCACTACAGAAAAAAATTCCATTTAAAGTGTACAAGGAATAGTACATTACGAACAAGCAAACAATAGTAACAAAACAAGATCACACATTTAAAACCAGCAGACATATAGAAAAAGATACATTAAAAATATCCAAATCAACAGAAATCAAATTAAAAATTCTATAAAATTTACTCAAACAAAAGTTGTCAATGTAGTTATATTTGGTAAAAACAGTAATAAATAAATTTCGGCTACGAGTATAGGTCGGTACATCAAATTTAATGCAATTATGGATCTCAATGCAATCAATAAAATTATTAAGGACTTTGTAAAAGAAAGAAGCACAAGAAAGCTCACGTCTAGATTTTAAACTGGGGATGCTGAAGAAATTGCGGAGGAAAGAAGAGGAGAGATCATGAGAATTATAATAATAAAGATAACGCATAAATTTAGTCTGAACCCTTTCAAGAATTATAATTTTATTGTTATAGTAAGGGTCCCAAATAAACACACAGAAATAAACAAGAACATCCATCATCTCTAATATGAATAGAGCAACTCAACAAGGTTTTTTTTTAACCGCCTTAGTAAGTTGCCGAGGATATGACTTCGCAGCACGAAGAATGTCAAGATGGTGTTCTAATTTAATCCAGGAACGGTTCAGCATCCCGGGATAAACAGTTTCTTGGACCTTTAGCTTCAATTCCACAACATTGTGAAACAGCGGCTGCTCGTGGGATACAGCAAGTACAGCCGGACTGCCATCTTAATTATAAATTTAAAATAAAAATTTACTAGTTGCTAGTCAACTTTGATTATTTATTTTACTAATTTTTATAAATGTACATTAGAATCGCAAAAGAAGATGAAATTTCTGAGGTAAGTAAGAAAATCTGCTATAAATAACAAACCAGTTACGTATTGCACAATTGAGGAAAAACTAGGGATGTGTAACATCGCACAACTTTCAATTACGCTATAATATTGAAGTGGATATGTGTCACTAAACGTTTTAATATTTTCATCATTCGTTTAGCAAAAATGGTCAGTTAGGTGATATTTTTTGCGATAATTCTTGAATGGGGTCCCTTCTTTTTTTTTTTTTTTTTTTTTTTTTTTTCTCTGCATATTTTTTTTTTTTTTTTTTTTCATTAAAAAAAAAATGATGACTTTGGCTATATACTTTTCGATAATTCCTATACTATCCTTTCTTGTAAGTGAAATTGAGGAGAGAAGAAATACGATCGTTGATGAGGTTTGCTGAAGGAAAGAGAATTCTTTGTTAAAGGCATTCGTTTTTCAACTTTTTTACGCCTTTTAATACTTAAATTATTTTTCCACCAAACGATAATAGTTTCTGCGTGTGTTTTCTTGTTACTTCTTTAGTTAATACTAAAACTTTTAATTGACCCATTTTGAAATATGGAGCCCCGTTATAAGTAAGTTTAAATCAGTCCCCCCCCCCCTATTTTCTTTCTCAAATTTTGTTGCATGTATTGAAAGAAATCTTTGCGTTTGTGTAAGTAAGTCTAAGAAATTTCCATTCATGGATTGAAAACTAGAAATGGAAAGCTACTTAAGTAAACAAATTTTTTTTTTTTTTTTTTTTTTTTTGAGACCCTATATCAATCTTGATTGGCACCTAATAGCCAACAAAAACCATTCTTCACTGAAAATATTTAATATTAGTAATATCTTTAAAGGGAGGGAATGAATGTACAGCGTGTGATGTTATTTATTACTATCAATATTTGTCAAAAAGAAAATTTTGTTCCTTACAACTTTAAAAAAATTTATTATAATGCCTTTTCGAGTTAAATATTTTGTGTATTTACTTGTTAAAACTTTATCTGGGCATGAATTTCTTTGAAAGTCAATTATTTGAAGAGTTTTCCCATTTGTTGGAATTTAAATTTTGAAACACAGTACTTTTTCTATGCAAATACCTTTTAAACATGATTTGAGAATCGCCCACAAACAACGGCCATTTCTGTTTATTCGAGTTCTGCACAGCAAAAGTAATATGCAGTTTTGTTACTGCGCCACCTGTTGGCAACATTTGTAACTAATTTTAAAAATTTAGCATAAAATTTTTACAGCTTTCAAAATAGCTACACTTTTGGTTTCATTCTTCAATCGATATTTGTTTTTGAGTTATTTAATTTTAAAATCAGGCAGATCTTCGTTGGTCACCCTGTAGTAACTTCGCTAATTTGACGGTTTAAGGGTGTTTTATTGTGGAAAGCGAAATAGACTGAGAGGCGACTGCCATTTTTGGACCCCATCCAACATCATTCTGAATTTTTTATAGAAATTAGAGAAAAGTGAAGAGATTACGAATCCACTGGTCTGCCGTGGCAAAAATGGCCGAAATTGGTCAAAAATCGACTTTTAATAAGTTGAACTAAATCCAATTGCCAAATGAGCCATAACTTCCCAAATAATGAGCATTTTTTTTTATTTGGTAACCCTCACTCTTTAATTTTCAATTAAGAAGGTTGCAGACGATTCAGATATCTGGCGACGGTCTACTTTCATCTATTAAAAGGGAGCCAAGTTGGCAAAAAATTACGTCACTTATGACGTAACTGATATCGCCAATTTAGCTTACTATTAAAAGATATAAGTTTTCCGAGCCAAAGATCCGAAATCGTTTGCGCTTTTCCTCATTGAAAATCAAAATGAAGTGGGTTGCCAGACGAATAAGTTTGTTCTATTTTTTTCAAGTTATGACATATTTGGCAATAGGATTTTAGTTCAACTCATTCCAAGTCGATTATTGATCAGTTTCGGCCATTTTTGCCACGGCAGACCAGTGGATTCCTATTCTACTCACCTTTTCCTAATCTCTATAAAAATGATGTTCGATTGGGGTCCAAAAATTGCAGTCGCCTCTCGGACTAAAATAATAATCCTGACTTGATCTGAGGTTTAGTTTTAAAGGGTATAAGTGCATCTATTTTAGGAGCAATATCCGCGCAATCACAGCGCTGATATTAACTGCTGTAATTCATAAGAGAACACAATAACTTCCCCCATATTAACTTAGATAAACTCGCCTGTATTTGCGCTTCGATTAGATACCCCCTGAATAAACGCCGAAAACATGATATTGCCTTTCTCATAGTCCAGTTATTTCGGTGGTTGTTCCCCTATTACAAGCAGCTCATTTCAATGTGCAGTTGAAACAGGACGAGCCTCTTGTGCTATTGCTAAAACCATAACTATACGTGTGTGCGCTGAATTGGTATATTTATTGTCCGAGAGAAGACTGCCAATTTAGGTACTCCATCGAACATCATTCTGAATTTTTTTATTTATAAAATGTAAAGAAATGTTATACATAGAGATACGACTGCAATTTTTGGACCCATCGAACATCATTCTGAATTTTTTATAGAAATTGGAAAAAAGTTAGTATAGATTACAAATCCACTGGTCTGCCGTGGTAAAAATGGCCGAAACTGCTCAAAAATCGACTTTTAATAAGTTGAACTAAATCCAATTACCAAATGCGCCATAACTTGCCAAATAATGAACATTTTTTTTTATTTTATTTAGTAACCCTCACTCTTTAATGTTCAATTAAGAAGGTTGCAGACGATTCAGATGTGTGGCTATGGCTCACTTGCATCTTTCACAAATAAGCCAAATTGGCAATAAACATTGCGTCGCTGATGATGTAACTGATGTCGCAAATTTAGCTTACTTTTAAAAGATACAAGTTTTCTGAGCCAGAGATTAGAAATCGTTTGCGCTTTTTCTCATTGAAAATCAAAATGCAGTGGGTTGCCTGACTAAAAAGTTTGTTCTCTTTTTGGCAAGTTATGACATATTTGGCAATTGGATTTTAGTTCAACTCATTCCAAGTCGATTTTTGACCACTTTCGGCCATTTTTTGCCACGGCAGACCAGTGGATTCGTAATCTACTCACTTTTCTCCAAAAAATTTAGAATGATGTTCGATGGGGTCCAAAAAATTGCAGTTGCCTCTCGGACTATTAGTAAATCATGAATCCACTTGTCTGCCGAGGCAAAAAACGGCCGATACTATTAAAAAATCGCCTTTGAACGAAGTTGAACTAAATCCGATTACCAAATCTATCATAACTTGCCAAATAATGAGCATTCTGTTTTTATGTGGTAACCCACTGCTCTTTAATTTTCAATGAGGATGAATGCAGACCATATCTATTCTCTGGCGAAAAATACTCACATTTTTAAAAGTGAGCCAAATTGGCGATAAATAATTCGTCCCTGGATGACGTAATATTTATCGCCAACTTTGCTCTCTTTTAAAAGAAGAAAAATCTTGGAGACATTAAAGACAAAATCGTCTGCAGCCTTCTAAAATGAAAATTCAAGAGTGGTGGGTTACCAGAGAAAAATGAATGTTCATTTCTTGGCAAGTTGTTTATATATAGGGTGTCTATAAATTAGTTGGACAATGGTATTCAAATAGATCAGTTGTTGTTGTTGTTGTTTCTAATCTCCCTTTTGTCTGACGAAGTCAGACAATATCAGTGAAGCCATTGACATTAATGAAGTCTGACACTAGTTGTGGACAGTTATAAATGTCCTCCCAGTCCAGTCCAAGGCAGTCCAAAATGTGCTGAGGTGATGCCTGTTCTTTTTGGCATTTAGGGCAAAGAGGAAAATTTTTGCTTCCCCCGGAATATGTGAGGTCTTTAAGGTGACCACTAGCAAGTCGGGACAGACGGGTATTGGTGTGCCTATCACAAAAATAGATCAGTATAACTCATAATAGCTTGGCATAAAAAACACTTTTTTTTTGCATTCAGAATGGCATGATGAACATAAATTTGTTGGGGAAAAAGAAGGGTTAATAATGTCTAGTTATTAGGAGTTATACAGATCTATTTGAACTTCATTGTCCAACTTATTTATTGGCATCGTGTATTCAGAAGCCGCAGAAAGTTCCAAATGCGTTAAGATTAAGAAGTTTCAAATAATTGTGTTCTCTGGTATCGGTTCCACTGTTCCTACCTAATATACTCTTTGTGGTATTATTTAAAATATCCAAACTTTATGATGTTGATAACTGCAGCTGATGATGTTTCAAATATTCAGAAACTTAATTTTACTAGTTCAAAGTTGTCCCGACTCCTAGATTGAATTTAAAAAAAAAAGTATTTTATATGAAACTTCTGATGGTGGGTTCAAAGTTACCCTGAATGACAGGGTAACTTTGCACCTGGTTATTTTCCTATTATTTGGTGCTTTCATCATCAGCATTTACTTATTTGTGTAAATTAAAATATAATTTAGGGTTTATTCTTCCGTTTTATACCATTAGGTCTAAAAATACTATAAAAACATGAGTGGGGAAGAAGAAAATACTGAAAATGTGGTTCAATGTTACCCTGATTGACTGTACCTAATGGTAATACGCCTCTTGGTCCATATTCGATGACGCACCAAAGCTTGCACTCAACTTTCGAACCTATATAATCGAATCACGTAAAACCCATAACACGCTTCTTCCTTTAATGTCTGAATACAAGTTTGGTCAATATATTTTGAAGTTTTTCCCACACATTCCAGACTTACTGTCACAAAAGTGAAATCAAAATAATCTGAAAGCTTGAAAAAGCATGGCCAGACTCCTGGGAAGCAAATCGTTTGGTTGTGGCCTCCATCTTTAATTCATATCTTGTTTTTCACTTTCCAGAATATGACACCAAAAGAGGAATCTACTTTTTGATATTCTATTTTCGGATTGTGCGACTGTCAAAATGTCAAGTACATTAGATTTTTTTTTTTTTTTTTTTTTTTTATAATCCTCCGAGTAAAAGAGGATTAATATTTATGAATAAATATACAGAAATTCAAGTTTGTATAGTGTTAGAATAATAATATAAACTTTAGTTATGTGTACCATTGTTTGTTTTGGCAAACGTCTGCGTTTCTTTTCTGCGAGATTCAGATTTCTTTTGACGTCACAGTTCAATTTCATATTCGTAAAAGCGGAAGAAGCGCTCTCGATGTTCGATGAGGATTTTTTTTTTTTTCTTTTCTATATTTTATATCAAAAGCCTTCATTTTTGTAGATTTTTCAGCAAATATATTTTTAGTGCGTTTTTATAGCTTTTATAAATCCTTTATATTAACTTCGATTTTGTGTGTGTGGAGAGAGGGGGGGGGTATTTCGATGAAGGGGGAATCTGCGGTGGCCTAATTAACTTCCTTGCCCTCATCCAATCGTACTGAAACTTGGAAGATAGATTCGATGTCGATGACAAGGATTTATATTAAAAAACTTTGTTTTTATGTCTTATATTATTCTTTTATAATTATACCTTTTAAATCTTTTATATTAAACTTCAATTTTATTTGTGTGTTTGCTTGAGGCAGGCAGAATCTTCGGAGGACTCATTAGTTCACTTGACCACATCCAATTGTGCCAAATCTTGGTGTGCAATGATGATGCATTTTAAGTTTGTTTTGGGGGATAAAAAAAAGTTAGTCAATGCCACAGGGAAGGTGTTTCTTTAAAAGTGGTAAAACGGTATGAAAACTCCATCGCAACTCAAAACCGCTTAAATAAGTTGCAATTTCACACAAGAAAATGACAATGCACATAGAGAAATTAAAAGTAAAAATTTGCGTTAATGGGTTCTGATTTTTTCAAACTTTCCTAGGTACTCTTCCGTTTTCCGGGCGCAAGTGATAAATCGCCAAATAATGTAGAATTTCGCCAAATTTCTTCTTACAACCATAAGGGGAAAGTTCGTTTGGGTCCATGTGCTCTATTCTTTGAATTCATTTTCAAAACAAAGCACGTTTTCCTTCCATTCGGTTCGCTTGGCAACGCCTCGCGTTTGGTTGGCGACATTTGCGCCCGGATAACGGAAGAGTACCTTTTCCTACTGTGTACTTATTGTTTTGTTAATATTGCATTTGAAATAAAACCCCGTGTAAAACAGTGCTAATGAACCTTTCACAGTAACTTCATAGAAAAAAATAAGTATAACCAAGCAAAAACTAAGCTTTTCCCAAATTTTTCATTGAGTAGATTGAGATTATTTGTTCAAGAAGTCATGTCAAAATTAAAATGTTCAGTACTTTTAAAACATGCATCAGTTTATACAGGATTAAAATAGTTTGGAGAACACTAAAGCGTAAGCAGCTTTCATTGCGGGCGATGGGCCTCGATCCCGAGACCATTGGATCTCGAGGCAGATGCTTTACCGCTGTGCAAAAGAGTACTCCAGTGCACAGAAGCGTTATCTGTTATTTGAGGTTGCCACACAGCCTCCTCCTAGCTACGAAGGAGCGATTCTGTTGTTCTGATCAACGTTTGATCGTAGTTGGAGGTTTGGGATGCTAGTTGCATCGTTGTGCCCGCTTGTTGCGATGTAGTCTCTCCTTTCAGAAGCGCCGATAGATGGCAGCATGATTCGTTTTAGTCGATGTCACCATTAAAGCGTAAGCAGCTTTCGTTGCGAGCGATGGGCCTCGATCCCGAGACCATTGGATCTCGAGGCAGATGCTTTACCGCTGTGCAAAAGAGTACTCCAGTGCACAGAAGCGTTATCTGTTATTTGAGGTCGCCACAAACACGTTCGTTAAAAATATTTAAAAAACTACGACAAGCATTACTACTAAAAAATTTTAAAAGCTTATTTTCATTAATTTTAGTACAATTAAAAAGAATTATAAATATGAATATCGTATAAAATTCAACGAATCATTTCAGACTTTATGACAAAGCTTTTTACGGTTAATAAAAGTATGTTTATATATTATTATAAACGTGAAAGAATTTTCAGTGACAACGCATTAGAAATATAATTCTGCATACTTGGAACAAGAAAAAACTGTGGGTGTGGAACATCGCATAACTTTCAATTGCGCTAATATTGGTAATTGCATTAAAATTTGATATGGTGTTATTTACCGTTTACATATTTTCTTTCATTTAAATTAAAATGGTCACTTTGGCGATATTCATTGCAATAATTTTTACATAGGCTAAAAATGTCAAGATGGCGAAATTGGCGATGTAATTCGATAGACATTACATTGACCTTTCTTGTGCGTTGAACAGAAGAAAAAAATCAATCGTTGATGGGCGATGGTCAAGGGACGAAAGCTCTGTGCAACTTTTTAGGCTTTTCAACTTTTTAAGTTTTTATCGCATTTCTGCAGGGATTTCGAAGGTAGAGACGATTAGAACACCTTTAGAGGCATTAACACAGAGATTTTAATCAAAATCGCTAGAGACGTTTTTTAGCAATTGCTGAAAACCATGATTTTTCATGATTTCAACCTTATGCGCATGCTCTGTTTTGACTAAAACCTTAATGATAGGTCCCATGGTAACGACTAACCCAGAAACCAAATTTGAGCATCGTAGGTCGATTTGTTCGGGAGTTTTGCTGACCACAGACACACTGACAGACATTTTTTTATAGACCACTTTTTTGAATTCCAAGTGTTCCAAAAAGTGGAGGATTGCAGGAAAAAAAAAATCGATTTTTTTTTTTTCCGAATGCTATACTTTCATTACCCTATGTAAACATATTAGAGGTCGGAAATATCGATCAAAATAAATATCGATACTATATCGTTGCATAGAAAAAAATATCGATATATCGATACATGATTTTTTAAATTTAATTTTCAATTTTGCCTGAAACAAAAAATTTCTGAGCGAATTTCTACTTCGCATGATTACGTTTTTGTAAGGTGATTACTTTTTCAACTGGAATGGATCTATTACCAAAAAAAAAAGTTATATTTTCGCTTAATTGGTACAGTAATTTTAAGAAAAATTTCGATAATTTTCAATAGCTTTTGAGTGTATGGCAAAATATTGAATATTGGTGCTATTTCAACTGTCTCTCAGCCAAGTTCAAACTTTAGTTTAAAGTTTTTGAAAAGGGAATAAAGACAATTGAAAAAACACATGGAACTCCAAAACGATCATCAAAAACTAAAAATGTTTGAAAATATCGATATATCGGTGGCTTTTATCGATATTTTTAATATCGATATTTTTTTAGAAATATCGATAGAAATATCGTCGTATCGATATATCGCCGACCTCTAAAACATATGGGTAATTAAAAGAATTTTCAGTGACAGTGCTATTTAAAATATAACCGTTATATATAATATAACCGTAACCGTTATATATAATATAACCGTAATAATAAACGTTATATATCAGTGACTTTTATCGATATTTTTAATATCGATATTAGTGACAGTGCTATTTAAAATATAACCGTTATATATAATATAACGTATTTTTTTAGAAATATCGATAGAAATATCGTCGTATCGATATATCGCCGACCTCTAAAACATATGGGTAATTAAAAAAATTTTCAGCGACAGTGCTATTTAAAATATAACCCTGCATACTTGGAACAGGGAAAAAAAGGTGTTATCGCATCTTATGGAAGGCCCTGTTCTCGAAAGAATCAGGTGGGTTTTTCCCGGAACAAATGCGTGTTCCATCGATTTGCGGGGGAGGAGTGATCGGGGAAAATGCGGGGGAGAAAGGGGATACTATGTCTTCTCCCCCCCCCCCCCACTTCGGAGAACCATTTAAGGGAGATGAAATTCGATAGCTGTTTGTGGAGAGCAATTTCTCTAATAAATATTCCTTATCTCTCTCTCCATTTACATAGTTTAAACGTTGAGATATTAGAGGTTTCCGAATTCGAAGAAATGTTGTTGGAATTTCAATGGATGGCAGAAAAAGGGAGCATCTATGTACGACCCAAATGCTGTCATTTCATTATGCAGTTTAGTACAGTAACACACAGAAGTTTTTACTTTCAATTACCCATATGTATACATAGGGTAATGAAAGAATAGCATTCGATCAAAAAAAAAGGGGGGGAGGGTCAATTTTTTTCTTTTTTTTTTCTTTTCATTTTTCCACGTTTTGGAACATCCTGATTTCAAAAAAGTGATCTAGAAGAAATGTCTGTCTATGTATGTGGTCAGCATAACTACCAAACAAATTGACCTATGATGTTCAAATTTGGGTTGGTGGTAGCCATGGGACCTTCCATTAAGGTGTTCGTCAAAATCGCGTATGCGCATAAGGTAGCTGCCATTGAAAAAATCACGTTTTTCAGTAATTGCTAAGAAACTTCTTTAGAGATTTTGTTCTAAAACGCTGTGGTAATGTCTCATAATGTGTTCTAAACATCTCCGTCTTCAAAATTCCCGTAAAAATTCGTTAATGGCGTAAAAAGTTGAAAAACGAATGCTTTTAATACAGAGTTCTCTTTCCTTGAGCATACCTCCTCAACGGTCGTTTTTTCTTCTCTCCTCATTTTCACTTATAAGAAAGGATAATATAAGAATTATCAAAAAGTATATCATCAAAATCATATTTTTTTTTTTTTTTTACAAGAAGACCTATTCAAAAAATATCGCCAAACTGGGCATTTTTGGAAAATTAATGATGAAATTATAAAAACGGAAAATGACGCAAATCCATGTCAGTATTATAGTGTAATTGAAAGTTGTGCAAAGTTCTCCACACCCCTACTTTTTAATAATACTACTGATTATTTTTCGCGACAGGAAAATAGGCTCCTTTTTCAACGAATATAACGCACTGTTAAAAAATTTGTGCAAGGTTTCACCAGAATTTAATACTTTGGTGGCTGTAACCAATATTTAGTGAACACTTTCACCACTTTCACTTTTTAAACATGAAGTTCAGGTGAAATGTTGGACAAGATGTCATGTTTCTCCCATCACCACTTTCCGTACTTAGCTAAATACAAAAAACTGGTGAAAGCTTTCACCAGTTTGTAGGTTTAAGTTTTCACCAGTTTGTTGATTTATCTTTCACCAGTTTGTAGGTTTAAGTTTTCACCAGTTTGTTGATTTATCTTTCACCAGTTTGTAGGTTTAAGTTTTCACCAGTTTGTTGATTTATCTTTTGCCAGTTTGTAGGTTTAAGTTTTCACCAGTTTGTTGATTTATCTTTTGCCAGCTTCTGGACCTAGTTTTCACATCTTTTTGTATTTATCTTTCACCACTTTCTGCTTTTAATTTTCCCCATATTTTGGAGTTTGTTTTCACAACTTTTTACTTAGTTTTAAGTGTGCTAATTTAGCAAAGCACATGTTTCTATAAACTATTATCTGAAAGAGAAAATGGCACTATGAAATATTGTATATTCTCCATGGCTATTCATGTATCCTAATTGAATAACTTTAAAAGCATTCGGTGTTTGAGAGGATTACTAAACAGAAATAACAGTGTTTTCTACTTCAATAAATGATGATCACTCTACAATGTTATGGCTTATAAAAGTCTCACTGGAAAAAATCTAACGAAATTAACTTCAAAGGAAAACGTAATTTATAATGTTCGAAAATAGTAAAGAACAAATATCGTAGGTGGAAATTATATATTTAGAATTCTAAAACAACTAATTTATTTTGAATTTTCTTTGCTGTTTATTCACCAATGCTAACAATAACAATAATAACAACAACATTAGAAAATAATAATAATAATAATATCAAAATATTAATAGTAATATTAAAGCAATAAAAAAAAATAATACTACAACTAATAATAATAATAATAATAATAGAAGAAAAAGAATATTAATATTAAAATATTGTAACGAATTTCTGTATATTTGTAAATATTTCGTAGTCAGTGCAAGCGTTTGTCTTCGCTTTCCTGCAATGCGTCTCTTAATGCTTGAAAACGAGTTCTACACGGATCATGCTGGGAAGAGAGTTTTACAAGGAGCAGGCCATTTAACAGTATGGTTAATGGCAATCTCGCCAAGTTGGCGACTAATTTTGGTCGCCAAATTTGGCGAGAAATCGCCAAATGTCGCCAAACTTGACCATTCGGCGACATTTTCGGTCCCCATGTACTTGTATAGGGCTTTTCGACTACGATCTGGAAAGTTCTCCAAATTTCTATCTCTGGAAGTTTCGCCTTTCCTATATAAGGCCAGCCAAGAGAGCGGGGGAGTTAGTTGAGTTACTGAGTTAGTTGTCCCTCAGTGAGCATTAAGAGTATTCCTAAAAGCGAACTGTATTGAATTGTCTTTTGCGACGACTTTAGCAGTTGTGTATCAAGTTTTTAACTGCTGTTTTGTGCTCTATTGTTGTGTAAAGAGCTGTATTGAGTCTATTAGAGCGAGAAGTTCTGGAGTTGTAAAAGAATCTGCGAAGAGTTTTATCGGAATAAATTTCTGCAAGTTTTGATCTGATTTGGCTTCAAATCTTTCGATCCCATCCACGCTTCAATATTAATATTCAAATAATAACAATATATATTAAAAATAATAATATTAATAATAGTAATGATAATAATAATAATAATAGTAATGATAATAATAATAATGATAATAATAACAATAACAATATCTATATCTATATCTTGATATTGACAGTGATAGTGATAATATTAATAAATATTAATGTTATTATTATTTTGAGATAGATTTAATGTAGATGCATTAATGCCATAACTGATGTTAAAATACTGTCAAAAATGTAAAGATAAACTGTCAAAAAATGTATGTGTAATTTTTTAATACTTTAACGACATTTCGACAACGTCGGAGAACATTTTGTTGCTAAGGACATTGACGCAAAATACGAAGTTCAAAATGTTCAACCACTGATTATATCATGTTTTACTCTAATAGATAAAAATAGTTCACGTTAAAAGGGTTCGTTTACTTCATCATGTTACCGGATATAACCGGATTTTATTTTAAGAAGCTATTAATCTGTCATACATTTCGGAAAGCGGGATGAGTTTAGTAAGATTATCTGAAAATGGCAGAACTGCCGTTATCTAATAGAGATAGTGTTAGAAGACAACGAGTTGTCATGTGTATTGTTATTACATGAGTAATTTGTTTATATGCAATGGGTCAAGAAGTGTGAAAATTTGGAGGCATATTTTATGGAATACACACACAGACGGGGTTTCAGATTAAATTTTTCAATTTAAATTTAAATTTTTATTATTGAGTTAACATTTTTAATTACCGTTAAATTATTTTCCCCACACAAATCTTTGCGGCAAATGGTTTTAAAAATAAAAAACTATAATGTTTTGAATTTCAAAAACGCAGTGAGGCCTGCGTCTTGCTTGCAAACAAGACGCAGGCCTCACTGCGTTTTTGAAAGATTTTGTGGGGGAAATAATTTAACGGTAATTAAAAATGTTAACTCAATAATAAAAATTTAAATTGAGACAGACGATTTTAAGAGCAAGTCCTAGTAAAGATCATTCCCCTATACTCGCTATGCTACAATCTTCTAGCCCAGTGCATTTAGAAACTACTTTCTACAAAACTTTGACATTTGGTGAGAAGGGATGAAAATGATCACTTAATGAAATGACATAAATTATAAACTCGAAAATAGCGTCTCAATATATTTTATTTTATATTTGAGATCTTTACGTCAATGCATGTGCAGTGGCTCCACCTGGTTTTGTCTTTTGCTACTTTAATATTCATTGATAATAGATCGACATTGAATGAAAAAAAATTTTCATCATTTCATTAAGTGATCTTTTTCGTACTTACTCACCAAATGTCAAGGAGGTTTTATAGAAAGTAGTTTCTAAATGCACTGGGCTGGAATGTTGCAACATGACGAGTGTGAGGGATGATCCTTACTAGAACTTGCTCTTAAGGACTTGTAAAACTTATGGCTCCAATGGACCTTAGACGACGCATCATTGGTGTTGCCTCAAATGAACACATCGATCTCAACACACCTTTAAAAATGCATTTGCAAGTTTTATTACCAATCACAATTAGAGGTCGGAAATATAGATCAAACTAAATATCGATACTATATCGTGGCATAGAAAAAGTTATCGATAAAATATCGATACATGTTTTTTTTTTTTTTTTAATATGATTTTCAATTTTGCCAGAAACGAATTTTTTTGGGCAAATTTCTACTTTTCCTGAATTCATGCCAAAATTGTTTTGATAAATAAATTAAAAAAAAAATTTTATGAATAAATTATATTATCAATCAGGGGAATAAATAAAATACATTTGGAGGTCAATGCATAAATTCACATTTATTTTTAAAGAAGAAATTTTGAAAAGTAGTTTACCGCATATTTTGCTGATAGATGTTTTTAATACTTAAAATTAGATGCAAATTCCACGCACACGTTGGCAACAGAAACGGCGTTATGTTATTGACTACTAATGAATGATCTTATCTTTTCATTACATTATGTTATTTTTTGGTTAGGGTGCCATTTTAACTGTCTCTCAGTCAAGTTCAAACTTTAGTTTTGAAGTTTTTGAAAAGGGAATAAAGAAAATCGAAAAAACACATGGAACTAAAAAACGACCATCAAAAAACTAAAAATGTTTAAAAATATCGATATATCGGCGACTACTATCGATATTTTTTTATTATCGATATATTTTTTAAAATATCGATAAAAATATCGTCGTATCGATATACCGCCGACCTCTAATCACAATGCCTATTTCCTTTAACCACGCTCTAATGAATTGACTGCGACGTCGTCAAGCATAACTTTCATGAAATACAGAAAAAAATAATCACTAAAGGCTTATTTACACACTACCAATTGGAGTACCAGCTGTAATCGCCAGTCAGTGACGTCATTTGACATCACCTGGCTGCTGGCTCCATTTCTATTTACATGTTAATCAAACATTTTCTATTTACTGGCACCTGCGACTCCCATCCATCGATACAGATAAACAACTGGATAGACTGCTCTCCATTGTCAATGAAAAGAGAAAAACGCGCCGGGGATTGCGAAGCTGGTGGGATGATTAACCAATCACAGTTCACTTTTGTAGTTGGATGGAAATGCGAAAAACCTTTTAAAATGCTAGAGTATATATTTTTTTTTGCACATTATTACTAATTAAGGTCTACTATTGACATTTCTGCTGTGTACAACCCAAAATTTTATTTTCAATCCTCGGCAATCCGTATTTTTTATCCCACCAATGGCATCTGGCAATGGCTTCATTTTCCCAGTGTTAAGCAGTCTATCCAGTTGTTTATCTATATCGATGCTCCCATCATCCAATCACCTGCTCTCTTCCGTGATCACAGACTCTTTTTCAATATTAGAATTTCAAACTCCCTTATTAGCTTCTACTGTTGCTGTCAGATATGTACACAAGTTTAAGCAACATTTTGAAAGTGAATAGTGAAAATACTGCATTACATTATAGGATGAAATAATATAACTCATAAAAACAAAGTTTTTAACATAAATCCTTTATATACATCTCCAATTTTAATATTCAGTAACACAGCGCCGATTCTTTTATCAGCGTGTACCTGGTGTTTGCATCTATTTTTAAATATTAAAAACATCTCTATCGGCAAAATATGTGGTAAACTACTTTTCAAAATTTATTAATTGAAACTGAATGGGAATTTATGCACTCACATCCAAATATCTTTTGTTTATTCTGATTAAAACAATTTTATTATTTATTTATTAAAAAAAAAAAAATTCAACAGGAAAAAGTTTCTTTAATGGTCGGTTAAGTACTACTTCAGCGCGAATGGATGACGGCAAGTTGGTTTATTAGTATTCCGTAAAAGCGACCTTTTAGTGACTGTGACAGCCCCCCAAGTTTGATAGAATGCAGTGTCATTGACATCGAATCTATATGCCAGGTTTCAGCTCGATTGGATGACGATAAGAAGGTTAATTAAGCCTCAGCAGATTTGCCCGCCATCGGTATACCCACATACCTAGCAACGCACACACACACACACACACACACTAAAGTCCCTAGCAATAGACCCCGAGTTATCTGTGCAATTCTCCCTCCATGTATTCCCGAGTACTTGAGGTAGAAAGACGAATATCTGATAAAACGAGTTTGATGTGTAAAAACATTCTGCCGCTTAACCCTTAATGATTTCGCCAAACTAAATTCCCAAATAAGTCCCTTTTTCAGGAAATTGAAAAATAGATGTCGAGCGAAGTAACCTTAAAGCAGCGTTCGCCACTAACTTTTAGAGGCGTGACGTATGACTTATGTTAAGAGATTTTCGCGGGCCTGATACACCAATATATGTATACTTAATTATTATAGATTTAACAATTTATAACATTTCTAAAAACTGAAAAAATTATTGATTTTTTTTATCTTAGTAAAATTACAATTGATATTTGATTCTTCTTCTTTTTTTTTTTTTTTTTTTCAAATAATTAAGAATTTTTTATTTTTTTTCATTATTAGTAGGGATGGAACGGATATCCGGCAAATATCCGATATCCGGCATATCCGGCTGATTTTTCAATATCCGAAACCCCGTCGGATATCCGATTTGAAATACCGGACATCCGATAATTTCATTCGGATATCCGGCTATATATCCGGCCACCAGGTATCCACAAGAAATATTTTTTTGCAAAAAATAATGATCTTTTTCCGACAAAGGGGACACCGTATCCTTCACTTTTTTTTCTTTTTTTTTAATTTTTTTTTTCTTGGACATAAATTGCAGTCAAGTTAGAAAACGAAAAAGTTCCTTCGTGATAACTATGCTTTCGCATATCCCTAACTTCATTCTAAGGTCATTCTGACGCCGAACACCAGTGTTTAGTTCCCAAGCATGCATGGTCATCCTCAGTTTATTTCTTTCAGGTATAAACAGCTAAGTCAACCTTGCCCAGTCCGCGAATCAAACCATGGACCTGTGGCATACAGTGCGGTGCGCTAATCACTGATTATAATTTACTTGATACTTCATATCATGACCATTTTTTTCGTATAGCATATCGTATAACTATCGTTTTTAGTATATAGACCGAATATCCGGCCGGATATCCGGTGAAATCCGTTTCGGATATCCGTATCCGGTAGACATGGTACCCCGGATATCCGAAATCCGGTATCCGGCAAAACTCACATCCGTTCCATCCCTAATTATTAATAAATAAAAGTCTAAGAAAGAAAAGAATCGTTTGCTCCGATTTGACAATGGTACTTGATGTAACTTTTAATAAAAGTACGTAAACTGCTCTTCCAGATTACTCTGTTTTAGTCGATATCAATTGCGAGACGATGGCGGTCGAAATCATTCAGTTTATTTTAAGCTAGAGTCGATTTCTGACGCAGTATTTATTACAGCCAATCATAATAAATTGTCCAAATGAGATTCAGTTTAGTTATTCCTGCATTTATTCTTGATGAAAATCATCTTGCGGAAGACTTCTTCATATAGTGTCTTTGGGGACTAAGTGGAGATCTCAGTTCTACATAGTAAACACGTACTATTCTGGACAAATTAAAATTATGTAAAAAAAAAAAAATCCATACCGTGAAATTTGATTTTTATTCTTCTCCACTGTCGGCGGGCCGTAGAAAAATCTGTTGCGGGCCGCGTAGTGGCTGACGATGCTTTAAAGGGACAAAACTATTAGACTGAGAGGCGACTGCAATTTTTGGACCCCATCGAACATTATTCTGAATTTTTTTAAGAAATTAGAGAAAAGTGAGTAGATTACGAATCCACTGGTCTGCCGTGGCAAAAATGGCCGAAACTGGTCAAAAATCGACTTTTAATAAGTTGAACTAAATCCAATTTTCCAAATGCGCCATAACTTGTCAAATAATGAGCATTTTTTTTTTTTTTTTTTTTTTTTTGGTAACCCTCACTCTTTAATTTTCAATTAAGAAGGTTGCAGACGATTCAGATATCTGGCGACGGTCTACTTGCATCTATTAAAAGGGAGCCAAGTTGGCAAAAAATATTTCGTCACTGATGACGTAACTGATGTCGCCAATTTGGCTTACTTTTAAAAGATATAAGTTTTCCGAGCCAAAGATCAGAAATCGTTTGCGCTTTTTCTCATTGAAAATCAAAATGAAGTGGGTTGCCAGACGAATAAGTTTGTTCTATTTTTGGCAAGTTATGACATATTTGGCAATCGGATTTTAGTTCAACTCATTCCAAGTCAATTATTGATCAATTTCGGCCATTTTTGCCACGGCAGACCAGTGGATTCCTAATCTTCTCCGAATGATGTTCGATGGGGTCCAAAAATTGCAGTCGCCTCTCGGACTATATAGTTACGTCAATCTCAAGGGGTTTAAGTAAATTGATCTCCATTAGCAGTCTCAAAGTTAAAGCTTTCCTTCTCACAATTAAAACTTCCCCAAACATATGACCTGATGGTAATAATAACAAGGATATTGATGGGCATGTAAGTGGATTCTGCAATTTCGTACTCTTTTCTTTTTTAGATATTATAGAAGTGAGTCGCCAAAGAATGTCAAAAGGAAACCATTTTTACAGTCGTCCAGTTGGCTAAATGCATCACTTCCCTTTAATGGAAGTACATTTCTGAGTTGTCTCTTCCCTTTCCAGTTTTTTTTTTTTTTTTTTTTTTCATGCGCTTCGATCTTCATTTATGACACACGCTTTGGTAGTTTGGATGGACAATATTATTCCGTTTTCTGGCCGTCTTCCAGTAAACGGCAGTAAAGAATGAGGATTTTTCGAATTGGCTGACAGATTTCTATCGCAAAATGGCGCTTGTGTGTCTAAGCGGGAGAGTTCGGAAATCGCACGGAAATTCCGGGACAGATATATTTCTGTTTAGATTAAAAAAAGAAAGACTGAGAACTTTCTTTCTAGAGATAGAGAACCGAATATATCTTTATTCATTCAAATTGGATTTGGAACAAATATTTATGTATTAAAACGCGAGTTTCACTGAGATATATCTTCGGTAATTTATCGTCTGATAAATATTCCCTGTATATTTATGCACGTCTTTACGTAGGAATTATGCAAACGTATATGAGACGTTCTATTCAATGCATTGAACAATAACTACTTGGATTAAATAGTTATGTTGATAAATTAGAAATGAAAAGATGCATTCTTAATAAAAATTATGGGTCCGTTAAGAAAAGTTCAATGATCACATCTAAGACACTTTATATTATAACAAATAAAAAAACTAGAGGCGTTAAACATTACACATCTTTCAATTACCATATAACATTAGTCATTGCATTAAAATTGATGATGTCATTTACCGTTTTCATATTTTCACTCATTTAAAAAAAAAATGACAAATTTGACGATATTTACGGCAATAATTTTTACATGGCCAAAAAACCCCGCCAAAATAGCGAAATTGGCGATGTTATTCTATAGACGTTAAACTGATCTTTCTTGTGTATGAAACAGAAAAAATATCAGTCGTTGATGGGCGACGCTCAAACACAGAGAGCTCTGCGTTAAAAGCACTCGCTTTTCAACTTTTTAGGCTTTTATCGCATTTTAGGGGAATTTTGTAGGTGGGGACGATTAGAATACCATAAGAGGCATTAGCACAGAGATTTTAATCAAAATTTTAAGAGCCATTTTTTAGCAATTGCTGAAAAACAGGATTTTTTATGATTGCAACCTTATGCGCATGCGTGATTTTGACGAAAACATTAAATGTGGGTACCATGGGCATCACTAACCAGCACACCAGATTTGAACATCGTAGGCCAATTTGTTCGGGAGTTATGCTAACCACGTTCACACGGATATATATATATTTTTAGACCACCTTTTTGAAATCAGAACGTGGTGAAATGCATATTTTTTTTTTCACCGAATGCTATACTTTCATTACCCTATATATACATATGGGTAATTGAAAGTAAAAGTATTGTCTAGGAATTATTTAAAGAATTAAAAACTAAAAAAAATAATAATAACTTGTTGCGTATGTTAAATAATTTAAAAAGCTTTAAACCCTAGCAAATTACATAATAGAAATAAGAAAATTCGCTGAAACTTGGCAGATCAATTTTTTTTTTTTTTTTTTTTTTTTTACCGAACGCTATACTTTTATTACTCTATATATACATATGGGTAATTGAAAGTAATTATTTGCATATAAAATTCTCACGAAATAGTTAACATGCCTACAGAATGCATACTAATACAGTAAATCGCATCCACAATTGCGCCAAAGAGATCCACGTATGTCACTGGAACGTTTTTTCCCCTCTATCAGGGTCATCTAAACAGAAAACGACTTTTACAGAAAGGCCGACCAAACGGTATAGTGGTTAGCGTGCTAGCTTCTAGACCGCGAGGTTGCGGGTTCCGAGTCCCGTGTTAGGCATGGGTGTTTGTAAATGTACGTTGGCTTGTCTAATGACGAAATGTTTCGGCGCATTATAGCCCTCTTGTTACTGACGGCGCCAGATAATCTGAAAACAACCAACCAACTTTTACAGAAAGGTCAAACATTCAAAACATCTTCAGAATATCCGTCTCGGGAATTTTTCTTCATTCGAGTATGTTCGAGTAACCTAAGCGAAAAACACAACTTCTATAGCAAGTGCGAGGATTCAACACTGTATGTTAAGAAGAAATCCAAGTGAGGATTATTCCCTATATTCGTTATGTTACAATCTTCTGGCCCAGTGCATTTAGAAACTACTTTCTAGGAAACATTGCTAACTATAAATAAAAATGTGACATTTGGTGAGAAGGTACGAAAAAAATCACTTAATGAAATGATCACGAATTGTTTTCATGTAATGTCTTGTCTATTATAAATGAAAATTAAAATAGCAAAAGACAAAACCAGATGGAGCCACTGCATATGTATTGATGTAAGGTTTTCAAATATAAAATAAAATAAGTATTAGACGCTATTTTCGAGTTTTTAATTTATGTCATTATATTAAGTGATCTTTTTCGTACCTACTTACCAAATTTCAAGGTTTTATATAAAGTAGTTTCTAAATGCACTGGACTAGAAACTTGTAACATAGAGAGTATAAGGAATGAGCATTCCTACTATAAAAAGGATGATTCATTAAAAATCTTTTTTTTTTTTTTTTTTTTAAATCAATCTCACGTAAACACCAGCCACTTTTAAAATATTTTCACCTATTTTAATAAATACTTATGAAATTTCATATACCAAATATATTTTTAAAAAAAATGAATTTGAAACATTAATTGAATAGAAAATATAAAACATTTCGAGGGTAAATATTCACATAAAGTCTAATTGATCCGAGTCAATTAAAAAGCAGTGAAAAGATTTTTTTTTTTTTTTTCATTCTATTTCTACCCACAGAAATCATCAACCACGCCAATGCTCTGAGACAGTCAGCCCAACTTTCATCTAAATTCTAATAGTCTAAGAGGGGACTTTTGTAGAATGTTAAGAAACATTAGTAGATTAAGAATCCGCTGTCTGCCGTAGCGAAAATGTTCAACATAAATAGTTTTGGCCTTTTAATCAAACTTTTAAAAACAGAATTTTAAATAATTTTAATAATTTAAAATATTTTTATTTTGTTCTTTTTTAATTAATTAATAAACATTTTACAAAACGATTACTAATAGGGCTACAGCTCTGATATTTTCAACATAAGTAGTTTTGGCCTTTTAATCGAACTTTTAAAAAACAGAATTTTAAATTTTTATTTTGTTCTTTTTTAATTAATTTTTTAATTAATTAATAAACATTTTACAAAATGATTACTAATAGGGCTACAGCTCTGATATTTTCAACATAAGTAGTTTTGACCTTTTAATCGAACTTTTAAAAAACAGAAAATTAAATTTTTATTTTGTTCTTTTTTAATTAATTTACTTAATTAATTAATAAACATTTTTCAAACCGACTACCAATAGGGCTACAGCTCTGAAATTTTCAACATAAGTAGTTTTGGCTTTTTAATCGAACTTTTAAAAAACAGAATTTTAAATTTTTATTTTGTTCTTTTTTAATTAATTTTTTTAATTAATTAAGAAACATTTTACAAAACGATTACTAATAGGGCTACAGCTCTAAAATTTTCAACATAAGTAGTTTTGGCCTTTTAATCGAACTTTTAAAAAACAGAATTTTAAATTTTTATTTTGTTCTTTTTTAATTAATTTACTTAATTAATTAAGAAACATTTTTCAAACCGACTACCAATAGGGCTATAGCTCTGAAATTTTCAACATAAGTAGTTTTGGCCTTCTAATTGGACTTTTGAGAAACAGAATTTTAAATTTTTATTTAGTTTCTTTTTAATTAATTTTGTTAATTAATTGATTAATATTTTACAAAACAATTTTTAATAGGGCTACAGCTCTAAAATTTTCAACATAAGTAGTTTTGGCCTTCTGATTGGACTTAAGAAATACAGAATTACAAATTTTTATTTTGTTCTTTTTTAATTAATTTTTTTAATTAATTAATATATATTACAAAACGATTTCAAACAGGGCTACAGCTTTGAAATTTTCAACATAAATATTTGTGGCCTTCTAATTGGATTTTTGAAAAACAGAATTTAATTTTTTTTTTTTTTTTTTTAATTAATTGACAAATATTTTACAAAACGATTTGTAATTGGGCTACATTTCTGAAATTTTCGACACAAGTAGATTTGGCCTTCTAATCTGACCGACAAAAAGAATTTTAAAATTTGAATTTGTTTTTTAATTTATTTTTTCACAAAAAGCTACTTCGAATAGTTCTAGAGCTCTGAAAGTTTCAACATACGTAGTTTCAGCCTCACAAACACGTGTTAAAATAATCTTAAAGGGGTGTTGTATTATTGAATTAACTGGGAGATTTTTTTTTTCTTGACAAGGGAGAGGCTTCCAATATTATGTCTTTACGAAGCAATTAGATTTTAGTGAGTGAAGCGAGCTTATGCTTACGCAGCAATGAACCTTTCAGTGAGAGAAGAGAGCCTATGCTTGCATAGCAATGAATCTTTTAACGAGTGAAATAAGCCTGTGTTTATGTGTCCATGAACTTTTCAGCGAACGAAGCGAGCTCGATTTTGCGTAGCGATGAACCTTCCTGTGAGCGAAGCTCTAAAAACTGGGTCCTATACACGAATGACAGATTTCCGCAACGCAAGGCCTCACAGCTAGCTAAAATATTATACATGTTAAAATTTCACAGCGAAGCACGGGTATTTAGCTAGTTGAAAATAAAAATGCGGTGGGTTACCAGACGAAAAAAAGTGTTCACTTTTTTTTTGGCAAGTTATGACATATTTAGCAATAGGATTTAGTTCAACTCATTCAAAGTAGATTTTGTATAAGTTTCGGCCATTTTTGCTACGGCAGACTAGTGGATTCGTAAGAGACTAACTTTTCTTCATTTTCTATAAAAAAAATTCAGACTACTGACGTTCGATGGAGTATTTAAACTTGTAGTCGCTTCGCAGTCTATTAGTCATTATAAACCCTCAGACTGATCTCCTAAAGAAGAAAAAAAAAAGAATTGTCATTTTGAAGGCGGCAATAATATCTCAGTGACCATGAAACCTATCGTGTTGATTAAATAAAAAATTCTATGCCCCAGTACATTCCTTTTCGTTCTTGACAAAGTATCTCCTATGTCAATAAATTTTCGAATGCAAATGTCCTCTCTGATTCCCGGAACAAATGTTATACTTCACAAATCACAACTAGGCGAATCTTTATATAAATCCCAACTATATATTCGTGTCTTTTAATTATTGTAGTCTTCCACTTTAGTGACCTATGTGCGATTATTTTAATTCCCTGTAAATAATAATTATCGCAATAAGTTGCATGTGGGGAAAAACTGCATTTTATTCGATTTTGTGCCATTACATATACTTCATTTCATATTGTCTCATGCATGTCTACATTCCTTATAATAAATGTGGTTAATTATCAACGTGGTTTTCCATTGAAAAGGTACAACTATTTTTATGTATGAATTGATTGCTCAAGAGTACAGGGGGAGATAATGGATGCATTAAAAAATAAGTAATAAAAAAAATTATATATATATATATGAGAATTTGGAATTGGAAATGATTATTTAAAAATGTTCTTTTCTTTCTTGAGAAAATAAAATGTTACTGCAGGAGGACAGGGTAATTATGTTGACCAAGCCTTATAGCTTGAGTTCAACATACACAACTCTAGGAATACCTTGGATCACAGCTGGCTGATGACCTCGAAGAAAGGGGGACCGTTCCTACAAAAAATGTGAGGTTTAGATAAAAGACGTATTGTGTACCCACGAATGGCCAGACACATAAATTCGAACCAACTATTTGAACTTGACAACCAAATCTTGCATGACAGTTCTTAAAATCCTGTCGCCCCATAAAATAAGTTGGAATCTCAAAAATTGACAAGGGGTTACAATAGGTACCATTTCTGGAGCAGCGCTGGCCCAGGTGTCTGGATGTGGGAGAGAGATTCGAGAGATTTAATAGCCAAGGGGGCTTACAACCAATGGTAAGAAAATAGGTGGGTTTGAAATTTAAATTTAGGCGGAGTTCGGAACTCTATTGGTCCGGCAAACGGATAGGAAATTAGCTTGGCTTTCTGAGAGATTGGTTGCATTTGGGGCCGTCCCCAGGTCTTGGAAAACGGTAAATATCGGGACTTAGACGAAAAAGGGGAATTGGATTATTCGAGAGGAGAGGCTAATTAAGTTGGACTATTCCGGTGGTTAGAGAAAACCTTGAGCGTAATGATCACAGTGATGGCGAGCAATGATCAGGTGAACTGAAAGTTTTCCAGCCGATACATCAGAAATAGTAAGTGATGTTTCATGATTTCCTATCACCCGCTGTACTCTCAGATAATGACTAAGTTGTTAGAATTGAACATTGTGATTATCGACATTATTTAATCCAGTATAATTGTTGATCTGAGTTAATTAATTGGTATGGAGTTTTATGGACTAATGTATGCTGTAGAATATTGTGAGGAATTTAATAAGTTAATATGTTAGTTAACGATAAGCGTTATACTTCTTGTGTTGTTGTTAATTAATCAGGTTTCGGGTTCCACTTTTACGAAGGGCCAGAATAAGGTAATCTGACTTATTGGAATTGAGTTAATGAACTATTTCATTTTTGTTAATATGTTAAGGAAGAGTATAGAGCAAATCCTTACTCAACACAAGAATTATCACATAAAATTTTGAAAAACTGTCCATTTTTACTAAATGAATGATGAAAATAGAAATACGTTAAATGACACAAATCCACGTCAGTATTATAGTGTAATTGAAAGTTATGCGATGTTCCACACCTCTAGTTTTTATTGTTGCATTGTCTTCGAAATCACATTTCCGATTTAAAAATATAGACCCTCAAAGAAAAAATCTAGGACATTATCAAATTATTTTTATAACACTGGGCAATCATAAATGAGCACACCAATGGTTTTATGGTGACCACAACACTTTTTTACCAGTCTATCCCTCCCTAGTGCCCAAAATGTAGCTACGTAATGTATGACTAATTCTAAAAATATTTTTAAATTTAAGGTGATTTACACTCGCACGTTTTAAACAAAAATGGGGTCTTTAAAAAAGTTAGGAACCTATGCATATTTCTTTTAAAAAGGGTTGTTTTCAGATTATCTGGCGCCGTCAGCAACACGAGGGCTATAATGTGCCCAAACATTCGTCATTAGACAAGCCAACATACATTTACAAACACCCATGCCAACACGGGACTCGGAACCCGCAACCTCGCGGTCTAGAAGCTAGCACGCTAACCACTAAACCGTTTGGTCGGCCTTTTAAAAAGGGAGTCGGAGTATAAAAACATCAAAAATTCAATTTAAAAACTAATATTGTAAAAAAACAATAAACAATTTTTAATCCGACGATGCAAAAGTTTTAATCTTACTAAATTAGAAGTATTTTTTATGTATAGATATTTTTTTTTAAAATGCTGTGCATCAATTTGTATTATCGTTTTCAACTTTAATGGCCCATAACTCTAAACAGCAATTTTTCGACACAAGGAGCATTTACTCAAAAACTATTAAAGATAAATGCCTAAAATTTTTAACATATATTTTTACTAATATATTACACAATTTGAGAGTAGAATTTTCAAATATTTTGTTTAATTTCTCGAGGGAAAAAAAACCCTACAAAGTTCAAATTGGGTGTGCGGGTGACTGGGTGCCATAGGACCTAACATAAAGGTTTTCGTCAAAATCGCGCATGAGGTTGAAGTCATGAAAAATATTGTTTTTATGCAATTGCTAAAAAAATGGTTCTAATGATTTTGATTAAAATCTCTGTGCTAATGCCTGTTAAGATGTTTTGATCGTCCCCACCTTAGAAATTCCAATAGAAATGAGATAAAAGCTTAAAAAGTTGAAAAAAAATTTTCTTTAACACAGAGCTCTCTGCCCTAAAGCATCGCCTATCAACGATTTTTTTTTCTGTCTCATGGACAAGAAAGAACAATGTAATGTATATCGCATAACATCGCCAATTTCTCCATCTTGGTTGGGTTTTTTTTGCCCATGTAGAAATCATTGCCAAAAATATCGCCAAACTAGCCTTTTTTTTATTTATGAGATTAAAAATTTGAAAACGTTAAATAACACCATAAACTTTAATGCAACGACCAATATTACAGTGTAATGGAAAATTGTGTGATGTTCCACACCCCTAATTTTAAATAAATCCATTTACTAACCAAGATAGAAAATATGCTACCATTAAAATGTCACACGATAAAAAATTTATTAAATTATTATTTAATAAATTATTTTATTTATTGGAGCCAAATCACTTAATCAAACAAACACTTTTTCCTCTGCAGATTTCTTACAAGCGGCCAAAACGGGATAAAACATTCGAATTCCATCTCATCCATTTGTTGAGCCGTCCGTCAAAATAGAACATTAGAATCTTGGGTGAGGATCTTGTCATTTCGCAATCGCGTTCCAAAATCAGAAAGTTTCTCTCGATTTCTATTCGAAGCGAAAATTAGAGCTCCGTTGTTTGTTAACGATTTCATTTCAACTTTCTATAAAATTAATGAATTTTCTGACGTCGTGAAAGATGGTTTAAAATGAAATGGACTTCCTTTTCATCCATCTCAATAGCGCTGATGATTACTGCTGTGCTTTTGATCTTCGTTTCTATAGGAGAGATAAAAACGTATCTTGGTGGAAATCAAATGTTGGTGAAATCATTATATAGAAAATTAATCTTGAAGTTTCTGTCAAAACTGGGTAAGTGCAAAGGATCCCATAATAGCCTTATAGACAGCTGCAAGTTTAGGAACCCTATCGAAAATCATTCTGAATATTTTACAGCACGTGGAGAAAAGTGAGTAGATTACTAATCCACTGGTCTGCCTTGGCAAAAATGGCCGAAATTGGTTGAAAATAGACTTTGAATAAGTTGAGCTAAATCCGAATGTCAAATGTGCCATAACTTGCCAAAAAATAATCACTCTTTTTTATTTGGTAATTAATCGCTCTTTAATTTTCAATTAAGAAGGTTGCAGACGATTCATATGTCTGGCAACGGCTTATACTTGTATCTTTCACAAATGAGCCAAATTGGCAATAAACATTACGTCACTGATGACGTAACTGATGTCTTCAGTTTGACTCACTTTTAAAAAATGCAAGTTACCCGAACCAAAGATCGGAACTCGTTTGCACCGTTCATAATTGGCAATACCCGCATTTTTTTTTAAAAAAAGAGTGAAACTAGTCTATATTTATGAAGAATTTCTTTCTGATTCCAAATATTTAAACAAAAGTTCTTCAAAAAAAATTAGTTATTTAAATATTAAGAAAAGAAAATGCCCCAAAACCGAACCAAAACCAGTCCGATCAAAACACTGAATAAAATCCGTGATGTCAAGAGAACCTATCGATTCTATGGATATCGTGATGTTTCTGCTAAATAGTTGGCGTTGGTAGACCATTGCCATATCCCTTAAAGGTTGGAGTGATTTGCGAGAAACTTGCAAAACTGGTTTCCGCTACCGCATTTCAAGCGAAGATGTTTGGGGAGCATTGACGTCACATTCAATTCTAGCCGAGTAAATCGTTTTCTCGCCAACGTCTAACAGGGGAACTTTGAATGCAAATTAAAAAAAAAAAGAAAAAGCTCATTGAGCAGAAATTTTAGTGTTTATTGCCTTTTCGAAACATTTAGAATTGAATAAAAATATATATATATTTAAAAAAAATCCGGAATTGTCCATTGAAAATCAAAGTGCGGTGAGTCACCATACGAAAAAAATGTGTTCACATTTTCAACTAATTCAAAGTCTATTTTTGACCAGTTTCGGCCATTTTTACCAAGGCAGACCAATGGATTCGTAATCTACTCACTTTTCTGTTCAAATATTAGTTCAAATCATTAGAACCATTTTTTTAGCAATTGCATAAAAACAATATTTTTCATGACTTCAACCTCATGCGCGATTTTGACGAAAACCTTTATGTTAGGTCCTATGGCACCCAGTCACCCGCACACCCAATTTGAACTTTGTAGGTCACTTTGTTTGGGAGTTATTCTGACAACAAACACACAAACAGACATTTTTTCAAAACTATTTTTTTTTTTTTTTTTTTTTTTTTTAATCAGAATGTTCCAAAACGTGGAGAAATGTTTAAAAAAAAATCGAATTTTTTTTTGCCCGATTGCTATACTTTCATTATCCTATACAAACATATGGGTAATTAAAAGTAAAAATATGCAGTTAGACAGAAATTATAGTCTTTAGAATTAGATACTGGGTAAGGTCGTAACAACCCAAATAACTCATAACAATATAATAAACAGTGTTGGGTATGGTACAGTGATTTGCAGTATATGCCATATTGTGTTTGGAGGGGCGAAAAAAAAATAGTTTTTAAATAATTTTCTTTTCCAAATACTTACTTAACTTTAAATGTAGAGTACGTAGTGATTTCCTGCTTAAAAATTAAACTTTATAAATTAATAGATAGTAATTTTACTGTGTAAGATAGTTGGGGATTGTCACTTACTTTCTGTGTGGAATAAGGAGATGGGTTTGGTATGTATGTGGGTGCAGATGTAACATTTTGTGGTGGTCACTTCAAAGGTCCGAAACCTCTCTTGGACAACGGTGATCACTTTTGCCAAACGATCATAAATTTGGGCTTAATATGGATAGATGCTGCCTCGTGATTAAAAAATTTGAATACTATGCATATTTAGGAATTTATGTAACTGCGCAACAAATTTAAACCAAGCTCTCAAGTCTCGAATCGCATTTCTTTTAACAATCTACCTTTTAAATTAAAAAATATTAATTAATATTTTAAAACCTATACTTTTTAGATCTGTCAGAATGAAGCTAAATTGCTGAAGATATTCCCCATAAAAAATATCTCTTTTTGTTTTAAATCCTTTATATTGTTATGAATTTTTCTACAGAGGCAATGATGGCACAGTTTTTATTAGATAAAAACTATTATTTATTCGCTTCAAAAAACTCCCAAAAGTTATTCGAAGAACAGTGCAATCACTGTCAAGCTGCAACACAAGCTTCAACAACAACAACAACTTCGAATTCAGTGATTATTCAGGTCAGGCACCTCAAAGCGTTCAGCTTTCATCGAATTCCAAAGTCAAATTGTACGTCGATTTTAGCCGCGGTCGAATTTATGCAGGCACGTGAGAACCTTCTTGAAATATCCATCCAATTCGTCGAAAAAAGGAAACGTCTCGAAATTTCCCGATTGCTTTAGGTGTTGCCACCTTTTTCTAACCTGTATTATCGCTTTTAATAAATAAAATAAGATGAAATAAATTACAATAGAATTTTAAAATAATACGTCACTATTTATAACTATATACAGAAAATTTGTGTAACAATATTAACTTCGATTTTGTGTGCATGTGGGTGGTTGGCTGTGGATGTCGATGGCTAGCGAATCTGTGGAGACCTAATTATCTCCCTTGCCATCATCCAATCGGACTGAAATTCGACAGATAGACTCGATGTGTATGACCATGCATTCTATTAAATTTTAGTGGCTGTCACTGTCACTAAAAGGTCGCTTTTACGGAATGCAAATAAATCAACTTGCCGTCAACCAATCTCGCTGAAATAGAATTTAACTGATCGTTGAAGAAACTCTTTCCTGTTGCCGAAATTGTTTGAGTTAATAAATTATCAAATTGTTTTAAATGGAATAAATAAAAGGTATTTGGATGTGAGTGCATACATTCACGTTAATTTTTAATGAATAAATTTTGAAAAGTAGTTTACCGCATATTTTGCTTATAGAGATGATTTTAATATTTAATATTAGATGCCAACACCAAACACCCGCTGGCAAAAGAAACGGAGCTTTTTTTAATGAATTTAAAAACTGGCAATGCATATAAAGGATTGATATTAAAAACTTTTTTATGCGTTATATTTTTGTAAGATTACTTATGCAGATGTATTACAATTGAACGACTATATGCACAAGTTAGACAAGTGGTAGAATTTAAAAAAAATATTTATTGATGTGGGGAGAAATTCGTGAATTTCATAAAATAATTTAAAAAAACTCGTATCAAAACTAATCTCCATCTTGTTGATTTTTACATAAGGAGTCAAATAATATCGAGTGATTGAATAATTTTATCAAATTTGTCAAATGCAATAGCCTTATTCAAAAGCCCAGTGGTTCAGTAGTAGCGATTTGCACTGCCAAGCCACAGGTCCGTTGTTCGATCCCCGGACTGAACAGTGTTAACTCGACCTTTCATACCTTAAGTGGGTCGATCAAATGAGAACCAAGCTTGCTAGGGAAGTAAATACTGGAGGTTCCGTGTCAGACTGATCATCTGACTGGGACATTGCTGTTTGGTAACCCGGGACCCATGGTCAAATAATCTGAATTGGGAACAGCAGAACAAGGCCTCTCCATGGGGCTATTACGCCACTGAGACAATAGCCTTATTCACATCGTTATTTAGAAGTGGCGGCTCGTGCACTAAATCCAGTACGAACTTTTCCCTTTGTTGTGTGGAAGCTTTTATTTACAAAAATAGTTATGTTAGTCATGTTTCATTATGCTGAATTTAGTGGATTAAACAAAAGGGATGCTCTCTGATTAGTAGACGCTTCAATGCTTCATGCAATTACTCATCAAAGCAGTATTGTTTTTAAGTAAACAAGAATTGACATTTAGAGGCCAAAACGAGACATAATGTGTTTTTAAAATCAAAACTATACAGAATGATTCGATCAATTGTTCTTATTATATAATAGACTGAGAGGCGACTGCAATTTTTGGACCCCATCACACATCATTCTGAATTTTTTTTAGAAATTAGAGAAAAGTGAGTAGATTACGAATCCACTGGTCTACCGTGGCAAAAATAGCCGAAACTGGTCAAAAATCGACTCAGAATGAGTTGAACTAAATCCATTTGCCAAATGCGCCATAACTTGCCAAATAATGAGCATTTTTTTTTTTTATTATTATTATTTGGTAACCCTCACTCTTCAATTTTCAATTAAGAAGGCTGCAGACGATTCGGATATCCGGCGACGGTCTACTTGCATCTATTAAAAGGGAGCCAAGTTGGCAAAAAATATTACGTCACTGATGACGTAACTGATGTCGCTAGTTTGGCTTACTTTTAAAAGATATAAGTTTTCCGAGCCAAAGATCAGAAATCGTTTGTGCTTTTTCTCATTGAAAATCAAAATGAAGTGGGTTGCCAGACGAATAAGTTTCTTCTATTTTTGGCAAGTTATGACATATTTGGCAATCGTATTTTAGTTCAACTCATTCCAAGTCGATTATTGATCAGTTTCGGCCATTTTTGCCACGGCAGACCAGTGGATTCCTAATCTACTCACTTTTCTCCAATTTCTAAAAAAAATTCAGAATGATGTTCGATGGGATCCAAAAATTGCAGTCGCCTCTCGGACTATAACGTTATGATATAAATGTTAGTATTTTTTACAAACTAAAACGAAACTTCGATTTGAGTATTAAAGAATTTGCATTCATTTTTTTTTTATTATTTATTTATTTATTGATTGATTGATTGATTGATTGATTGATTGATTGATTGATTGATTGATTGATTGATTGATTGATTGATTGATTGATTGATTGATTGATTGATTGATTGATTGATTGATTGATTGATTGATTGATTTATTTATTTATTTATTGATTGATTGATTGATTGATTGATTGATTGATTGATTGATTGATTGATTGATTGATTGATTGATTGATTGATTGATTGATTGATTGATTGATTGATTGATTGATTGATTGATTGATTGATTGATTGATTGATTGATTGATTGATTGATTGATTGATTGATTGATTGATTGATTGATTGATTGATTGATTGATTGATTGATTGATTGATTGATTGATTGATTGATTGATTGATTGATTGATTGATTGATTGATTGATTGATTGATTGATTGATTGATTGATTTATTTATTTATTTATTTATTTATTTATTTATTTATTTATTTTTATGACACTTGAAATATCGCAAAAATGTGTTTATAGTTTTTCTGCTTTAAAATAATCTCTAGATGGAATTTTTGTAAGGTAATGCTATTATCTGAAGGCTAGAGAGTTATTTTATTAGTTTGATGTATACTATTTTGTTCTGAAAATAAATTTCAATATTTAAACTTGTTATCTAAAAAATCGTGTTATTGGCAAGTGAAACTTCATTTAAACAAAGGTAACTGAAGTTTGATATATAAAACTTTTTGAAAAAGGATATGAGAGTTAAAATCTGCATTAACTTTTAGATGTTTTGAACCTCAGTCAAATTGATTGGAAAAGAAAATGAAGTTTGCTACATTTTTCGATGCATAAGTTTTTAGAAAACTTGCGATTTTTTTCTACTTTCACAATGTTAGAAAAATTCTATTAAAAAGCTATATATTCTAGATACTAGCCGATGCAGATTCATAACATTAAGAATGATATTACGAACAATTTCCAACCATAATTTCTTTTCTTGGCCCCATAAAACTCGAGTAATTTTTCAAACATATGCTGATTATAACTAGTTAAATGTGAATTAGTTAATTAATTTTTGAAGAAAAAAAGAAAAAAATTCCATGTAAACATCATTACTAATTATGTACTTTTAAGAGCAAAAATCCGTTTTTTAAAAAAAGTTCATGCGAGGATTGTGGAAAGTGTGTGTGTGGTTGGGGGAGAGGGGGGGGGGGGGAGTCGCATGTTTCCAGCTGCACTAACATTTTCGACCACGGACCGCCACTGTTATTTAGAGTTAGGTTTTATCATATGCCTCCAGTGAGCATCCCCAATACACTTTCAACTAGGGGTGTGGAACATCGCACAACTTTCAGTTACACTCAATACTGGTCACTGCATTTAAATTTGTCAAGGATTGGTGTAATTTATAATTTTAGTTTTCATGTTTTCATTATTTTAAAAAACGGCCAGTTTTGGCGATGATTATTACATTAGTAAAAAAGAAACTCGACATAATGGTTAAATTAAAGATATGCTTGTCGATGAATATTCATGGTTCCTTTTTGTAAGTATAACAGAAGATAAATTGGCGTTGATGGGCCATGCGCAATGGAACAGTGTTCCCACGATCATTGAAAGTCATTAAAAGTGCTTAATATTTTTGAATTTGTTTTCAAGGCCTTGAAAGTGCTTGAAAATGCTTAGAGGTGCTTAAAAGTCCTTGAAAAGGCTTAGAGGTCCTTAAAAGTCCTTAATTTTTACAGATGTTGACCAACTGCAAAATTCATAAAAATACAACTCGGACTTGCTGTTCCCTCGTGACAGCCACTTATCTGCACCTTATAGGAATTTTCCGACATATTTGTATTACACATCCACCAACTTGTTACTTTTTGGATAGAATATACTTTATTAAAAATTTAAATACAGACATGATGCCTGAAAACAAATTTTCAAAGGTCCTTAAAAACATTAATTAGGTCCTTAAAAGTCATTGAAAAGTCATTGATTTTCATTCTGTGAGTTGAGTGGGAACCCTGTGGAAGAAAACTCTGTGTTAAAAACATTCGCACCTTTAATCACATTTCTATGGAAATTTCGGAGGTGGGGATGATTAGAATACTTTAAAAGCATTGCCATAGTGATTTTGATTGAAATCTTTTAAACACTTTTTGTCAACTGCGGAAAAGCATAAGTTTTCCAAAAGCAGCTATGCAAATGGGCAATTTTGACGAAAACCTTATTGACAGGTCTCATGGTCAGTTCTAACTCGTACTCGATATTTGAATATTGTAGGTCAATCCTTTCGGAAGTTATGCTAACCACGGACATACCACTGATCTCTACAGGGGCGTAGCCAGGATTTTTTTTCCGGGGGGGGGCTGAGAAATTATAAATGTCAACTTCGGAAACAATGATTATCATTCAATAATTTACAAATCAAAATTAATCAAACTAAAAAACAAATAAACACTTTTTGGGATTGTAATACTTTTAGCACATATAGCATAATTAGTTACTGGAATTTTAAAATTATATGGTAATTAATTTAGGTAAACATATTTCAATAAAAATATATTAATTATTAAAATATTATAATTAAATCAATTTATTATTGGATTTATAATGTTATTGCCAACAATAACCATTAACATTTGATTAACAAAGTCCCAATCTAACGCTTTAACGTCCCAATCCGCATGCCCAGCGAAATAGGTCAATAGTTTTAAAAAAAAGCTTTATGATCATAACCATTTATATAAAATAATTTATTTGAATAGTGAAAAATTGCACTTACCTTGAATGGGGTAGAAATAAGAAATTTCTTATATAGAGAATTCTGAAGTGTTTAACAAAGTGGGATCCGAGCAATGTTGAATATGTATACAATGCTGCTCTTGGAGGTTGGAGATGTCTGCTAAGAAAGAGCCGGTTTGTTGCTTTCTGGAACCCCTTGTCACCTATTGTACTAGTGAACCAGAGTCCCTGGGGGGGGGGGGAGAGGGATCATGGACTAGACAAGTACAAGATCCCCCCCCCCTCCCATCCCCAGGACTCTGAAAGCCTTTTGTCGGACGAAAGTCCGCACCAACGAGACTAGACATCGCGTATCACGTCGACTAGTCATCACACCTGAAGTCTGGAGTGCTACATTCAGGGCAGATTCAACTTAATTGGATTCTTTAATAATTCCAGTGCTTTGTCTGTCCAATTTCAAAAAATTAGAAAATAACGAAAACTTGTGTTAATTTCAAATTTTAATTGTCCAAGCATAAATAGATCTATTTCTGACTTTCGAGGTTTGAAAATTTCGGAGGGGGCTGCAGCCCCATCAGCCACCCCCTGGCTACGCGCCTGGATCTCTAATACAACTTCTGGATTGCTTATTAGCGGTTTCTTCTCTGCAAGTAGATGATGTCATTTGAATACTTCCCCCCATAATGCTTTAAAATAGGTTGCCCATAGTTACAAACAAATGTGAATTAGTTTTGGGGGAAGTTATTAGTATAGATCTCTATGGTGAATATTAAGCCTTCTTCAACTTTAAAGTCAGTAACCAAGCATGCGCTATCCAGAAGTTGTAGTAGAGATCAGTGGGACATACACAGAAATTTTTTTATAAAATGTTTTTAACTCTGCACATTCCAAAACGTGTAGAAATACAATTTTTTTTTATAACAACGTGCAAAAAAATATAACTTTTTTCTTACTTGTAAATCGTGCGGGAAATAACACAAGTGCGAAAAAGTACTTAATCGCACACCTCGTGATCAAATATTATATAGTCTTGGTGTGACGTGACACATTTTCAGAAGAAATTCAATGACTGAAGTTGCCAACATTAATAAAAAATGGAGAAATACTTTTTCAAACTCGGGAAATTATTTGAGTCTAATAAGCCTTTTACCTGGTTTGAAAAAGTATTACTTTCCCAACTAGTTGCATAAATAACTATTCATTACCCTATGTTAATATATACATAATTGAAGTAAAATGTGAAAATTTTCAATTTTCTTCAAGTTTAAAATCACTTTTGAAAACTCATTGTAATTTTCAACCAAACAAACTCGCATTTAATCCTTTCCGTCAGATATTGCGAAGGACATTCGTCTACGATGGTGTCATGCATTATAGTCGATAAATAAAAACTACGTTGTTGTCTCATTTCTTAAAATCTAATGACAACAAAAAGTAAAACAATAAAATATTAAGGTATACATATACAATTGAGATGATTTTCTTTAATTTTTAGGTTATAATTTCAAACTTTTTGGCAGTATATCAGAATTAAAAGTGATGCATTTTTATATATAAAAAAAATATATATATATATATTATATATAAAAAAAGCTAATTGCAATTAAAGTGATTAATTAGGACATTATTAGAACATACATAAATAAAGTTATAATTAACTGAAAGGTATTATTTTTTATTGTAAATAAGAGATATTATATTGATGCATATTCCTATGGAGAATTTTGAATTTGGCTTCAATATTTATGTAATTATAAGCTTTAAAATAAAAAGTTTTAAAAAATACATAATTTTTAACACAAAATTAATATTAAAATATGCATAAAAAATGTGTTTATAACATTATGTATTAGATTCTCCATAGAAAGCACATTCACAACTATTTTCTACAAAACAAAATTAGAATTTTGTAAATCGGATCATTTATTATGAAGTTATGACCGTTGGCGTAAAGTCACATAACACCAAAATGTCATTCTTCAGAAAACGCGTTTAAAGTTTACTACACTAATGAAAGTGATAGAAAACAGGTTCACAAAACCTACTGTAATTTAAAAAGTACTTTGAGTCTCAGAAAGATAATTAATAGTTTAAAAAATTAAAAAATACGCTTTAATAGAAAAGTGAACTAAAAAGTAGAAAATAATTTTAAATAAGTTTGAAATAAGAATAGAGTGATTAAAAAGAAATATTTATTTTATCGTAAAAAAGCGTGGGGTGCTTGATGTCAATTGTTGAAAATATTTAATGACAGATATTGGTAAAAGTAGAGCCATTATGAAAATATCTTAAAAAACACCCCACGCTTTTTACGATAAAATAAATATTTCTTGTTAATCACTCTATTCTTATTTCAAACTTATTTAAAATTATTTTCTACTTTTTAGTTCACTTTTCTATTAAAGCGTATTTTTTAGTTTTTTAAACTATTAATTATTTTCTACTTTTTAGTTTGGTTTTCTATTAAAGCGTGTTTTTTTAGTTTTTAAACTATTAATTATTTTAGCTGTAAACTATAATTTTTTTTTAGTTAGTGTACAAAACTCTCCAGTTGTTTCTGCCAATAGTCACATGCTTGTCTCAAATTTAAGTCATGTGTATGCCTTGGTACACACCGTATTACTTGGCACAAAACACTACCGTGTCTCTGAATATGAAAAATCACTAATCCTGAAGATCCTGGTAAGGATAATGTGACTTAAAAAACACGCTTTGTATAACCGTCGCTCAAACGACAAATCTTTCAAACGGCACACCAGGGTTCGATTCCGGAGAAGGTTGGTTGGTTGGAATTTAACGGCTCAAGGGCAACACGAGCTAATCCTTGTGATAAAGCGACAAACTTATTGAATTATTGAATTGTCATCGGTCCTTAATAAGTATGCCAAATTTCGAGTTAATCCGACGTTTTGAAGGGGGTCAAAATCATGTTCAAAGATTCCGTTACATACATACGTCTGAAGCTAATAAAAGCGTATTAAAAAGAAAAATGGTATCATTTTAATGGTAATGAATTCGGGAATATTTTATAACCAAAAAAAAAAAAAAAACGCAGAATTGAGTCAAATTTCACGATTCCTAATGTATATGTATACCTTAACGGTATGGAAAACTTTAGCAAATTAAGCAAACGAAGTTGGATGTTCGTTGGATCATTTCAAACCATACAAAAGAGCTCTTTTAAACAGGAAAACATATATATTTTTTTATTTTTTCAAACCAAGCAGTCCACACACTCTTGAAATATGTTGTCTGGTATCCGATGGCGCACTCCAAAGCCTGGCGTTTAGGAGTCCGGACCGAGTGTCACGTGACCAAATGAAGACCGAGTGTCCACCCGCGAGACGCATTATCTCTTATTACGTCCGGCCGCGGAGTGTCCGGTCAATACGTAAATGGCCACCGCAGATAAACTGGCCACCCCTCACATTTTATGGCGCCTCTTTTCTTTTGATTGCCGCGGAACACGATTTGTTGTTCGTGAATGGGAAATATGAAGGGATACGAAAGGGAAAAAAAAAAGGGGGGGGGGGAATGCCTCAAGTTTATGTCTAGTGAATTATTGTTGTTTTAATTACAAGTGTGGCACGGCGTTGTTGGGAGACAATGATGAGGAAATAGTTTATTATAATGGGTTGGCGAGGAAACAGTATCAGATCACTTTTTTTTACTATAATTACCTAGATTTGTCAGATTTGACCATCCTCTTCCCCATATAGTCCGAGAGGCGCGACTGCAATTTTTGGACCTCATAGAACCTCATTCTGAATTTTTTATAGAGATTGGAGAAAAGTGAGTAGATTAGGAATCCACTGGTCTGCCGCGCCAAAAATGGCCGAAACTGATCAAAAATCGACTTGGAATGAGTTGAACTAAAATCCGATTGCCAAATATGTCATAACTTGCCAAAAAGAGAACACACTTTTTCGTCTGGCAACCCTGCCTTTTGATTTTCAATAAGAAAAAGAGCAAACGATTTTTGATCACTGGCTTGGAAAAATGTGTACCTTTTAAAAGTAAACCAAATTGGCGACATCAGTTACGTCATCCGTGACGTAGTGTTTATTGCCAAATTGGCTCCCTTTTAATAGATGACAGTAGACCGTCGCCAGATATCCGAATCATCTGCAACCTTCTTAATTGATAATTAAAGAGTGAGGGTTACCAAATAAAAAAAAATGCTCATTATTTGGCAAGTTATGGCACATTTGGCAATTGGATTTAGTTCATCTTATTAAAAGTCGATTTTTGACCAGTTTCGCTCATTTTTGAAACGGCAGACCAGTGGAAACGTATTCTACTCACTTTTCTCTAATTTCTATAAAAAATTCAGAATGATGTTCGATGGGGTCCAAAAATTGCAGTCGCCTCTCAGTCTAATACATTCTAAACTTATCACTCTTGAGGAAAACTGTGTTTTTAAATCCTTTATATTAACTTCCATTTTATTTGTGTGTGGGTGTGTATGTCGATGGCAGGCAAATATGCGGGGGCCTAATTAACCCGATTGCCGTCATCCAATCTGGCTGAAACTTGGCACGTCGCTTCGATGCCGATTACAAGGCATTCTATCAAATCCTGGGGGATGTGACTGTCGCTAAAAGTTCGCTTTTACGGAATGCAAATAAGCCAACTTGCCGTCACCCAATCGTGCTGAAATAGCATTTAACCGATCATTGAAGAAACTCTTTCCTGTTGCAGAAATTGTTTGAGTAAATAAATTATGAAATTGTTTTAAACGGAATAAATAAAAGGTATTTGGATGTGAGTGCATAAATTCACGTTAATTTTTTAATGGAATAAATTTTAAAAAGTAGTTTACCGCATATTTTGCAGATAGAAATGTTTTTAATCTTTAAAATTATTGATGCCAACACCAAGCACACGCTTACAACAGAAAGCGCGCTATATTAATAAATATAAAAATTGGCAATGCAAAAAAAAAAAAAAAATAATAATTATATTAAAAACTTTATTCTTATGAGTTATATTCATTAACTCGCTGAATACCCGTGCTTCGCTACGAAATTTTAACATGTGTAATATTTTACCTGTCTGTGAGGCCTCGCGTTGCCGAAATCCGTCATTAGTGTATAGGTTCCAGTTTCTGGCGCTTCGCTCGCAGGAAGGTTCATTGACACATAAGTACAGGCTTACTTCACTCGTTGAAAGGTTCAATACTGTGCAAGAACAGGCTCGCTTCTCTCGCTGAAAGGTTCATTGTTGCGAAAGCATAAGCTCGCTTCACTCACTAAAATCTAATTGCTGCGTAAAACCATAAGGGAAGCCTCTCCCTTGTCGAGAAAAAAAATTTCCGTTAATACAATAATACAACACCCTTTTAAGATTATTTTAACACGTGTTTGGGAAAAACAAAATTAGAAGGCCAAAACTACTTGCGTTGAAACGTTCAGAGCTCTAGGCCTATTAGAAGTCGCTTTTTGTGAAAATATTAATTAAAAAAATATATCAAAAAACAAACTAAAATTTTAACATTCTTTTTGTCAATAGTACAATTAGAATACCAAAACTACTTGTGTTGAAAATTTGAGAACTGTAGACCAAGTAGAAATCGTTTTGTAAAATATTTGTTAATTAATTAAAACAAATTAATTAAAAAAGAACTAAATAAAAATTTAAAATTATGTTTTTCAAATGTCCAATTAGGAGGCCACAACTACTTGTGTTGAAAATTTCAGAGCTGTAGCCCTATTAGATATCGTTTTGTTAAATATATATTAATTCATTAAAAAAATTAATTAAAAAAGAACTAAATAAAAGTTTAAAATTCTGTGTTTCAAAAGTCAAATTAGAAGGCCAAAACTACTTATGTTAAAAATTTCAGAGCTGTAGCCCTATTAAAAGTCGTTTTGTAAAAAAAAATTGTAAATTATTAAGAAAATTAATTAAAAAATAACTAATTAAAATTTTAACATTCTGCTTTTCAAAAGTGTAATTAGAAGGCTAAAATTACTTATGTTGAAAATTTCATAGCTGTATCTCTATTTGAAGTCTCTTTGTAAAAAATAATTAATTAAAAAATTAAATAAAAAAAAAAGAACTAATTAAAATGTTTACATTCTGTTCGACATACATAAAATTAGAAAACCAAAACTTCTTATGTTGTAAATTTCAGAGCTCTACTCTAATTTTAAGTAGATGTCTATAGATCCACAGATAGACAGATAGACACACAGCTTGTTTTATTATTATAGATTGTTAAAATCTGTTGAAAACTTACTGTGATGGGATGGTTTATAGGAGTTACTCAAAAAGTATACATTTTCTTGAGCCATATTATTCAACCCTATTAGACAGAGAGGTGACTGCAATTTTTGGACCCCATCGAACATCATTCTGCTTTATTTTATAGAAATTAGAGAAAAGTGAGAAGATTACGAATCCACTGGTCTGCCATGGCAAAAATGGCCGAAACTGGTCAAAAATCGACTTTTAATAAGTTGAACTAAATCCAATTGCCAAATGAGCCATAACTTGCTAAATAATGAGCATTTTTTTTTATTTGGTAACCCTCACTCTTTAATTATCAATTAAGAAGGTTGCAGACGATTTAGATATCTGGCAACGGTCTACTTGCATCTATTAAAAGGGAGCCAAGTTGGCAAAAAATATTACGTCACGGATGACGTAACTAATGTCGCCAATTTGGCTTACTTTTAAAAGATACGCATTTTCCAAGACAGAGATCAAAAATCGTTTGCTCTTTTTCTCATTGAAAATCAAATTACAGGGTTGCCAGAAGAAAAAGTGTGTTCCCTTTTTGGCAAGCTATGACATATTTAGCAATCGGATTTTAGTTCAACTCATTCCAAGTCGATTTTTGATCAGTTTCGGCCATTTTTGCCACGGCAGACCAGTGGATTCCTAATCTACTCACTTTTCTCCAATCTCTATACAAAATTCAGAATGATGTTCGATGGGGTCCAAAAATTGCAGTCGCCTCTCGGACTATATTGCTCCTTTTAGTCTACACAAGGATAAAATACTATAATTGTTATAGTTACAAGTTAAAACAGCTGTAGTCTGACGTTGCTTGGAACAACCCGGATCAAATTGGTTTAATCCATTGCAAATTAAGATCACGCTCCTCTCCCACCCTTTCGCCATCGTGTAACCGTTCTTTCCAGTAATTGATCAGACTAGACATTTAACTTTCCACCACTAACTTTTAAAAGCGAGCCGTATGACTTATACCGGAGCTATTAGCGGGCCGAATACACCAGTATCTTTAGTTTTTATTTAACTGAAAAAAAATATATTGATTTTTTTTTTTTTTTTTTTTTTTTTTTTTTTATCTCGATAAAATTACAATTAATATTTAATTATTTTTGATGTTAAAATAATTGAAAAATAATAATTTTCATAATTAGTAAATCAAAGTCTAACTAAAGGTGTGGAACATAGCACAACTTTCAATGACACTCTAATACTGACGTGGATTTGTGTTATTTATCGTTTGTATATTTTGATCCTTGTTTTAGAATAAATGGCCAGTTTGGCGATATTTTTTGCGATAATTCTTGTATGGATCTTTAAAAAAAAAAAAAAAAAATAGTGATTTTGGCATTGTACTTTTTGATAATCCTCATATTATCCTTTATTATAAGCGAAACTGAGAAGAGAAGACTAAATGTCTCGAATTTTCCGATTGATTTAGCTGCTGACACCTTTTTTTTCTAACCTATATTATCGCCGTTAACAAATAAAATAAGACACAATAGAATTAAAAAAAAAAAAATAATAATAATAATAATAATAATACGTTACTATTTACAATTATATACAGAATAGAATAAGATGAAATAGAACTTTAAAATAAATACGCTACTATTTAAAATTATACACAGAAAAATTGTGTAACAATATAAAAAAAAAAAAACATCCCTTTCAATTTAGTTCAGTAGATATTATCCCTTTCACAACCTTACTAACATAACATCCGCATAAAATTGTAGTCCCAATAACCTAGCTTAGTAAAAAGAAAACTTACACAAAAAAATAATTATCATATATTATTAATTACTTAGTGTATTAAAAAATGTCAATATACTTTTCCAACTCTGTGTTTTTAAATACTAACTACTTTTTTCTGTGGATTCGGCAATCGGATTTAGTTCAACTCATCAAAAAAAAAATCAGTAGTTTCGGCCGTTTTTGCCCAGGCAGACCAGTGGATTCATGATCCACTAACATTTCTCCACATTCTGTGAAAAATTCAGAATGATGTTCGATGGGGTACCTAAAGTTGAAGTTGCCACTCGGACAAAAAGGAATAATAAAAAAATCTCTATTTCATTCATAAACGTTCCTGGGTTCGCAAACAGAAACTTTGATGATGGCAAAAGAATGCCTCCATTGTTTAGCTATTAATTAAAACAAATACTCGTGCCAATTGTATGGGGAGTATAGAGAGAAGAGGTTAGAGAGAGAGAGAGATAGAGAAGTGTCAGAATTGCAGAACTCAATTAAAGGGTGAGAGGGAGCGGAGCGGAAGTGGCAGACGATTTCTTCATCCTCCCCCCCCCTACTGGCGAAGTAGATGCCCAGATACTGGCGCCAGACTAATGACTCTCAAAATCGCATCGGGTTCCGAGGGTAAAGAATCGCCTTTTATTATCTTTTGGGCACATTGTCAATAGGAAAAAGTATCAAAGTTTTTTTGAAAGGGGGGAGGAGCAATGTTCGACTGCAATTTTCGTATTGTTTTAGTGAAGATTGAGGTTAGTTATCATTCGGAAGCGAAATGTTTGAACGCAGTAGGGGAGGGATGGAACACCAGCAATTATACATAAAAGAAATATTTGCTTTTCATTTTTGATTCCTGCACTGTGTAGAGGAAACATGTTATCATATTTATTGGTAAGAATCATTTTAGTTGCAGGCTTATTTGAGGTTATGCAATAAAAGAACTGTTTTGCAATCCCAAAGGAGAAAAAAGAAATACTTAAATTTTCAATAATTCATTATAGCTAACATAATTGTTCTTAATGTTTTGTTGGCTCATTAACATAACTTTTATGAATTCGCTGTTTCTTTAAGGGGAGTTTGTACCCTAAAATTTATTAAAAATTTATTTTGAGTTTATTATAGTTTATTAAAATCTAAATTCAGCCCTTTAAAATGATACCTCATTTGTAATAATTCCTCATTTTAGAAGTATTTTTAATACTTTTTTGAAGATAAAATTATGAACTATTAGTGTAAATAAGCTTTTCTTTAAAATGCATTTATTTATCTCAAAACGACATTTTTCATTACACATGTACCTTTTTCTCGGAAAATACTTGATATAGAAGCCTAATTCTTTTTTCATCTCATATAGCAGACACTTGTTATTATTCAACTGAAGTTTTGGTTTTAATTATAATGCATTTACTTTTTTTTTTTTTAAATGAATTATCGTATAAGTCGCTCAAATTTATTAAAAATCACAAGTTTTTTTTGACGAAATAAGCCAGAACAAAAAATGTTTTTAAAATAATAACAAAACCTTACTTCAGTAAATACAGAAACATAAAATGAATATGTGATAAAAATTTTAGGTAGATAGCTTGAGCAGTTTCTGAGAAAAAGATACAAAAGTAATGAAAAATATAGTTTTGAGAAAAACGTATTTTAAAGAAAACATTACTTAAACTTTTAGCTCAAAAATTTTTTTTCCAAAAATTATTAAAAATACTTTTAAATAAGGTATTATTACAAGTGAGGTATAATTTTAAAGGAAAAAAGTCAAGTTTTAATAAACAACAGTAAACTCAAAATTGATTTATTATTAATTTTTGGGTACTAACTCCCCTTAAGTATAAAATTAGCATCTATATATTTAATAGGCAATACGTTTTTTGGGGTTAGTCCGTCCGCCTAAACTGCTCAACCAATTTCAATGATCAAGGTGTCATTTTAAAGGAAATAAGCTGTAGATTTGCCAAAACGTGCCAAAATAATTTATTAACACTTTATTAATTAGTTAAATTTCAATATTTTTCATCATTAAGCTACTACAAAGCCTCAATGATTTTGAATATATGAATGGCAACATCCTTACGTATGTAAACAACAAATCCGCTGCTCGGGGGTTCAACCACCCAACCAACCGTTGCTAATTTTAAAGCTCTTTTTACAATCTTCGTTTCAAAGTTGATTTTTTTCTGTTTTTCTGAAGCATTTTTGTATTAGAATAATTAAAGCTATCCTTACGTATGTAAACAACAAACCCGTTGCTAATTTTAAAGCTCTTTTTAAACTCTTCGTTTCAAAGTTGATTTTTCTGTTTTTCTGAAGCATTTTTGTATTAGAGTAATTATTATTTTGAAGTATTTCTATCCAGAAAATGCCTCGAGTTGGACGTCGTTCTCTAACGGGGCGACTTATCAGAATAAATAAAAGATATTGGGACTTCAATGTAAGGGCATAGCTAATGAAGTTTTAAGTCAGAATGTTGGCGGATAGAATATTTAACTTTCTATTATGAAACTTGCAATTTGGGTGTTTTCTCTATTAGGCCTTACATTAAATTTATAAAAATTTGGTTACATTTTTTATGGCTGGCAAACCTATTTGAGTGCAGCAAGATGTTTTAACCACAAATTCGAGCGGCAAAGCCGCTCAATCCGAGCGCAACGAGGCGTTTGGGGGTTGGCGAGCGTTAGCGAGCAGGGGGCGAAGCCCCCTAGTGTTTCTATCAATAAGCTATTTTATTGAAATGTTATGAGTAGGGAGGAAGGGGACGTGTTGTAAGTTTTCCTACAATACCTCCAGCCAGGGCCTGATCATGAAAATTTTGGGCCCAAGGCCTGGACACATTCCGGGCCCCTTTTTCAAACGCATGATATATTGGAAATGGGCTTGACACAAAGTCAAATGAATTAACATTAAATAATATTGAAAAAGTTAATAAATTAATGTTATTATTGTTTCTCAAAAGTTATTTTTTTAACACAAATTTTTAACAATCAAATTTATATTTCAAAAGAGGAAAAACTTTGTTATGTGTAGCTTTGCATTTCACTATCACAATACAAATCACAATATCTTCAGTATTATTCACAGCTTCAGAATCGACATTTGTTGATCTCACAATAAATTTATCAAGATTTCCTTTCATTTTTTATTTTTTTTATCTATCTTTCAAAAAAGATTGTTTTTTACGTATTTAAATGATGGTTTATTTGAATAAATATGCTCTGGGATACTAAAGATGGTTCAAGATCAATATAAAATGATTTTTATAAAAAGATATTTTTTATGAATAAAAGATATTCACATAGCTTTTGTGAGACAAAAGTATAGGGTTTACATCCAATTTCGGGGCCCTCTAAAATCATAGGCCCAAGGACTGGGCCTTGTGGGCCTAGGCGATGATCAGGGCCTGCCTCCAGCCAAATAATTATGATGTCTATACAAGTATTTTATTTTTGTAAGACTATCTTTTTTGTAATTGAATTGAAATTCATGTTCTGGAACATTTTTCGATCGATTTGGATTTTTCAAAATATGTGAGATAAAATAAATGTTATAATACACACTAAACCTTAGGTACAAGAGAGAAAAACTGTCTTTTTCGATTTTTCGTAATATTTTTGGAAATTATGAGTGAATTTTAACTTTAAAAAACGTGTACCATCCCTCCCTCAATGAGGGGTGGGACATTTTTCTTAAAATTTAAATTGGTTTATAAAAATAATATATTAGTTATTAGCATCATATTGTTGCACAAATTGTCTGTATATAGTGTAAATAGTGACGTATTACTTTAAAATTCTATTGTAATTTATTTTATTTTATTTTATTTATTAACAGTGATTATACAGGTTAGAAAAAGGTGGCAACACCTAAAGCATTCGATAAATTTCGAGACGTTTCTTTTCCGACGAATTGGCTGGAAATTTCGCGAATATTCTCACGCGCCTGGTATTTAAAGTCCGCAGATCGGGAAAGTTTTCAGATCGACTTTGGACTTCGATGAAAGCTTATCGCTTTGTTTACCTATTGGAGTGAGCTTGTATAATCGCTGTATTCGAAGTTGTTTTTGCTAAAGCTTGTGAGCGATTACGCTGTTGCCTGTGAATAAATTTTGTGAGTTTTCTGAAGAGAGAATAAACATTTTTATACTGTAAAAACTGTGCCATCATTGCCTCAGTGGAAAAATTCATAGCAATATTTATATTTTTCAAGTGTGTTGAAATGTTTTAGGTGTTATTCTGAATGTTTCGATAGTGTAACAGTAGAAAATAACTTGTAAGAAATATTTTTGTAAAAATTGTTCCATCTCTCTTACAATTTGCCAGTAATAAAGTTCGCAAAATTTTAGAGAAACACGTTCAGGAATACTATGCCACACCCATAACAAATTTAAATACTTTTATTAAAAAAAAATTCTCGCCTCAAGGAAAAGTCTTTCTCTCTTTGAAAGACATTCACACTCAATTCGCGTTACAATGTAGTTTGCAATTTCACTATTCTTTGAAATGTCACATAAATTGTTTATAATAATCACATATATCTCAAACAGAAAGTGTTCAAACGTCATTACTTTGATATACTAAAATGTTAGTAACTCATTTTAGTGGAAATTTAAACATTGATGTAACAATAAATTGAAATACAAGGTGTTCGGATTTTAAAATTAAATAACTCGAAAACAAAGATTGACCGAATAATGAAACAATAAGTAGAGTTATTTTGAAAGCTGTAAAAATATTATACTTATTTTTCATAATTAGTTACGAATGTTGCTAATAGGTGGCGCTGTACACTGTAGTTCTTATAAATAAAGAGTGCTTTGAAGCTCAAAGTTTATTTTATCCTAGTGTTTTAAATTAAACATTACATTTTTTGACATTTTCTTTTTAAAAAAAAATTATTTGTTTCGATTTAAAATATAGTAAAAGATTATAATATCATTTTATTATTATAAATTTTTAGTAGAAGAAAATTTATATCGAAGTGCCAAACATTTGCGCTTCTGTATTAAGTTTCTTGTTTATTTCTTGTTTGTTAATTCTAGCATCTTATTTATTATATTCTTAAATTATTTAAAAGAGACTTGGTATCCTTAGAACTATTTTTTTAAATGTAAGCCTTTAAAAAATTATAATTTTTAGATATTTGAAAGTATTACTAAGCAAAAATTAAATTGTATTAAAAAAAGTTCACATAGTGCTCTAAATTCATTTTTTTTTTATTATTATTATTATTATTATTTTTTTTTTTTTTTTTTTTTTTTTTTTAATTCATAAAATTTCAAATTTTATCTTTTTTTTTTTTTTTTTTTCATTTTTCAATATTTTTCTTTACTGATTAAAAAAAAAAATAAAAAAAAAAAATGACCTATTATATAGTCTAAACTTTTAGTCATAGGATTTTGAATAAGTAAAATAGTTTTGGAGAAAAACTATAAATACTGCTGTACCTATAAGTCAAAAAAGGATATTTTTCGACATTTAAATTTGTAAAAAAAGTTTGTATTTTATTTAAAAATTCATGCCTATTTTTGTCAAATAGATCTTTATAATGACACAAAAAAAAATTCAAGTCATTTCGTTTATATTTGCTAGAGTTTTAACATTTTAAGTAAGGTGAGAATTTCAAAAATTACGAACTAAGAAAAATGCATTCAAAGCAATGAAGGAGCTATTGCAGTTAAGTTAAATTCTTCATAAAAAATATATATAATTTTTATGCAATTCTAATTATCTGATCAGCTCTAAATTTTGCCAGAATAAGAAGAAGGTTTCAAATGTTATAAACACGCAAAAAATAGAAAATCTATATTTTTATAATTTTTGGGAAAGCAAGGGCTACCAAGCCCCCTAAAGCACGAACGCGTACTTTGCAAAATTGCATGAAAATAGTTTTTTCAACATATGCCGTTATTTTTTAACAAAAAATGTAACTCAGCTCATCCTAAATCATTCATTTAATTGAAAACAGTAAAAATTTCAATAAGAATAAAATTCTTTATTCAATTTCAGGTATTATACTTTAAAGAATTTCAATTCAAGAGATAAAAAAAAAATTTAAGAAAAAAGAAAGAAAAAAGAAAGAAGAAGAAAAAAAAAGTGGTTAAGAAACGTCATTTATTTTACTGAATACTATGAATTTCTGGCAAAGTTGTCAATTTATATCTTTATTTCAATTAAAACAAAAAAAAAAGTATTCATGTTTCTTGCAGTCGTAAATTTAATCAAAACACCCTAAGAGTGCAAAAGGCGTTCACTCGCACATTCCACTAAAAGTTCGCGTTGCCGAGTTGCAACTTCAACTTTCAAACTGAAGATTTTCATCTCAAGATTTGTATTCGGAAATCTAAGATGATTATTGTACTCAGGCAAAATTAAATTCCTATTTAATTGGCATCGAATGAAAAACACGCCAGTCATTTAACATCTTCTTCGTCGAACTTTGTATTATCTAGAAGGGTGTAAGATACTTGAAAAGATGTTTTTTATTTACACCGTAATGGACATTCTTTTCTCTTGCTCTTAAGGGGGTGCGGTACCGAAAATAAAAAAAACTTTATTTATGTACATTTTTACGTCAAAAATTTATTTTATGTATGAGATACTATTTATATATCTTTGAGAAAATGTTTTTTTAAATATTGTGTTTAGTTATTTAAAAAAAAATTTAAAAACCAAGAAAAATCCATAATAATTGATGTTTGCGTATTTTGATATAAGTCAAGAAAAAATAAATTTTTTTTCAAAGTGAAAGCTTTCTGTAATACATAATTATATAAAGAAAATTTTGTCTTCACAGAATTTTGATAGGTGAACTAAAAAAAATTAAAAAAATTCTCAAAGTTAAAATATTGAAATTTTTGCTTTTTTTTATGTTATCTTTTACCCTAAAAATTATATTTTAAAACAGAATTAAAAAAATAAAATTCTGTGAAGACAAAATGTTTAAAACTATATAAATTAAATGTTCCAAAAATGTGAATAGCCAATTGTTAATGGTTCTGGATATATATTGATTTGAATATGCAACATCTGTGAAAAACACTAGTGCTGGAAAAACGCACTTTAAGCAGACGCTACAAGGTGTTACGCCCATTAGTGATGTTTAAATAACAGGTAAATTTGTGGCGTTCTAATCACCTGAGGAATAAGATAAAAACATCATTCTCTTCAGGAATGTATGAACTACTTTTTAAAATCAGAAGAAAAAAAATTGGGATTTTTGACGAAATTTCGGTACTGGACCCCCTTAAAAATAAAAATGGCCAGTTAGCGCTATTTTTGGCAATAATTTTTTCATATGCAAAAAAAAGAGGGGGAAAAAAAATTGCCAAAATGGTGATATTGGCGATGTTATTCGGTAGACATTACCTTGTCATTTCTTGTGCGTGAAACAAAAGAAAAAAATCAATCTTAGATGGACGATATACTTATGGGTAGAAGCGTATGTGTAAAAGGCAAAAGTTTTTCAACTTTTTAAGGCTTTTGTAGCATTTCTTTGGAATTTCGGAGGTAGGGGCGATGAGAACACTTTAAAAGGCATCAGACAGAGATTTTAGCCAAAATCGTTCGAGCCGGTTGTAGCATTTGTTGAAAAACATGATTTTTTCCCTGATTATTCATAATATCAACCTTATGCGCATGCGCGCTTCTGACAAAAGCGTTATAGTACGCGCACACAAAATTTGAACATCGTAAGTCAATTTGAATGGGAGTCTGACTACGTACAGACAGACATTTTTTCGACAACTTTTTTGAAATCAAGGTGTTCCAAAATAAAGGAAAAATGCAACAAAAAAAATTAAAATTTTTAAATCGAAGTTAATATAAGAAATTTAAAAAAAAAAAAAAAAATTATAATTTTATCGAATTGTCTGCATACAGTGGGAGAAAAAAAACTGATGTAGTTCTAAGTCCTAAAACGAAAAACCAAACATCTTAAACCGACCGCGTGACAACTATTTCCAACGAATGACGTAGATCAGTGATTCTCAACCTTTTTTTTGTCGCGGCACACTTTTAACGATTTCAAAATTTGGCGGCACACAAAGAAAAAGATAAGTTTAAAAGTTGTTTACTTACTTATAAATACACTGTGTTAAATAGTTTATGATAATAATTTGGAATGTAAAATAAAATAACATAATATGTATTACAAAAACAATAGTACGTTTATTAAGGGATTAATTACAAATGAATAATAAGAATACTTTTAATGAGAAATTGGAGCTTGATGTTTTTTGATAATTTCATTTATATTTGGTAGTAAAAATGACAATGCTACTCTCGTATCGTCTTCTACATTTAACAGTCTCGATCTTTTTTTCGTTTTTATGTTGGTTAATACTGAAAATTCGAATTCACACAAATAAGATGTAGAAAATTGTAATAATATGTGCTTTCCAAACATCAGACAACAAGACGCACACTCGCACACCTGAAGGGGGTTTTATGTAAAAAAAAATAGAGTAAAAAAATTGGTCAAAAACGAGACACAGAGAAATATTTGTGTGCGTCAGTACACAGTATTTATTTGCATGCGTCACACCCGAGACATTTAAAAGCACTTTTTGGGTATTTCGGGTAAAATAATTTGTTTGGTGTGAGCATGGAAACGTATCAAACACTTTTCAAACTAAACACTTTCTCTTAAAAGTTGTGGACGAATGTACTTTAAAATATAAATGGTGCTGCAAAAAGAGGCGTAACGAAGGGGGGGGGGGGTCAACCCTCCCTCCATTAGGTTGAGAAAAAATGAAGCAAAATACTACATTTTTCCTCAACCAACTCTTTGTTGATAATTACTCAAATTATCCATTAAATTTCATTATTGGGATTATTCAGTGATCATAGTTTCACTAAGGTAACCAAAAGTTAAACTTAACTGCAAGGTTATGTATGGATTTTTTACCAAAGGCGCAACCTTGCCATTTAGTGTACCATTCAGGGCCGTAGACAGGGGAGAGACCATTGGGACCCCTCTCCCCCCCCCCCTCTCCGAAATTGTGTGAGATCTTGTTTCATCTCTTCGCCTTCTTTTTATGTGCAACATGTTTTAAGTATTTGCATTAAAAATTATTCAGGTCATAGATGTCATATGAGTTTGAGTCTCTTGATTCTGCAAAAATTATAAGTGAAAAAAATCTGCTTTATGTTGTTATTTAAGTGTTCGACCATGCCCTCCCATCCCCGAAAAAAGAACCCTGGCTACGGGCTTGGTACCATTAGATGATAACTACGCGCTACACCTGTCCGAGACTGGAGAAATGGACTCACCATCACATGAACCGTTAGTCCTGAGTGGACGTTGGCCGACCAAACGGTATAGTGGTTAGCGTGCTAGCTTCTAGACCGCGAGGTTGCGGGTTCGAGTCCCGTGTTAGGCATGGGGTGTTTGTAAATGTATGTTGGCTTGTCTAATGACGAATGTTTCGGCGCACTATAGCCCTCGTGTTGCTGACGGCGCCAGATAATCTGAATACAACCAACCAACCTGAGTGGACGTTGCGCTGAATAGAAAACTCAATAAAACACAAAACAAGAACTGAATGTGAACTAGGCGAGTTGATTTTAGGCACGATGACGGCTAATCAGGCAGGGACCTACAGCTTAACGTGGATTCCGAATAACAACGAACATCCATGCCTTACCCGGGATTCGAACCCGGATGCGAGGCCAGAGCGCTAACGCCACAGCCATCAGATGGGCCTAGGCCAGTTGGACATCGCACAATTTTCAATTGAACTATAAAACTGGTCACAACATTTAAATTTGACGTGGAGTAGTGTTGTTCTCGTGTTCATTTATTTGGGGACAAAAAATGCCTGTCTAGTGAAAGCCAAAATGGCGAATGTGGCAATATAGTTTTCGATAATTATTACAGTATCCTTTCTTGTAAGTGAGACAGAGGAGAAAACCGATCGTTGATGAGCGATGCTCGAGGGAAAGAAACTCTACGTTGGAGACACTCGTGGACTTTCATCTTTTTACACCTTTGTAGCATTTTTTACTGGAGTTTTGGAGGTGGGAAGTTTAGAACATTTTAAGAGGCTCTATGCCATAGAGATTTTGATTAAAATCGTTAGAGCCGTTTTTTAGTAATTGCTAAAAAATTTGATTTTTTTTTACCCCATGTTTTGCACTTGCGCATTATTGACGAAAGCCTTAATGACAGGTTCCATGGTGCCAACTAACTTTTACTCCAAATTTGAACATCGTAGGTCAAATCTTTCGGGAATTATGCTGACCACGTACACACAGACACACTGGCAGACATTTTTCTATATCTTTTTTTTTTTTAGTCAGGAAGATCCAAAACATGGAATTTTTTCTGTTATCCCCTTCTCTCATCCCCCCCCCCCCCATTGGTCACTGATGTAGCGCGTACATATTTTTCGAAAGTACCCCCCCCCCCTCTCCATTCATCAACTCTAATTACGCCTATGGCTGCAAAAATGTCAAACATTCTGCATTGTTTTCGTGTAGTTTATTTAATATTGCGTAATTCCAGTATTAAATGTGAAATAAAGATGCGCTAGTGATTGGTAAAACGTACCCTTTATGTTTTCAAAATCAGTTGACTTTTTAAGGTAAAATTTAATGAAGAAATGTTTTAAATTATATTTGAAAAAATTAAACAACAAAAATAAAGTTTTTTTAATGAAAATCTTTTATATGCATTACATACTTTTATGTGTAAATGCAACTTATTTAAATACCCCAATTAAACTATTATAATTTAAGTAAAATCTGTAACAAATTAAAAGCACTTCCTTTATTTTTCTTTCAATTACAATAGTTCAATTGATGCATTCCATTTATATATTTCTTGTTGTTGTGTTGCTGATGCGCTGACTATCTCTATATATATAAGGAAAAGCCCTCACTCACTGATTGGCTCTCTCATTACTAATTCTCCCCCTTCCCATATGGTCATAATTCTGAAGATTGGTACAAATGTCCGCAAAAGCAAACATAGAAAAATTAAGATAATTCTGATCCAATTATCCCTCTTTAAGGGGTGAAAAAGGAGTTAAACGCTCCAAATGCAGGATATTCCAATATCCCAAATGGTCACAATTCTGAAGATTGGTACAAATGTCCGCAAAAGCAAACATAGAAAAATTAAGATAATTCTGATCTCAATTATCCCTCTTTAAGGGGTGAAAAAGGAGTTAAACGCTCCAAACGCAGGATATTCCAATATCCCAAATGGTCACAATTCTGAAGATTGGTACAAATATCGACAATGCTAAACATAGAAAAAGTAAGATAATTCTGATCTCAATTATCCCTCTTTAAGGGTTGAAAAAGGAGTTAAACGCTCCAAACGCAGGATATTCCAATATCCCAAATGGTCACAATTCTGAAGAATGGTACAAATATCGACAATGCTAAACATAGAAAAATTAATATAATTCTGATCTCAATTATCCCTCTTTAAGGGTTGAAAAAGGAGTTAAACGCTCCAAACGCAGGATATTCCAATATCCCAAATGGTCACAATTCTGAAGAATGGTACAAATATCGACAATGCTAAACATAGAAAAATTAAGATAATTCTGATCTCAATTATCCCTCTTTAAGGGGTGAAAAAGGAGTTAAACGCTCCATACGCAGGATATTCCAATATCCCAAATGGTCACAATTCTGAAGATTGGTACAAATATCGACAATGCTAAACATAGAAAAAGTAAGCGCTCTCGATTAGCCCACTTTAAAGGGTCCAAAAGGGGGTTAAGTGCTTCAAAGGAATGATATCCGAATGTCTCACTTCCAAGTCACAATTCTGATATTTGGTGCATATGTTTCGAAGATCAAATATAGAAAAAAAAAAAATTATTCCAATGTCAATTAATTAATTTTTAAGGGATGAAAATTCGACGCAACATTGAAACTATACGAGGAATATCTTTATGTCTCACTTTCAATACAGTTACAACTTAGAAAATTAAAACTAAGAGTAAACCTTAAACACAATAAACTACTGCAATCTTGATTAAGTAATTGAAAACAGTTCAAAGGGGGTTAAGGGGGTCCGGTACCGAAAATAAAAAAAAACTTTATTTATGTACATTTTCATGTCAAAAATTTATTTTATGTATGAGATACTATTTATGTATCTTTGAGAAAATGTTTTTTGAAATATTGTGTTTAGTTATTTAAAAAAAATTTAAAAACCAAGAAAAATCCATAATAATTGATGTTTGCGTATTTTGATATAAGTCAAGAAAAAATAAATTTTTTTTCAAAGTGAAAGCTTTCTGTAATACATAATTATATAAAGAAAATTTGTCTTCACAGAATTTTAATAGGTGAATTAAAAAAAAATTAAAAAAATTCTCAAAGTTAAAATATTGAAATTTTTGCTTTTTTTTTATGTTATCTTTTACGCTAAATGTTATATTTCAAAACAGAATTAAAAAAATAAAATTCTGCGAAGACAAAATATTTAAAACTATATAAATTAAATGCTCCAAAAATTTGAATAGCCAATTGTTAATGGTTCTGGAAATATATCGATTTGAATATGCAACATCTGTGAAAAACACTAGTGCTCGAAAAACGCACTTTAAGCAGACGCTTCAAGGTGTTACGCCCATTAGTGATGTTTAAATCACAGGCAATTTTGTGGCGTTCTAACCACCGGAGGAATAAGATAAGAACATCATTCTCTTCAGGAATGTATGAACTATTTTTTAAAATCAGAAAAAAAATTTGGGATTTTTGAAGAAATTTCGGTACTGGACCCCCTTAAACGTTCAAAACGAGGGATATTCAAGTGTCTCATTTTCAATATATTTCAACTTATAAATTCTGGGAAAAAATGTCAGCAAGGGCAAGCATAGATAAAGTATGGTATTCCTATTTTGATAAATCAATTTGTCGAAACGAGATCAAACTTCGAAAATACATGAATGTCTTTTGATAGTGCAGCACGGGTATTCAGCTACAGCGTCCGCCACTAACTTTTAGAGGCGGGCCGTGTGACTTATGTTGGAGCTTTTCGCGGGCCGGATACACCAAAATATGTATCTTTAATTATTATCGATTTATAAATATATAGCAATTCTGAAAACTGGATTTTTTTTTTTACCTTAATAAAATTGCAAATGATATTTGATATTTTTTTTTCCCTTCTCTTTTTTTTTTTTTTCCTCTTCTCTTTTTTTTTTTTTCCCTTCTCTTTTTTTTTTTTTTTTTATTTCTCTTTTTTTTTTTTTCCTTCTCTTTTTTTTTCCCTTCTCTTTTTCCCCCCCCCCCCCTTCTCTTTTTTTTTTTTTCCTTCTCTTTTTTTTTTTTTTTTTTTTTCCTTCTCTTTTTTCTTTTTTTTTTTTTCAAATAATTAAAAAGATAATAATTTGTATTAGTAATAAATCAAAATCTAAAAAAAAAGAGTGGAATCTTTTGCTTCAATGGGACAGTGCGACTTAACCTAACCTTTAATAAAAAGTATTTAAAATGTACTTCCAAATTAATCCGTTTTAATCGATATCAATTGTGAGACGATGGCTATTGAAATTGCCCAGTTTATTTTATGACCAGAGTCGATGAATTTTGAACTTTTCTTGCAGTCAATTTTAATGAATTGTCCAAATGAGATTCAGTTAAATTATTCCTGTATTTATATTCTCGAGGAAAACCACCTTACTGGATGCTTCTTCACAGTGGAAAGAAGTGGGGAACAAAAAAGCGGGGGGATGACCAATAGTTGGTGACAAGTGCCACCCCCCCCCCCCCCCAAAAAAAAACCGATAAATTTCATAATTTTGCATCTTATAATAAAAATATTAATTAGTAAGGGAACAATTCTTACTTCATAGTACTAACATTGAACAAGGTTTCAAAATTTATTGTTATTGTGACTATATGGTGAATGGTTGACTCAAAATAATATCCATCAACGGTGTGACGTTAAAAGTTTAATAAGATATAAACACAAATAATTATTTACAAGTCACACACACACCACAAAATAAACATTAATTCAATTAGACTGGGAACATATATTTCTGGGGGGAATTCCTCACTTCACATGTTTACTGTTCGAGTGCTGGAGCTAAACTGAATAATTATCTACACTAAGTAGGTCTTTACTATGTCCATAGATGGCGTTAGTAGTACAGTCCGGGGAAAGAGTTATATAGAGAGTGTCATAACTAAATTTTTTTGCTTGGAAGTAAGAGGGAAGTAATAATTCAACATTTTATACATTACTGTTTATTTAGATTTAAATAGTGCTTCAAAATGTGCATAATTTCATTAAACTAATAGAGATCCCTAAAATGCTTTTTTTTTTTTTTTTTAAATAACTTGTCTTTTTATGAAACAAGAATAGAAATTTAACTTAAAAGGAACTTCCTCCAAAGTTAAAAGTTGACCAAAAATTACAGTATTTGTTAATAAAAATACTTATATCTTTATTATACAAAGTAATATAATGCATTTTTGAATTGCAATAATTTTTTTTTTAACTTTTGAAAACTATATATCACTTTTTATCGGTGCCACTACTTTTTTAGATTAATGTTATTTTTCTTTAGTAGTTTTTAGACGGATTGAGTGTTTTTAAAAGTGAGGGGGATGGATATCAATAATTTTAGAAGTGGGGGGACGCATGGGTATTTTCTTGAAAAGTAGGGAGACGCTTCACCCCGCGTCTACCCACACTTCTAGCACTGATGCTTCTTCATATATAGTCCGAGAGGCGACTGCAATTTTTGGACCCCATCGAACATCATTCTGAATTTTTTATAGAAATTAGAGAAGAATGAGTAGATTAGGAATCCACTGGTCTGCCGTGACAAAAATGGCCGAAACTGATCAATAATCGACTTGGAATAGGTTGAACTAAAATCCGATTGCCAAATATGTCATAACTGGCCAAAAAGAGAACAAACTTTTTCGTCTGGCAAACCTGCATTTTGATTTTCGATGAGAAAAAGCTCAAACGATTTTTTATCACTGGCTTGGAAAATGTGTATCTTTTAAAAGTAAGCCAAATTGGCGACATCATTTACGTCATCCGTGACGTAATGTTTATTGCCAACTTGGCTCCCTTTTAATAGATGCAAGTAGACCGTCGCCAGATAACTGAATCGTCTGCAACTTTTTTAATTGATTATTAACGAGTGAGGGTTACCAAATAAAAAAAAAAAACGCTCATTATTTGGCAAGTTATTTCTCATTTGGCAATTGGATTTAGTTCAACTTATTAAGAGTCGATTTGTGACCAGTTTCGGCCATTTTTGCCACGGCAGACCAGTGAATTCGTAATCTACTGATTTTTCTCTAATTTCTATAAAAAATTCAGAATGATGTTCGATGGGGTCCAAAAATTACAGTCGCCTCTCAGTTTAATAGTTTCTTCGGGCACGTAGTAGAGAACGCTGTTCTTCATAATTAACATAAATATTTTTTCGAATAAATTATAATTATGTAAGAAAAACTCCATATCAGGAAATTTGATTTCTTTTATCTTCTGTGGTGCAGGCGGGCCGCAGAAAATATGTCGTGGGCCACATCCGGCCCGCGGGCCGCCTAGTGGCTAACGATGAGCTAGTAGAAGTATATTTATGTTTTCCCTCCATTTTTCCATTGATTTAGAGAAAATTCTTTCGTTTGAATATTAATTTATCTTAGGCAGTTTTTATATTAGATATGTTAGTGGGTGCGCAGTGAGTTAAAAAAAATTAGGTTGGAATTTTAGGGATAATTCCAAACATTTCAGGAACATTTTTTTAGGATAATTTCTAAAAAAATTTGGGAAAATTTAAAAAAAAAAAAAAAAAAATAGAAATAATTTTTTTAAAAAGTAGGATCCTGCCACAGACATTCTTTTCAAAGCGTGTTTCAATACCGCCAAAAAAAAAAGCCAATTTTCAAAATATTGAATAATTAAAATCTCAGAAAAGATTTTCTCCTCAGGTGGATTATCTGGGTATTTTCGCGGTTTCGGGTGGAAAATCGGAGATTTTGAGGATGTTATTTATTTATTTATTTATTTATTTATTTATTTATTTATTTATTTATTTATTTATTTATTTATTTGTTTGTTTGTTTGTTTGTTTGTTTGTTTGTTTGTTTGTTTGTTTGTTTGTTTGTTTATTTATTTATTTATTTATTTATTTATTTATTATTATTTTTTCTTCCAGGAATTATCGAAACATTTAAGTACAATTTTAGGAATTTTAGGGAGAAACAAAAATTTAAGTAATATTAGGAATTTTAGAATGAATATGACCCCTGAATTTTGAGCTTAGATCGAGTTTTCCAAGTGTTTGACCACTACACAAAAATAGAACATCGATTCCGTTCTACGGACTCATTTTTTTCCCCCAAAAAACTTGATAGAATACATTGCCATCGACAACGAGTCTTATCTTGCCAAGTTTCAGCACTATTGGATGACGTCAGTTGGACAAATTAGTCCTCAGAAGCGACAATTAGAAGCGTGTAACATCCATCGATATAGATAAACAATTGGATAGACTGCTCCATAGTCAATGCAATGAGGAAAACGCGCCGGGGATTGCGAAGCTGGTGGGAAGATTAACCAATCACAGTTCACTTTTATAGTTGGATGGGAATGCGAGAAACCTTATAAAAGTGTTAGAGTAGATATTTTTTTGCACTAATTAAGGTCTACTATTGACATTTCTGCTCTGTGTACAACCCAAGATTTTATTTTCAATCCTCGGCAATCCGTATTTTTTATCCCACCAATTGCATCTGGCAACGGCTTCATTTTCCCAGCGTTAAGCAGTCGATCCAGTTGTTTATTTATATCGATGGTAACATCACAGAGAACTTAGTTTTGTCTCGCTGGGTGGCGCTGCAGAGAGTTTTGGTGTGCCTTTTTTTGGTTGGTGAAAACGAGACGAGACGATTGGGACTTGAGGAAGAAACGATGGCTGAATCTTCATATCTCTCTATTTGTTTCTCTTAAATTTTAAATGTTTCGTGTTTGTTGTGTGAAATGTGCCTTGTCCCGTGATTCATCTATGTGTGTGAAATAAAGATCCTTTTCTATGGAAACGGTGTTCTTGATGACGGTACAAGCGTGTGTAAAAGCTTCCTTTTAGTGACTGCCCCTAAAACTTGATAGAATGCTTTTTCATCTACAACTAAAATATATGTGTCAAATTTTATCTCGATGGATAATCATCTCTGGATTAGTTAGTCTTTCGAGCAGATAATATCAGAATGTGTAAAATGACTCTTTTAGTGACAGACTCCAAAACTTGATGATGTGCATTTCCATCGACAACAAATCTACCTGCTAATTTGCAGCTCGATTGGTTGACAGAAAGCGAGTTAATTGCCACTCCGCATATTTGATGGCCAAAAACATACAAACAATATTGAAGTTAAGGGGGTCCAGCACATGAAAAGTTGTCTGATTATTAATTTTGAGTTTATTAATGTTTATTAAAATTTAAATTCTGCTCTTTAAAATGATGCCTCATTTGTAATTATATCTTATTTTGAAGTATTTTTAATAATTTTTTGAAGTAAACAAAATGTAGGTATTTAATGCACACGTTTTTTTTTTTTTTTTTTTTTTTTTTAAACTTCAAAACCCGAATTTTTCAAAATGCCGTTTTTTTATGTTTGGGGACCCATATCTATTTGACATAAATGCTTGAAATTTTGCATATATGTTTCTCTGATGTATTCAAGTACTTTAACACGAGGAATAAATGGTCAAAAGCATACTTTTTTTAAAATAATTAGTCTAATATTTTAATATTTTTTTTTTTTTTTAAATATTTTTAGAAAGACATAATTATTTTAATTTTCAAAAAATAATAAAAATGTCGTGTTAAAGTATTCATAAGTATCCAAATACTATACAGTAAAATTTTCTTATACTAAACTCCAACTTAACTTGACATCACTAGACGATAGATCATCACTGTGCTCATAGCCATTTAATCCATTTTAGCGGAGTGAAGACATAATTCTCGCCAAACCTTATAGCCTTTTGTTCTCTACAGCAGGGGTTCCCAACCGGTGGTACGCGTACAACAGGTGGTACGCAGGAACGTTTCAAGTGGTACGGTGGTTTCAGGTGAACTAAAAGAAAGTTTTATCGATCTTACAGAAGATAGTTCCATGAAAGATTGTTTTAAAGAGAAATCTTTAATTAACTTCTGGATCGGATGTAAAACCGAGTACCCTTTGATTTTCCGGCAAGCTCTGCTATTTTTGATGCCATTTGTCACGAGTTACTTGTGTGAGAGTGGATTTTCGGAACTCTTGTACATAAAAAATAAACATAGAAGCAGAATACGTGTTGAAGAGGACTTAGATTGAAGATAAGTTCCATTACTCCTAATGTTGATATTTTAATCACAGGCAAACAACAACAAGTTTCGCACTAAAGACTATAAAAGTATATTTTGTATGATGATTAATTTTTTGCTGAGTTTGTACTAATTTTTTATTTGTATGTTTTTAGACCTATGGGTAATAAATAAAAATGTAAACTAATATCATTTTAATCTTTTTATTTCTCCTTTATTATAAGCGTGTTATAAATAAACAAATATCTAACCATTAAATATGAAGTTTTCTCAGGAATTTAATTCAAAAAAGCCTTTGAACACTTTTAGAAGAGTAAATATTATACGTTTATTTAAATATTTAGGTCTGGTGGTACGCCAAAATTTCTCAAAAAGTCAAGTGGTACGCAGGTGCAAAAAGGTTGGGAACCTCTGCTCTACAGGGTTGTGGTTTGGCGAGCATTATGCTTTCACGCCGCCAAAATGGATTAAATGCCTATGAGCAGTGTGACGATCTACCGTCTAGTGATGTCAAGTTAAGTTGAAGTTAAGTATAGTGATTGTAGAATCGGTCATTAAATGAGACAGTCAAAAGTTGTTGAATTTAATATGGGCACCTACGGAGTCGCCGGACTCCCTTTAATGCAACAAAAAATTAAAATATGATATAATAACAGGATGTGATTGCCTGAGCAGAGGAAACATTGCGTCTTGAATAACATAATATCTCGAAAATTCTTCCGTTAAGAGGAGGTTCTAGTAAGGATCGTTCCCTATGCTCACTATGTTACAGTCTTCTGTGCATTTAGAAACCACTTTCTATAACCACCTTGACATTTGGTACGAAAAAGATCACTTATTGAAATGACATAAATTGCTTTCATTTAATTTTAAATGAGTTAAAATCATTTAATTTTAAATGAATTAAAATCATTTAATTTTAAATGAATTAAAATCACTTAGTTTAAAATGAATTAAAATCACTTAATTTAAAATGAATTAAAATCACTTAGTTTAAAATGAATTAAAAACATTTAATTTAAAATGAATTAAAAACATTTAATTTAAAATGAATTAAAAACATTTAATTTTAAATGAATTAAAATCACTTAATTTAAAATGAATTAAAAACATTTAATTTTAAATGAATTAAAATCACTTAATTTAAAATGAATTAAAATCATTTAATTTTAAATGAATTAAAATCATTTAATTTTAAATGAATTAAAATCACTTAATTTAAAATGAATTAAAATCATTTAATTAAAAATGAATTAAAATCATTTAATTTTAAATGAATTAAAATCATTTAATTTTAAATCACTTAATTTAAAATGAATTAAAATCACTTAGTTTAAAATGAATTAAAATCATTTAATTTAAAATGAATTAAAATCACTTAATTTAAAATGAATTAAAAACATTTAATTTAAAATGAATTAAAATCATTTAATTTTAAATGAATTAAAATCATTTAATTTTAAAGGAATTAAAATGAATTAATTTAAAATGAATTAAAATCATTTAATTTTAAATGAATTAAAATCATTTAATTTTAAATGAATTAAAATCATTTAATTTTAAAGGAATTAAAATGAATTAATTTAAAATGAATTAAAATCATTTAATTTTAAAGGAATTAAAATCATTTAATTTTAAATGAATTAAAATCATTTAATTTTAAATGAATTAAAATCATTTAATTTTAAAGGAATTAAAATGAATTAATTTAAAATTAATTAAAATCATTTAATTAAAAATATCAAAAGACAAAACCTAGAGGAGCCACAGCATATGCATTGATGTTAACGATTTAAAATATAAAATAAAATAAATTAGACGCTATTTTCGAGTTTTTAATTTATGTCACAAGTGATCTTTTTCGTACCTACTCACCAAATGCCCAAATTTTATCTAAAGTAGTTTCTAAATGCACTGGTATGGAAGATAGTAACATAGCTAGTGCAGATAATGATCTTCCTCTTAACTTAGGACTCAAGCAAATCCCAATAGGTAATTCAACACACTTCGCAGGTCATCGGCCGATCATTGATCACCAATAAACTAGCCTAGAGAGGCAACAAAACAAATATTCTTTTCACGGTGTTTTTTTTCTTTTTTTTTTTTTTCTTTTTCTTTCTGGAACAATTTTAGAAAAGACTGCTTGCATTCCTAGCCTGTTCTCGAAGAAAGAAGGCATAGAGAATAAAAAAAAAAAATCCATTTCCTATCAGTACATGAAAAGGAGGTGAGGACGAGAAATATTAAGATGAAATGCCTGTGCCATAAATGTTGTGAGCGGAATTTTTCGAGCTTTTCCCAGCTTTTTATCCGGTAGGAAAGCATATTTCGCAGGTCAAGGACGAATAGAGGATGTCGGGATGCGATGACGTCAACGTCCTTAGCCTATTGGTTCGCTCCACCTGATGCCGAACGGGGGAAAACAAACTTTATGAGAGTTCCGGAATTCGGCCGGCTCTGTCAATCATTGGGTTCTCTTTTCAAATTCTATCATGGCATCCCATTGCTTCCGAACTTTTTTTTTTTTTTTTTTTTTTCGTTGGACTGCGTCTAACAACTTGGGTATGAGGTAAAACTTTTGGCTGACCAAGTATGGAAAAGTGTATCCATAGGGAAAACGTTTTGTCTCGTAAAGTATAAACAATATAGACTCAGAGGAGACTGCAATTTTTCGACCCCATCGAACATCATTCTGAATTTGTTATAGAAATTAGAGAAAAGTGAGTAGATTACGAATCTACTGGTCTGCCGTGGCAAAAATGGCCGAAACTGGTCAAAAATTGACTTTTAATAGATTGAACTAAATCCAATTGCCAAATGCGCCATAACTTGCCAAATAATAAACATTTTTTTTTTTATTTGATAACCCTCACTCTTTAATTTTCAATTAAGAAGGTTGCAGACGATTCAGATATCTGGCGATGGTCTGCTTGCATCTATTAAAAGGGAGCCAAGTTGGCAAAAAATATTACGTCACTTTATGACGTAACTGATGTCGCCAATTTGGCTTACTTTTAAAAGAGACAAGTTTTCCGAGGAAGAGATCAGAAATCGTTTGCGCTTTTTTTCTCATTGAAAATCAAAATGAAGTGGGTTGCCAGACGAATAAGTTTGTTCTATTTTTAGCAAGTTATGACATATTTGGCAATCGGATTTTAGTTCAACTCATTCCAAGTCGATTATTGATCAGTTTCGGCCATTTTTGCCACGGCAGACTATTGGATTCCTAATCTACTCACTTTTCTCTAATTTCTATAAAAAATTCAGAATAGTGTTCGATGGGGTCCAAAAATTGCAGTCGCCTCTCGGACTAATAGAACAGTTAAATAAATGTATACCTATATGGCCAAGAGGCGACTTTTAGTTTATGTACCACATTGAACATCACTCCAATTTTCTTATAGAATATAGACAAATGTTAGTAGGTCATGAATCCACTGGTCTTCAGAAGCAAAAATGGCCGAAACTATTCAAAAATCGACTTTGACTGAGTTGAACAAAATCCGATAGCCAAATATGTCATAACTTGCCAAATAATGGGCATTCTGTTTTTATATGGTAACCCACTGCTCTTTAATTTTCAATGAGAAAAAGTGCAGACGATGTTTTTATCTCTGACGAAAAATACTTCTATCTTTTTAAAGTGAGCCAAGTTGGCAATAAACATTACGTCACTGTTGACGTAATATTTATTGTCAACTTGTCTGACTTTTAAAAGATGAAATATCTTGGTACCAGGAAGCACAAATCGTCAGCAACTTTCTTATTGGAAAATTAAAGAGTGGGTGGGGGTAGGGGGGTACCAGAAAGAAAAGGATGTTAATTTGTTGGCAAGTTATAACATATCTGGTGTTCGGATTTAGTGCAACTCATTTGTAGTTGATTTTTTAAAAGTTTCAGCCATTTTTGCCTCGGCAGACAGTAGATTCTTGATCTACTATGAGGTGGCTAAACTTGCAGTCACTTCTTGCAGTCTTCTCTACCGTAACCAAAATCAGAACCCCAGGCCAGGAGCTGACAAGACTTTTCTGCGCTAACAGCGTTCAATAATTTGAATCGCAAAATTTTCAAAAAGCCGCAAAATAAATACAATCAGTAGCAATATAAACTTTTAACTACAAACATTTTGATACTATTTTCATGATAAGAAAATGGTAAAAACAATGGACAATTCACGCATTTTTTAAAAAACGAGTGAAATTAGTTTATATTTATGAAGAATTTCTTTCTGATTCCAAATATTCAAACAAAAGTTCTTTAAAAAAAAATTAGTTATTTAAATATTAAGAAAAGAAAATGCCCGAAAATCTCGTCCAATCGCTTTCCGAACCAAACCCTTCTTATAACTGGGACGTCAAGAGATCCCTTCTGTTTCTACGGTTATCGTGAAGTTTCTGCCAAATAGTTGGTGCGAGGTGGTTTTTTTGTGTGTGTGCAAATGCCATATCCCGTGCCTATTAGCACGATTTGCGAGAAACTTTCAAAACTGGTTTCCGCTGCTGAGTTTCAAGGCAAGTTAATTCAGATCTTTTGACGTCACATTAGCTTCCAGCTTAATAGGTCGTTTTTCCCGCCAAATCTAACAGGTGAACTTTGGTTGCAAATTAAAAAAAAATAGAAGAAAGAGTGGAGTGAGCAGAAATTTTTGTGCTTATGGCGTTTTCAAAACATTTAGAATTGAATAAAAAAAAAAATGCGGGAATTCAGATCATTTTTTCTTAAATTCACTATTTTCCTCTTTCTTTTGGACGAGTTCGAGGCCAAGTTTTTCCAATCTAGTATATCAAAAGCAATAAGAAAAGGGAAAATGCGTTTTTACAGCTTGCGCCACCGATAAAAGTTTACAGCGGGCTATTTACCTCAGTCGGAGACGAGAGAAGTGATCTACAGGTCTGCCGGGGCTAAAATGGCCGAAACTAATCAAAAATCGACTTTGAATAAGTTGAACTAAACCCAGATGGCAAATATGACATAACTTGCCAAAAGAGTAGCAAAATTTTTTTTGTCTGGTAACCCACAATTCTTTAGATTTCAATTACGAGGGTTGCAGACGATTTATCTTTTTTGGCGCGAAGATCTTTCATCTGTTAAAAGTCAACTAAAGTTAGCAATAAATATTACGTCATCAGTGACGTAATACAAATAAAATGATTATTCTTTGAATTAAGTGTCTAATTTAGTTTGAAAAGTTGTATATTTGATTTCTGTGGTCTCGAAAATGTATATTTGCACTTTACTATTGTAATCTTAAGAGCCTAAGAAGTCGAGATGTTGGTAATCCAAAAAAATTTTAATGGTTGCTTTAAAATCCAAGATACCCGTCGGTCGAGGTGGAATCAATTAGAATTATTTTTATTTCTGTGAAAACACATTTTTCTTACTAAGCTGACCCACGGCTTGATGCACGAAAAAATAGAAACCAGACAGTCAAAAAAAAAAAAAAAAAAAAAATCACATTTTCTAACAAGAATCATGTGCATAAATTTAACGGCATCTTCAACATGCAGTTTTGAAATAAGAGCATTAATTTTCAATTATCTTATGTATATGTACAGGGATACATAATGTTCAGAAACTAGTAACTTTCTAAAAACTAGTAAACTAAAAACTAGTTTAAACTAGTAAACTTTCTGAATTCAAAACTTCTTTTTTGAATTCAGAAATAGAGCAAAATCATTACACGAAATTAAAACTTATTTCAAATGTTCAATGATTTTCAATGTTGAGTCTCTTTTACACAGCGTATAATAAAATCATCTCTTATATAGTGTTGCGTGGATGGGTTCAAAAGATTTGAAGCCAAAGCAGATCAAAACTTGCAGAAATTTATTCCGATATAACTCTTCGCAGATTCTCTTACAACTCCAGAACTTCTCATTCTAGCAGACTCAATACAGCTCTTTACACAACAATAGAGCACAAAACAGCAGTTAAAAACTTGACAACACAACTGCTACAAATCGCTTCAAAAGACAATGCAATACAGTTCACTTTCGGAACTCTCTGAATGCTCGCCGAGAGACAGCTAACTCAGTAACTCCAGTCAACTAACTCAACTCACGGCCGTCCTTATATAGGAAGTCAATACTTCGTGAATCTTCTAGAGATAGAAATTTGGAGGACTTTCCAGATCGTAGTCGAAAAGTCCTATACATGTTCATAGGGACCGAAAATGTCGCCAAATGGTCGTCAAGTTTGGCAACATTTGGCGATTTCTCACCAAATTTGGCGACAAAAATTAGTGTCGCCAAAACCGCCACCAACTTGGCTCTATCTCGCCAATTTAGCGAGAAAGCCATTACCATAATGTTAAATGGACTGCTCTTTGTAAAACTCGCTTCCCAGCATTATCTCTGTAAAACTCGTTTTCAAGCATTAAGGGTCACATTGCAGGGAAGCAAAGACAAACGAACTCTTGCACTGCCTTGTGCGAAATGTGCATAGATTTATCTTTTTACATAAGTAACGCTACGAAATATTTACAAATATACAGAAATTCGTAACAATAGATACTGGTTGACTGGTTTTATATATACGCTTCCTGGTTTTGAGGCGATCCTTTACAGCCTGAGATTATAAATACTATACGTTCAAGAAAAATGCTCCTGAAACTACACAACCTAAGAAGCCACTTCATTGTATATTTTATTATTAAGTATTATTATTATTAAGTATTATTGTTGTTGTGACTTATCCTCCAGCTGTCTTACTAAGTCAGATAAGGTCCGTTGACCCTAAGGAAGTCGAGGACCAGAAGGGAGCAAGAGTATATGTCCTCTCTATACTAAACTTCAACTTAAGTAGACATCACTTAGACGATAGATCGTCACAGTGCTCATAGGTATTTAATCCATTTTGGCGGAGTGAAGACATAATTCTCGCCAAATCTTATAGCCTTTTGTTCTCTACAGGGATGTGGTTTGGCGAACATTATGCTTTCACGCCGCCAAAATAGATTAAATACCTATGAGCACTGTGACGATCTACCGTCTAAGTGATGTCTAGTTAAGTTGAAGTTTAGTATAGAAGTCCCAGACAGCCCAGAATGTGTTCAGGAAAAGCCTGCTGAGCTTGACATTTAGAGCAGATTGAAAAGATCCTCCTGCCCTCGAAAAACTAGAGACTTTTTGTGTGACAGCTTAATAGTCTGGATATTGCAGTTCGAGTGGCTCTGTCACAATTGAGAACGAACGAAGAGCCAGGCTCTTTGACAGCATACCAGTAATGGCTGGAAGGGATCCTCTACTCCTTCGAAATTTCAGAACTAACTATGGATTGGTGTTTTAACTATGGTAAGGTGTAAACATTCGAATAAAAATACCTGTTTATTGTGGAGAACACATCTTCGTATCCCATTGAATCCAACCGAGGGAACATTGGTAAAATAATTTCCATACAAACTTCTGAGTTCTAAATATTCCCCTGTATTTTATTTTTCAGTTTAATAACTTTTGTTTTCGATCTAGTGTGAACATTAAATAAAGTGTACATTTATCGTCTGCTACAGCTTGGGATCAATCGTAATACACCTTTAAAAATAAATTGTCAAATCAGAAACGTTAAAAATCGTCACAGATTTCGAAGAGCAATTACTTTTGACATCATCAACATTTTCTTCCTTTGATACCATCATGCATAAATTTCATGCTAATTACGTGGAGAAATTTTATAATTATTTTTAAAAAAATCCGTTTATTTAAGAGATAATTTCTACAAATGTCTATGTACAGTTTTATGCTCATAGAATTTTGTGAACGTCTGATGATTACCACACGAACCTCTCGCTGTTGTGGTGGGGTTGGAAAGAAAGGTTTATACTAGTAGACTGAGAGGCGACTGCAATTTTTGGACCTCAACGAACATCATTCTGAATTTTTTTTATAGAAATTAGAGAAAAGTGAGTAGATTACGAATCCACTGGTCTGCCGTGGCAAAAATAGCCGAAACAGGTCAAAAATCGACTTTTAATAAGTTGAACTAAATCCAATTGCCAAATGCGCCATAACTTGCCAAATAATGAGCATTTTTTTTTATTTGGTAACCTTTACTCTTTAATTTTTAATTAAGAAGGTTGCAGACGATTCAGATATCTGGCGACGGTCTATCTATTAAATGGGAGCCAAATTGGCAAAAAATATTACGTCACTTATAACTTAACTGATGTCGCCAATTTGGCTTACTTTTAAAAGATTTAAGTTTTCCGAGCCAGAGATCAGAAATCGTTTGCGCTTTTTCTCATTGAAAATCAAAATGCAGTGGGTTGCCAGACGAAAAAGTTTGTTCTCTTTTTAGAAAGTTATGACATATTCGCAATCGGATTTTAGTTCAACTCGTTCCAAGTCGATTATTGATCAGTTTCGGTCATTTTTGCCCCGACAGACCAGTAGATTCCTTTACTACCCACTTTTCTCCAATTTCTATAAAAGTTTCAGAATGATGTTCGAGGGGGTCCAAAAATTACAGTCGCCTCTCGGACTATAGAAGATTTCGATTTCCTATTCTTATTCTCAAAACTAAGAGACACATATCATCTAAAGACCTGAACTTGCAAGGAGCTTTTTTTTTCTTCCTGTTTTGGGGATCAAATAACATAAAAATAATTGACCTTAAAAAAAAGTTATTGTGCAAAAATTTCAAGAGTGTGTCCATTTAAGTGGACGCCCAGTCTCCAGAGGATATGTTAAGCATTTGAGAAATTCTATAACTGGCTCATTGGACGTTCTTTTTTCTACTTATAAACAAATTAGGATTCTAAAATTATGATGAATCTAGTTGTTATGTTTTATACAATGCTAGCTGGTGATTTATAAATGCATATAGGATCTAGTACAGTGATTCTCAACTACTTTTGTGTGCCGCCAAATTCTTAAAAAGTGCCGCCAAATTTTAGAAATGTATATACGAAAAATTATAATGCCTTTTTTTATTATTACGAGTAAAGTTTAAATTAAAGAAAAGTACTTTATATATTTATATATATAATGAATATTGTAACGAAGATTTTTCTCTTTCACTGCTTCGTTACATATTTCTCTGTGTCTCGTTTTTGACCTATTTTTTTACTCTAGTTTTTTTCATACAACCCCTTGCAGGTGTGTGAGTGTGCGTCTTGTTGTCTGATGTTTGGAAAGCACATATTATTACAATTTTCTACATCTTATTTGTGTGAATTCGGATTTTCAGTATTAATCAACATAAAAACGAAAAAAAAGATCGAGATCGTTAAATGTAGAAGACGATATGAGAGTAGCATTGTCATTTTTAAGACCAAATATAAATGAAATTATCAAAAAACATCAAGCTCAAATTTCTCATTAAAAGTATTCTTATTACTCATTTGTAATTAATCCCTTAATAAACGTACTGTTGTTTTTGTAGTACATATTATATTATTTTACATTCCAAATTATTATCATAAACTATTTTACGCAGTGTATTATAGGTAAGTAAACAACTTTTAAATTTATTTTTTTCTTTGTGTGCCGCCAAATTTTGAAATCGTTAAAAGTGTGCCGCGACAAAAAAAAAAAAAAGGTTGAGAATCACTGATCTAGTCAAAATAATTATTTTTCAACATAACTTTGCCACCAGCAAGTATTGTATATAAAATAAACAAGCATAACAACTAGATTCATCATAAATTTAGAATTCTAATTTGTTTACAAGTAAAAAAAAAAGAAAGGAAAAAAAAAATAGATTCCGGTATGTACAGCAGAGAATTGCCCACTTAATTAGTGGTGGCAATAGACAGTCGGAATTTCCAAACCAAATCCAGATGGCTCCAAGTCGGATCCATGTAACCATCAAGTATGACCTTCATTTAGTCAACTATTATCCTGCATGACATTCTAAATCCTATTTATGTTAACTTAAATTTTAATCAGATTGCTTGTTTTGTGTTTTATGACAAGTATAGAAACTTTTCATGAAAAATCCTTTTACTTTCCACTATATGATAGACCAAACCACTTAAGGCTAGTCTCTTACACTACACGGACACTGGGCTCGTGGTGGCTAAAAAAAGAAACAGCATTTCCTTTGTGTACAGAATTTATGGCCAATGAGAGCGACGTATATTCGGCAGACGTAGCGCTCTTTTGGCACCCGGTATGGCATCTCTACATATCATTCTTTATGATGGAGCTCGCCAAAGCAGAAACTACCTAAAGCTGAAACACGACTGACAGCGTGTTTCGGGAGAAATATTCCCCCTGATTTATTCGGGATAAAGACGCACTTTATCTATTACAGTATTTTTTTTGCGAGGAGGGGGGTTGCAGTGTTCAATTGGCTTTGAATGGCGGATTATGTTTTCTGTTTACGACAATCTATCGTTTTTAAACAACTACGTATTGAAAAGTTTTTTACTTTATGTCTAGAACTAGCTGAATACCCGTGCTGCGCTACGAAATTTTACCATTAGCATTTTAGCGATCAAAAGACATTCATGTATTCTACACTTCAGACGTTTGCTCCCTTTTCGATCCCGACAAATTGATTTATCAAAATAGGAACTTTCCTTTGTTGACATTTTAAACGAACTTTATAATTGTGAATAGTAAACTGGAATAGTTTATTGTGTTTATGTTTGCTCTTAGTTCTAAATTTCAAAGTAGTAGCTGTATTGGAATTAAGTTAATTAGACATTAAGTTAATCCTCGTATAGTTTCAATGTTGCGTCGTCTTTTCATCCCTTAAAAATTCGTTAATCGATATTGGAATGACTTATTTTTTTAACATTTGCAAAAAAATATCAAAAAAATGACTACATTGGAAGAGGAACATTCGGATATCCCTCGTTTGGAACATTTAACCCCTTTTCGACCACTTAAAGTGTGTTAATCGAGATCGGAATAGTTTACTTTTTCTATTTTTACCATTGTTGATATTTGTGCCGATTTTCAGAGTTGTGACTATGTGGGAAGTAGGATTTTCGAATGTCCCCCGTTTGGAACGTTTAACCCCTTTTCGACCCCTTAAAGTGGGTTAATCGAGATCGGAATAGTTTACTTTTTCTATTTTTACCATTGTTGATATTTGTGCCGATTTTCAGAGTTGTGACTATGTGGGAAGTAGGATTTTCGAATGTCCCCCGTTTGGAACGTTTAACCCCTTTTCGACCCCTTAAAGTGTGTTAATCGAGATCGGAATAGTTTACTTTTTCTATTTTTACCATTGTTGATATTTGTGCCGATTTTCAGAGTTGTGACTATGTGGGAAGTAGGATTTTCGAATGTCCCCCGTTTGGAACGTTTGACCCCTTTTCGACCCCTTAAAGTGTGTTAATCGAGATCGGAATAGTTTACTTTTTCTATTGTTACCATTGTTGATATTTGTGCCGATTTTCAGCGTTGTGACTATGTGGGAAGTAGGATTTTCGAATGTCCCCCGTTTGGAACGTTTGACCCCTTTTCGACCCCTTAAAGTGTGTTAATCGAGATCGGAATAGTTTACTTTTTCTATTTTTACCATTGTTGATATTTGTGCCGATTTTCAGAGTTGTGACTATGTGGGAAGTAGGATTTTCGAATGTCCCCCGTTTGGAACGTTTGACCCCTTTTCGACCCCTTAAAGTGTGTTAATCGAGATCGGAATAGTTTACTTTTTCTATTTTTACCATTGTTGATATTTGTGCCGATTTTCAGCGTTGTGACTATGTGGGAAGTAGGATTTTCGAATGTCCCCCGTTTGGAACGTTTGACCCCTTTTCGACCCCTTAAAGTGTGTTAATCGAGATCGGAATAGTTTACTTTTTCTATTTTTACCATTGTTGATATTTGTGCCGATTTTCAGAGTTGTGACTATGTGGGAAGTAGGATTTTCGAATGTCCCCCGTTTGGAACGTTTGACCCCTTTTCGACCCCTTAAAGTGTGTTAATCGAGATCGGAATAGTTTACTTTTTCTATTTTTACCATTGTTGATATTTGTGCCGATTTTTAGAGTTGTGACTATGTGGGAAGTAGGATTTTCGAATGTCCCCCGTTTGGAACGTTTGACCCCTTTTCGACCCCTTAAAGTGTGTTAATCGAGATCGGAATAGTTTACTTTTTCTATTTTTACCATTGTTGATATTTGTGCCGATTTTCAGAGTTGTGACTATGTGGGAAGTAGGATTTTCGAATGTCCCCCGTTTGGAACGTTTGACCCCTTTTCGACCCCTTAAAGTGTGTTAATCGAGATCGGAATAGTTTACTTTTTCTATTTTTACCATTGTTGATATTTGTGCCGATTTTCAGAGTTGTGACTATGTGGGAAGTAGGATTTTCGAATGTCCCCCGTTTGGAACGTTTGACCCCTTTTCGACCCCTTAAAGTGTGTTAATCGAGATCGGAATAGTTTACTTTTTCTATTTTTACCATTGTTGATATTTGTGCCGATTTTCAGAGTTGTGACTATGTGGGAAGTAGGATTTTCGAATGTCCCCCGTTTGGAACGTTTGACCCCTTTTCGACCCCTTAAAGTGTGTTAATCGAGATCGGAATAGTTTACTTTTTCTATTTTTACCATTGTTGATATTTGTGCCGATTTTCAGAGTTGTGACTATGTGGGAAGTAGGATTTTCGAATGTCCCCCGTTTGGAACGTTTGACCCCTTTTCGACCCCTTAAAGTGTGTTAATCGAGATCGGAATAGTTTACTTTTTCTATTTTTACCATTGTTGATATTTGTGCCGATTTTCAGAGTTGTGACTATGTGGGAAGTAGGATTTTCGAATGTCCCCCGTTTGGAACGTTTGACCCCTTTTCGACCCCTTAAAGTGTGTTAATCGAGATCGGAATAGTTTACTTTTTCTATTTTTACCATTGTTGATATTTGTGCCGATTTTCAGAGTTGTGACTATGTGGGAAGTAGGATTTTCGAATGTCCCCCGTTTGGAACGTTTGACCCCTTTTCGACCCCTTAAAGTGTGTTAATCGAGATCGGAATAGTTTACTTTTTCTATTTTTACCATTGTTGATATTTGTGCCGATTTTCAGAGTTGTGACTATGTGGGAAGTAGGATTTTCGAATGTCCCCCGTTTGGAACGTTTGACCCCTTTTCGACCCCTTAAAGTGTGTTAATCGAGATCGGAATAGTTTACTTTTTCTATTTTTACCATTGTTGATATTTGTGCCGATTTTCAGAGTTGTGACTATGTGGGAAGTAGGATTTTCGAATGTCCCCCGTTTGGAACGTTTGACCCCTTTTCGACCCCTTAAAGTGTGTTAATCGAGATCGGAATAGTTTACTTTTTCTATTTTTACCATTGTTGATATTTGTGCCGATTTTCAGAGTTGTGACTATGTGGGAAGTGGGAGAATTAGTGATGAGTGAGTCAGTGAGTCAGTGAGTGAGTGAGTGAGTGAGTGAGTGAGTGAGTGAGTGAGGGCTTTGCCTTATATATATTTGTGCCGATTTTCAGAGTTGTGACTATGTGGGAAGTAGGATTTTCGAATGTCCCCCGTTTGGAACGTTTGACCCCTTTTCGACCCCTTAAAGTGTGTTAATCGAGATCGGAATAGTTTACTTTTTCTATTTTTACCATTGTTGATATTTGTGCCGATTTTCAGAGTTGTGACTATGTGGGAAGTAGGATTTTCGAATGTCCCCCGTTTGGAACGTTTGACCCCTTTTCGACCCCTTAAAGTGTGTTAATCGAGATCGGAATAGTTTACTTTTTCTATTTTTACCATTGTTGATATTTGTGCCGATTTTCAGAGTTGTGACTATGTGGGAAGTAGGATTTTCGAATGTCCCCCGTTTGGAACGTTTGACCCCTTTTCGACCCCTTAAAGTGTGTTAATCGAGATCGGAATAGTTTACTTTTTCTATTTTTACCATTGTTGATATTTGTGCCGATTTTCAGAGTTGTGACTATGTGGGAAGTAGGATTTTCGAATGTCCCCCGTTTGGAACGTTTGACCCCTTTTCGACCCCTTAAAGTGTGTTAATCGAGATCGGAATAGTTTACTTTTTCTATTTTTACCATTGTTGATATTTGTGCCGATTTTCAGAGTTGTGACTATGTGGGAAGTAGGATTTTCGAATGTCCCCCGTTTGGAACGTTTGACCCCTTTTCGACCCCTTAAAGTGTGTTAATCGAGATCGGAATAGTTTACTTTTTCTATTTTTACCATTGTTGATATTTGTGCCGATTTTCAGAGTTGTGACTATGTGGGAAGTAGGATTTTCGAATGTCCCCCGTTTGGAACGTTTGACCCCTTTTCGACCCCTTAAAGTGTGTTAATCGAGATCGGAATAGTTTACTTTTTCTATTTTTACCATTGTTGATATTTGTGCCGATTTTCAGAGTTGTGACTATGTGGGAAGTGGGAGAATTAGTGATGAGTGAGTCAGTGAGTCAGTGAGTGAGTGAGTGAGTGAGTGAGTGAGTGAGTGAGGGCTTTGCCTTATATATATAGAGATACTCAAATTCTCTTCTGGATTTTGGATTTTATTTTTATGCTTTCAGACCGTGCTGTTTTGCTTATAGTGTTTATAATTTTTTTTCCCCCTTTTGGAGTGGAATTTATTGATATATATTTTTTATTAAATAGACAATAGAAATCAATGTTTGTCTTAACTGAAAACTGATAATAATTTTTAAAAAATACGTTTTTCGTGCATTTAAACCCATTATAGGACATTTTTCTGCCCCAGTACTATTTATATCGAAGAAATGGAACCTAAATTATTAAGGGGGTCCAGTACCGAAATTTCTTCAAAAATCCCAAATTTTTTTCTGATTTTAAAAAATAGTTCATACATTCCTGAAGAGAATGATGTTTTCATCTTATTCCTCCGGTGATTAGAACGCCACAAAATTACCTGTAATTTAAACATCACTAATGGGCGTAACACCTTGAAGCGTCTGCTTAAAGTGCGTTTTTCGAGCACCTAGTGTTTTTCACACATGTTGCATATTCAAATCGATATATCTCCAGAACCATTAACAATTGGCTATTCAAATTTTTGGAGCATTTAATTTATATAGTTTTAAATATTTGTCTTCACGGAATTTTATTATTTTAATCCTGTTTTAAAATATAACATTTAGTGTAAAAGATAACATAAAAAATGCAAAAATGTCAATATTTTAACTTTGAGAATTTTTTTAATTTTTTTAATTCACCTATCAAAATTCTGTGAAGACAAAATTTTCTTTATATAATTATATATTACAGAAAGCTTTCACTTTGAAAAAAAAAATTATTTTTTCTTGACTTATATCAAAATACGCAAACATCATTTATTATGGATTTTTCTTGGTTTTTAAATTTTTTTTAAATAACTAAACACAATATTTAAAAAAACATTTTCTCAAAAATATATAAATAGTATCTCATACATAAAATTAATTTTTGACATAAAAATGTACATAAATAAAGTTTTTTTTTATTTTCGGTACCGGACCCCCTTAAGCAATATAAATCCATATTGTTACACAAATTATCTGAATGTAATTGTAATTAGTGACGTATTTCTTTTGAGTTCCATTTTATTTTATTTGTTAACAGTGGAAAAAACAGGTTATAAAAAGGTGAGGCTTTTCTATCACGTGACCGGTTGACTGAATTTTTCGAGAAAGTTCCCACTCGCTAATATAAATTCGACTGCGGCGAAAAATCTTGGATCAGTTTTACTTCGGATGTTGCTTTGAAAGAATCTGAGCGCTTTGTTTACTTTCGTGGTGCCTGGATTATCGTTGCATTCGAAGGTTGTATGCATTGAAGCTGGATAGTGAGTTTACTGTTGTTCGGAAAAGTTTTGTAAAAACTGCGTCTTCGTTTCTTCTGTGAAAATTTCAGAACATAATATACTCTTGTTGAAAAATGACTGCGTGCAAAAAGATGCAAAAATTATTATTCAAAAATTAGAAAAACGTGATGAAATCGGAATTATTATTTTTTTTTAAATCCATAAAAAGCAAGACAGGGCACTCAATAAAAACTAAGGGTGTGGAACATCACACAACTTTCAATTTCACTATAATACAGGTGTCAATTTGTGTCATTTACCGTTTTTATACTTTCCTTGTTCATTTAGAAAAAATGGCCAATTTGTCGATATTTTTTGAGATAATTCTTGTATGAGTCTTTAAAAAAAAAAAAAAAAAAAAAAAAAAACACACACACTCAGCTAAGATAGTGATTTTGGTGATATACTTTTCGATAATCCTTATATTATCCTTTATTATAAGTGAAACAGAGGGGAGGGGGAAAAATATCGTTGATGAGGTATGCTAAAGGAATGAAAACTCTGTGTTAAAGGCATTCGTTTTTCAACTTCTTACGCTATTAAAGCATTTTTACGGGAATTTCGGAGGTGGGGATGTTTAGAACACCTTAAGAGGCATTAGCACAGCGATTTTTATCAAAATCGTTGAAGCCGTTTCTTAGCAATCATTGAGATACATGATTTTTTCAATGGCAGCTACCTTATGCGCGTGCGCGATTGTGACGAAAACCTTAATGGTAGGTCCCATTGCCACTAGCAACCCGTACGCCAAATATGAACATCGTAGGTCAATTTGTTCGGGAGTTATGCTGACCACAAACGCATAGACACACATATTTACATATAGACAGACATTTTTCCTAGATCACTTTTTTGAGATCAAGATGTTCCAAAACGTGGAGAAATGCAAAAAAATCAAACAAAATTTTTTTTTGAACGAATACTATACTTTCATTACCCTATGTATACATATGGGTAATTGAAAGTAATAACCACTCATTAACTCTGTTGCTAACCCCATGTTACATTAATCGAAAAATTATGTAATATATATAATTAGAATCCTCAGAGAGTGGTTTTATTCTAAGGAACCATATGTGATAGAATAGGGTTCCACTAATAATGGTTCAACAGTGATTGAAAAATTACCGATTATTTAAGTCGTTAATTCATACACACAAAATCGAAGTTAATATAAATGATTTAAAAAATCTTTTAATTGATAGATAGGAGCAACTGCAAGTACCTCATCGAACTTTTTATAGAATGGAAAAAGAAAAGAAAAAAAAATCTTATAGTTTATAGACTGAGAGGCGACTGCAATTTTTGGACCCCATCGAACATCATTCTGAATTTTTTATAGAAATTGGAGAAAAGTGAGTAGATTAGGAAACCACTGGTCTGAATTGACGAATCCACCGAAACTGATCAAAAATTGACTTTGAATAAGTTGAACTAAATCCAATTGCCAAATGCGCCATAACTTGCCAAATAATGAGCATTTTTTTTTTTTGGTAACCCTCACTCTTTAATTTTCAATTAAGAAGGTTGCAGACGATTCAGATATCTGGCGACGGTCTACTAGCATCTATTAAAAGGGAGCCAAGTTGGCAAAAAATATTACGTCACATCTGACGTAACTGATGTCGCCAATTTGGCTTACTTTTAAAAAATACAAGTTTTACCGAGCCAGAGATCAGAAATCGTTTGTGCTTTTTCTCATTGAAAATCAAAATGAAGTGGGTTGCCAGACGAATAAGTTTGTTCTATTTTTGGCAAGTTATGACATATTTGGCAATCGGATTTTAGTTCAACTCATTCCAAGTCGATTATTGATCAGTTTCGGCCATTTTTGCCACGGCAGACCATTGGATTCCTAATCTACTCACTTTTCTCCAATTTTTATAAAAAATTCGGAATGATGTTCGATGGGGTCCAAAAATTGCAGTCGCCTCTAGGACTATTACGAATATATTAGTCTGCCAGGGATAAATTGCCGAAACTGTTCGAAAATCGACTTTGAATGGGTGAACAAAATCCGATAGTTAAATATGTCACTGATAACGCAATTTCAATTACCAGCATGAGTAACTTTTAAAATATGAAAGTATTTGGCTCCATAGAATTCAAATCGTTTGCGGCCTTCTTAATTGAAAATTAACACGTTGACTGCCATACGAGTTGCATTCATCTCACACCACTGGTTCAATCTCTTCTCCAATCAACGCGTCGACGAGTGCTGTGGTTAAGTGGTTTGATAATTTTGGCGCAAGGGTAACACATGGTTCGTTCTGCGCCAAAGAAATTAGTGAACATCAATTTAAAATTTAAGAAACAAAGTATCGGAAAAATTAATATAAAAGTCAGAGTTGAAATATTTTAGTGGGTGGAAGCATTCCACAAACAATGACTCGCGGTCTGTCAGACGGCATACAGCGGTTAAAGGTTAAACCTAATTGGCTCTTTAGACTGGAATCGTGCAAAATTCCGTGCCAGTCAACGTGTTAAAGAGCAGCTTGTAACCATGTAAAAAAAAAAAAAAAATCATTATTTGGGAAGTTATGACATATTTGGCTATCGTATTTAGTTCAACTCATTCGAAGTCGATTTTCAAACTGTTTCGGCCATTTTTATCCCAGCAGACCAGTATATTAGAACTACTCTATAAAAAAAATCAATTCAGAATGGTATACAATGAGGTGCCTAAACTTGCAGTCCCCTCTCGGACTCTTGTGTGTTAATGAGGGAATGAGGAACTTGCACAAGTGAGGAAAATGACTATTGTGTTAATGAGGGAATGAGGAACTTACACAAGTGAGGAAAATGACTATTGTGTTAATGAGGGAATGAGGAACTTGCACAAGTGAGGAAAATGACTCTTGTGTTAATGAGGGAATGAGGAACTTGCACAAGTGAGGAAAATGACTCTTGTGTTAATGAGGGAATGAGGAACTTGCACAAGTGAGGAAAATGACTATTGTGTTAATGAGGGAATGAGGAACTTGCACAAGTGAGGAAAATGATTATTGTGTTAATGAGGGAATGAGGAACTTGCACAAGTGAGGAAAATGACTATTGTGTTAATGAGGGAATGAAGAACTTGCACAAGTGAGGAAAATGACTATTGTGTTAATGAGGGAATGAAGAACTTGCACAAGTGAGGAAAATGACTATTGTGTTAATGAGGGAATGAGGAACTTGCACAAGTGAGGAAAATGACTCTTGTGTTAATGAGGGAATGAGGAACTTGCACAAGTGAGGAAAATGACTATTGTGTTAATGAGGGAATGAGGAACTTGCACAAGTGAGGAAAATGACTCTTGTGTTAATGAGGGAATGAGGAACTTGCACAAGTGAGGAAAATGACTATTGTGTTAATGAGGGAATGAGGAACTTGCACAAGTGAGGAAAATGACTCTTGTGTTAATGAGGGAATGAGGAACTTGCACAAGTGAGGAAAATGATTATTGTGTTAATGAGGGAATGAGGAACTTGCACAAGTGAGGAAAATGACTATTGTGTTAATGAGGGAATGAAGAACTTGCACAAGTGAGGAAAATGACTATTGTGTTAATGAGGGAATGAGGAACTTGCACAAGTGAGGAAAATGACTATTGTGTTAATGAGGGAATGAGGAACTTGCACAAGTGAGGAAAATGACTCTTGTGTGTTAAGGAGGGAATGAGGAACTTGCACAAGTGAGGAAAATGACTCTTGTGTGTTAAGGAGGGAATGAGGAACTTGCACAAGTGAGGAAAATGACTATTGTGTTAATGAGGGAATGAGGAACTTGCACAAGTGAGGAAAATGACTCTTGTGTGTTAAGGAGGGAATGAGGAACTTGCACAAGTGAGGAAAATGACTCTTGTGTGTTAAGGAGGGAATGAGGAACTTGCACAAGTGAGGAAAATGACTCTTGTGTGTTAAGGAGGGAATGAGGAACTTGCACAAGTGAGGAAAATGACTATTGTGTTAATGAGGGAATGAGGAACTTGCACAAGTGAGGAAAATGACTCTTGTGTGTTAAGGAGGGAATGAGGAACTTGCACAAGTGAGGAAAATGACTCTTGTGTGTTAAGGAGGGAATGAGGAACTTGCACAAGTGAGGAAAATGACTATTGTGTTAATGAGGGAATGAGGAACTTGCACAAGTGAGGAAAATTACTCTTGTGTGTTAAGGAGGGAATGAGGAACTTGCACAAGTGAGGAAAATGACTATTGTGTTAATGAGGGAATGAGGAACTTGCACAAGTGAGGAAAATGACTCTTGTGTGTTAAGGAGGGAATGAGGAACTTGCACAAGTGAGGAAAATGATTATTGTGTTAATGAGGGAATGAGGAACTTGCACAAGTGAGGAAAATAATTATTGTGTTAATGAGGGAATGAGGAACTTGCACAAGTGAGGAAAATGACTCTTGTGTGTTAATGAGGGAATGAGGAACTTGCACAAGTGAGGAAAATGAATATTTTTTGTATTTTCTAGTGTTATCAAACGAATATATTTGAGCAGTGCAATTATTTTTTTATCTTTATGTTTTCAACTAATTAAAAATCGAGTTTGAAATTAGCCGAAATCAAAACAAAAGTCACGTGACCAAAAACGCATTTAAAAAAAAAAACGTGACGTAATTACGCATAGATACCGTCGAAAATCCAAAGGAGGAACCTCACTCCCTCCTCTTCTAAAACCGGTTATTAGACTGGTTCACCATCTGCGCATCCACGTCACACGTAAAAATAGATTTTTTTTCCCGCCAAATCGCAAAGTGAAAAACTAAAATATATATATATTTTTAACTATCTATCCGAGCTCGAATTTTTGAAAGAATGGTTATTGTTGACTTTTTCTCTACTTATATTTAACAAATAAAAACCGTGAAAATTGCTCATTGTGTGTTTCAGGTTTCGGCATGACCACCCCTCGCACCGTGGCCGGCCGCATCGTGGTGGTGTTCTACGGCTTCTTCGGCTGCTCAGGCGCCATCCTCTTCTTCAATCTCTTTTTGGAGAGGATCATCACTTTTCTTGCCTGGATGCTGAGGATGCTGCACGAGAGAGAGCTCAGGAAGAAAGGTCTGCTCGAGCCCAGGAGAGACTCGCAGGGATCCTTCGACTACAACCTCGACGAGTGGAAGCCATCGGTCAGTACCCTACCACCAAGACAACTTAACCTCATTAATTACGCTACGCTGATGTGAGATCCGGTTTAACTACTGCGCTGATTGGCTGCGCAGTAATCTTACATATGACGCTGAGAGGAGACAGATGTTGTTGTTGTTTCTAATCTCCCTTTTGTCTGACGAAGTCAGACAATATCAGTGAAGCCATTGACATTAATGAAGTCTGACACTAGTTGTGGACAGTTATAAATGTCCTCCCAGTCCAGTCCAAGGCAGTCCAAAATGTGCTCTGAGGTGATGCCTGTTCTTTTTGGCATTTAGGGCAAAGAGGAAAATTTTTGCTTCCCCCGGAATATGTGAGGCCTTTAAGGTGACCACTAGCAAGTCGGGACAGACGGGTATTGGTGTGCCTATCACAAAGAGAGAGTTATACACGATGCGAGTAAAACGATGAGTAGGACCTTGACAGTAAAATTCGCCATAGAAATCCATGGCGAATTTTACTGTCAAGGTCTTACTCATCGTTTTACTCGCATCGTGAATAAGTCCCTTTAGCCGTGTTAGCCAACAGTGATTCGTCAAGTGAGCGACGTCATGAAATAGCTCCGTCAAAGCCATATGATTCGTTAAAACTCTTATAGTAACTGTAGTTAAAAAAGTAAGGTATCCAGTGAAATTAAAATTTAAAAGCGCTTATTATCTTCCTTTCTTTTTTTTTTCTTTCTTTTTTTTTTCTTTTTCTTTCTTCCAACATATTGTTGAGTGGTTGAGTTCGAAAGATTTGAAGCCAAAGCAGATCAAAACTTGCAGAAATTTATTCCGATATAACTCCAGAACTTCTCGTTCTAGTAGACTCAATACAGCTCTTTACACAACAATAGAGCACAAACAGCACTAACACACAACTGCTAAATCACCGCAAAAGACAATGCAATACAGTTCTCTTTCTGAATGCTCGCTGAGAGACAGCTAACTCAGTAAGTCCAGTCAACTAACCAACTCCATCACCCGCTCTCTTGGGCTTATATAGGAAAGGCGAATCTTCCAGAGATAGAAATTTGGAGAACTTTCCAGATCGTAGTAGAAAAGTCCTATACACTGGGGACCGAAAATGTCGCCATCAAGTTTGGTGATCAAAATTTGTCGCCAAACCCGTCGCCGACTTGGTTTTATCTCGCCAATTTGGTGAGATTTCCATTACCATAATGTTAAATGGCCTGGTCTTTGTAAAACTCGCTACCCAGCATTATCTCTGTAAAACTCGTTTTCAAGCATTAAGAGACACATTGCAGGAAAGCAAACTCTTGCACTGCCTTATGCGAAATGTATATAAATTTATCTTTTTACATAATTAATGCTACGAAATATTTAGAAATATACAGAAATTAATTTTAATATAAAACTATGTGGGCAGGTTATCAATATTACTATATAAAAGCTGTGATTTGTTCGGATCTTATACTCGGAAGGATCCATCCTACAGCCGTATTCAATGAGGTCAGGATAATTTGTCTTGGACTATAGCGTAGTCTGTGTATCAGGAGAGTAGTTCTCCCAACAGATATACAAATATTCTGCTTCTACTTTTCGTTTTAACGGTAGTGTTGCTTTTTCTGAAATACATCCCCAAGACAGTCCGGCAAGTGAGAAATATTAAAACAAGCGATTTATCCTATAAGCATCACAACCCATTCTTAAGCGTTAACCTTTTTTGCACCTTTAACTTCTTCCATCTAGTGGACCAGTGACCATAGCTCCACTGCCGACCAAACGGTATAGTGGTTAGCGTGTTAGCTTCTAGACCGCGAGGTTGCGGGTTCCGAGTCCCGTGTTAGGCATGGGTGTTTGTAAATGTATGTTGGCTTGTCTAATGACGAATGTTTCGGCGCATTATAGCCCTCGTGTTGCTGACGGCGCCAGATAATCTGAATAAAACCAACAACCATAGCTCCACTACAAGATAGTTTGCTTGATGGCAGTCAGTATCGAAACAAGAAACGTGAATTGAGAGCAGGGGTGATCCATGCAAAAAAAGTGGCGTCCAAAACCTATAAAGTAGATGTCTTCTCATGGTACCCAGGCCCTGATCATCGCCTAGGCCCACAAGGCCCAGGCCTTGGGCCCATGATTTTAGGGGGCCCCGAAATTGGATGTAAACTTATACTTTTGTCTCACCAAAGCTATGTGAATATTTTTTATTCATAAAAATATCTTTTTATAAAAATCATTTTGTATTGATCTTGAACCATCTTTAGTATCCAAAACCAAACCATTACTTAAATACGTAAAAAACAAGCTTCTTTGAAAGATAGAGAAAAGAAAAAAAATGAAAGGAAATCTTGATGAATTTATTGTGAGATCAGCAAATATCGAATCTGAAGTTGTGAATAATGCTGAAGATATTGTGATATGTATTGTGATCACGCGTTTGAAAAAGGGGCCCCCGAAGGTGTCCGGGCCCCAAATTGTCATGATCAGGCCCTGATGGTACCCTGTGGGAAATGGCACTAATCTTGTTTTCACGACAACAATCAATGCTAGACAAGCTGACGAGAGCTGCTCTTGTAATAAACTGAAGCCTGACACTCAATAGGCCCCATAGCGCGAAGTGGTAATACAAAATTACTTATGAGCTGAGCATTCACTCCGATTTGAAGTTATTCCGATTCCGAAAATGATGGTAAAAGATTTGTTTCATATAACTAGCTAAAGGTATCGCTGACTTAATACTTAGAGGTTGAAGCAAATAAAAATTGCAATTCATTGTTTATATTTATTAGTTTATATTCATGAAGAATTTCTTCACGATTCCAAATATTCAAACAAAAGTTCTGACGCTAAAGGCATTCAGTACTGGACAGGCTACAGTTTTTATAGAAATAGTATGATTTAATTTCAATGGCAGCAAAATAGTTCAAACACGCGGACTGAGATTTCGAAAAAAAAAAACTCTAGCCAGCCAAGTACTGATTGCCTACAGGAATTTTTCCTAATAATCCTAATTTAGTTCATCGCGTACAAAGTACCTTACAAAAACGGCCACTTGGTGGGAACAAACTAACGTAATTGACAAAAGTAGCCAGGAAGTTTTGAACTGGAGAATTAGCTTTTCCTTTTCTCATGTATGAAAATCCATGGGTAACCATGTCGCACTATAAAATTTGCATAAGCCTTTTTTTACGTTTGTATAAGCTTGTTTTATGTTCACTGCACTATTTTTCTTGTGTTTCCACAATTTCTGTGATTTCATGACTTTGTGAAAACTTTAGAACAGCACTGTGAATAAAGTAAGAGCTTACGATAATGGGGCCTTATGCACATTAAAAAAATCGCGACCTCCAATGTCCTCACGTTGGTGTGGTGGAGTTGAAGAGAGAGAGAAACAGGTATGCTCGATTAGGTTCTGACCTCGTCATCTTATCGCAGTTCAAAATTACAAGGCGTGTGTTTTTTGGCTGTGACAAGCACTTCATAGTGACAGAAACAGACAGCCGGAACCTTTCAAACTACGCTAAAGCTTGGCGTCCACTAACGTTGAGCAGAGCAGAGCGGAGTGGACTAGAGCCAATTACAAGGGTGTCAACGTCTACTGTAGCACGAGGCTCGTGCTACAATGGACGTTGACAGCCTTGTAATTGGCTCTAATCCACACCGCTCTGCTCTGCTATACTCTGCTCAGGGATAGTGGACGCCAAGCTTAAGCAGAGCGGAGTAGATTAGAGCCAATTACAAGGCTATCAACGTTCATTGTAGCACGAGTCTCGTGCTACAATGGACGTTGACAGCCGTGTAATTGGCTCTAGTCCATTCCGCTCTGCTCAGTGATAGTGGACGCCAAGCTTAAACGTCTGATAACAGATCAAAGTGTAAAAAATTTCTTTCCAAGTCATTGGCTGAAATAGTATTTCAGTTTAACAGTGTGATTTTTTTTGTGTCGTAGGTATATTGGGTGATGCTGTACCTTTTCATGGCGACCATCAGCATTGCCGTCACTGCTTCATTCCTGTACAGCCCGATGGAAGGGTGGAGTTACCTGGACTGCCTGTACTTCTGCTTCGTGACATTCTCCACCATCGGTTTCGGGGACTTGGTGGCCAGCCAAGAGGTCCTGTATCCGCACCAGTACTTCTACAGACTGGCCAACTTCGTCTTCATCGTGAGCGGGTGCTGCTGCATATACTCGCTTTTCAACGTCACGTCCATCGTCATCAAGCAGGTAAAACACTTATCTTGTAGCGATGTTTTAAGATTTTGAAACAACATTCTTTAAAAGAGCCCTCAAAGTTATCTTTCAAGTAAGAATATTCAGTATAACCATCTTTCATTTGAACGAGTTTGGGTTTGCCAAACTTTTCATGCCGACCAAACGGTGTAGTGGTTAGCGTGCTAGCTTCTAGACCGCGAGGTTGCGGATTCGAGTCCCGTGTTAGGCATGGGTGTTTGAAAATGTATGATGGCTTGTCTAATGACGAATGTTTCGGTGCATTATAGCCCTCGTGTTGCTGACGGCGCTAGATAATCTGAAAACAACCAACCAACCAACCAAACTTTTCATAACGAATGAGTCGTGAAAGATTTGGAATACGGTTAGGATTCTTTAGCTTTCTGTTTAGTTATCAGGATAATTCCGGTGGAAATTATTTTCATTACATCATGGGAATCATTTTAGAAACATTGTTGGTTGGTTAAACTCCCGGCTGGGAGTGGTTGTTGGTTGTTTTCAGATTATCTGGCGCCGTCAGCAACACGAGGACTATAATGCGCCGAAACATTCGTCATTAGACAAGCCAACATACATTTACAAACACCCATGCCTTACACGGGACCCCGGCTGGGAGTGGAAAGGAAGAACTTTGTGAACTAGCACCTGCCTCCGCGTACATATGTGAGAGAACCAACTCTCTGGAACAGGTTGAGCCGACTAAACGGTATAGCTTCTAGACCAAGAGGTTGAGGGTTCAAGTCCAGTGTTAGGCATGGGGTGTTTGTAAATGTATGTTGGCTTGTCTAATGACGAATGTTTCGGCGCATTATAGCCCTCGTGTTGCTGACGGCGCTAGATAATCAAAAAACAACCAAAACTGGAACAGGTTGACGTAAAAAAAAGGGGGGGGGGGTTGTCAAATCATTTCGGTACAGAAGGAATTTTGTGATATTGCCATTTCAATGCTTTCTCCGGGTGAGCCAGCAGAAACATTGTTCGCAAACTACAAATTATGGACACAATTTTTTTATTTATAATTGTAAATAGTGACATAGTCATTTTAAAGTTCTATTTTATCTTATTTTATTCTGTATATAATTGTAAATAGTGATGTATTTCTTTTATAATTCTATTTTATTATACTTGTTGCCACCTTTTTTCTAACTTATGTTATCGCTGTTAACATCTGAATCAGTAGGGAAATTTCGAGGCGTTTCCATCAAGTTATTGGTTGGCTGGATTTTGCTAGAGATTTTTGCCGCGAGCCTATAAAAAGAGGCGAAAAATAGAATCGAGGTTCAGGCGAGTATTGGACGCTGTTTGGAAAGCTACGGATATTTTGTTGTGTATGCATTATCGCTGTGTCCGAAGTTGTTATATACCGAAGCTTGTTGTTGTAAATTCTGACTAATTTTCACTACTTCTGTGTCGTAGTCTATTATGTCAAGATCAAGATCAGACTCAATTAAAAAAAAATTAAGGAATTTAATATTTGACATTTCTATTAAATATTACAAATCTCTCAAACTCTCACAAAGGCAACTAAAATGACTTATTCTAAAACAGTTAAAAAAGAACAAAAGAAAAATGAATCATTGTTGCCACTTAAACTAAACTAAAAGAAAAACTGAAATTATACAAATTTATATTCATACTAAAAGTGACGTCACACCTTACTTGGGTGTAATTAAAATAAAAATAAGTTTACATGTTCGTTTATTTCCGACATTTGTATTGAAGCTTGATAGCAATTGTTTTGTTGTTCAGAGGAACTTATTGAGCCTTCGAAGGAAGAATAAATTTATAGTTTCTATTTAGTAAAAACTGCGCCATCATTTCGTCTTAGAAAATTTCAGAACAATACTTTTGGCTAGAAGCCAAAGAAAGCTTAACAAACAATAGCAAATATCTGTATTATTAACTGTGTAAACAACTTTGTAAGTGGCTATTGGAGACCTATTAAATGGCATTAGGTATAGGACAAAGAAGTGTATAGCCATTCGTGGACATTTGGATTATCTTCATCTTCTCTCAGAGTTTGTCAAAACAGGTCAGTAACCACAAGTGCCGTTTCCCAAAATATTGACCCAGAGTGTTTTTTGCAGGTCCTAAACTGGCTAATGAAGACAATGGACTTTTCGTGTCACCGTTGCAAAGCCAAGAAGCCTCCCGGAAGGCCGCAGCTCTTGGCCCGGGGCAGGCGAAACGCCATCACGCCTTATCACCTGAGGAACCAAGTAAGGAACATCCTTGCTCTTGTGCAAAATTAGTTTTTTATTGTAATTATTTTGCATAATAATCAATTTTGCGCCAAATTAGTTATGCAATTGGAATCCCATATCTCCCATGGCCATGTGTGTAATCATATCTTACTCTAATACGATGGGCAGGAGTGTCATATACTTGACTAAACTAAATATCATCATTACTTGACATTAGAGAATAAGCTGTAGGATGGATTCTTCCGTGGAAAGAATATAGTTCCGCCAAATCGATTCATCTTACCTCGACGCAGTTCAATGACGTTACATAGAAATGGAATCATATGCCTCCAATCAGAGCGTATTGAAACCAGCTCCCACCTCCCACTGATGTCAATTAAGGGCGATTTTTATAATAGGATGGTGGGTTTCATGTCGACATAACCTTGGACAAGAGCTGCTCTTGGATTGTGCTGCTGTTTTGACTGAGATTACAGTTGAAACTGAAAATCAGGGAAAATCGTCTTCCGGAAGATTTCTCTATGGACCACAATTCGATCGCGAAAGAGTACATGAAAATTCCCACCGAAGTCTGATAAGTGATTGGCGATTGCATGTCGCATTATTATTTTTTTTTTTTAAAGTAGATGTCAGACTAACTACCTTAATTGGAATTGATATACTAGTTATAAGGTTTGAAAATGGTATACAACGAATATATTAATGGAATATGGTTAGAAAAAAAAAATAGGTGTTGACAATTCTAAAGTCCAATTGATAAGTGAATCCCTTTTTGGGAAAAACAAAAAATTTCCAAAAACACGAAAAAAATGTCGATATTGTTAACTTTTACGATAAACAACTTCCTAAATAAAGTACATTCCTTTATCAGTACAACAAGTGATCATTAAGATAGTTATAAATGTTTTTGACGAAGAAAATTACCCTTAAAAACTTTCCGAAAACAGCCCCATTTCGCAATAGTCAAAATTCCCTTGCGGGTTGTGGTCCTCTATATTTAACTCACTCAATCTTCCACAGGCTCGTAACATGGGCAAAGGAACAGACAGCAGCGACAACGATGCCACATCCAATAGCGATGGCGACCGCCGTAACTCTGGAGAGATGATCTCGATGGCCGACCTGTTGCGAACCAACAAGGTGTCCCTTGCGGTCATGCAGAAGCAACTACACGAGTCGGCACAGAGGGGACAAGCCATCATTCTGCCATCCAGGCTAGCGGCACAAGAGAACAGTTTCAAGCCAGGAGCCGTTGGGCCACTGGCCATAGTGTCCAAAAAGCTAGGGGATGACGACACGTAAAAGAAGACATGCTACACTAAAAGATTCGAGATAAAAAATATATATATACTTGTGCTCGTAAGATTTGGAGAGTAGGGTGGTGTTTTATTCCAATGCCTGATCTCAAATTTGAGTGGAGTGATTACAAAACTGACAAGTGAGGATGTATTTAGAAGGGAAAATTCCATGTTCTTCAACCGAGAATCCCAAAACTGAAATTTGTGATTTTCATTACATCTTCAAGTTGAGAAATCATTATTAGATATGTCTAAGCCTATCGGGAACAGAACGCGCAATCAGACCAATCGCTTGAAATACGGGAAAGCCAGCCTGTGATTTGAACTTTACCGGAACAGGCTTAAACCTTTGCGCTCGAGCGGCGCCTCTCAGGCACCACATGATTGGATACCCCTACACGAGATGACCACTAGGTTTGATGCGGAAATTCGATGCATGGCCAATGACTGTGTTTAGTTTCTATGAAGCGAATCCGTAACCTAGAATCGAATAAAAATTGCCGCGAAATGTCTCGAGTTGCTGGTTCCTATACGCGAAAAAGGCCTCGAGTGCAAAGGGTTAATTGAGCAATCATATTGAACACAGGAATATTGTGTTAATTTACAAGGACCAAGAGTAACAGTTGAGAAATTTTCAAACACACAAAGCAGTCAAATTTGAATTTTAATGGATTTTTTTGGACATGCTGGTAGCAGGTACAACGTGAACTAATATTCTAACTGATCAATAATAAAGCATCGCAGAAAGGAGACCTCTCGCCGGATAAGAATAAACGTTACGGTTGACAGTTAAATCCTCCAAGAGATTAATTTTATATTTCTGCATTATGTAAAGAAGCAATAAGATTACGAAATCCTCAAAGAAGTTCTGAACACAACTTCAGAAATGTTATCAATGCGATTAATTTCATTGTGATCAGCAAATCAATTCAGCAGCAGTAAGCAATTCTGATGTAAACAGAAACTTGAATGAGGACCCCCCTCCCCTCCAGCATCAGTTCTACAAACTGTTCAGTGTTTATTAAACAGTTCACATCATGCTCTTTTTACATTAATCATATTTTCAACCTTATTCTCTAAAGAGAGTCAATAAGAAACTCTTCTAAATGGCTGAATTCATATTAAGACTGAAAAAAAAAAATTCTGCGAATGATTTGTGAAGGGAATGTTTTCGACTTCTTTCATAGATGAGAGTCAAATTCTACAACTTGGATACAAGATTGAATGCATCTTTCAGCTCAGCAAAAGAGCCCAAACTTGTTGAACTGCTGAAGAAAGATAATAACCACACTAGAAAACATTGTTGGGACTTATAAAGGAGATAAGCGTATAACATATGTTTCTTCATAGAAAATGCATGGAGTTTTATTTATACTTAAGTGTTGTTCAAAAGTTACAATCGATGAAAATATAAACACCAGCAAAATATCCGCAACTAAATACTTTTGAAACTTAATTAGTCCTATAAAGCTCGACGTGTTGATTATTAATTAATCTGTCCATTCAACTTTTTCGTATGAGAGTTGTTTTTCAGCTCACTATGTTTGAACTAACTGAACACATTGATTTCATACACTTTACGAATGTGATACACCTTCTGAATCCTTTTTACAACATGATTATAGGTTATAGTTACAGAAAGCGAGGCATTTGCGATGTCAAAAAGAAGTGTCGTAATAGACTGAGAGGCGACTGCAATTTTTGGACCTCATCGAACATCATTCTGAATTTTTTATAGAAATTGGAGAAAAGTGAGTAGATTACGAATCCACTGGTCTACCGTGGCAAAAATGGCCGAAACTAGTCGAAAATCGACTTTTAATAAGTTGAACTAAATCCAATTGCCAAATGCGCCTTAACTTGCCAAATAATGAGTATTTTTTTTTTATTTTGTAACCCTCACTCTTTAATTTTCAATTAAGAAGGTTGCAGACGATTCGGATGTGTGGCGATGGCTTACTTGCACCTTTCATAAATGAGCCAAATTGGCAATAAACATTACGTCGCTGATGACGCAACTAATGTTGCCAATTTGGCTTACTTTTAAAAGATACTAGTTTTCCGAGCCAGAGATCAGAAATCGTTTGCGCTTTTTCTCGTTGAAAATCAAAATGCAATGGGTTGCCAGACGAAAAAATGTGTTCTCTTTTTGGAAAGTTATGACATATTTGGCAATCGAATTTTAGTTCAACTTATTAAAAGTCGGTATTAAAAGATTTAAAAGTAGTTTCGGCCATTTTTGCCACGGCAGACCAGTGGATTCGTAATTTACTCACTTTTCTCCGATTTCGATAAAAAATTCAGAATGATGTTCGATGAGGTCCAAAAATTGCAGTCGCCTCTCGGACTATTACTTATATTAATATGAGTCTAGGATACTCGTGACCTCTATTAAATTCAATGATGCACCAGGTACTTGAAACACTCGCTATTGTTAAAATTGATACTAAATTATGTAGGAATGTCCGAATAAAGAACAAGGATTTAGTTACGATGAACTTGTACATTAATGCAAGATTTAAACTATTGGAGTTTGCAAATTTTAAATTCATAATCGTTTCTTTTTATCATAGATGTTGTAATCGAGAATAATAATGTTGTAAATAATAGTGATAGAGGAATCTAAAAAATTTTTATTATATTTCAGTGCCAGGTTGTTGTGTTTTTTTTGTTTTTTTTTTATAGAAATCTAAGTTAATTTTTTTGGCTATTTTTGGTGTTGAGTACAAGAATATTATCAACATTTATGAAAATTATAAAATTGTTATCTATGATATGTTTTTCGTATTGATGTTATGAATGGTTGCTTTAATGGTTGGATTAGGTTATAATTGATGTTATGAAACAGGTGTTAAGTTATATGTTCGAAATTGCTGTGGATGACTGGAAGACGTAATTTTTCAGTGGTAACTATACCTTATGCGCAATTTTGACGAAAACCTTAATGACTGGTCCCATGGCCATCACTAATCCGTACACTAAAAATAAACATCGTCGGTCAGTTCGTTCAGGAATTATGCTGATAGATAGACACATTCACACAGATCATTACTAGACCACTTCTTTTTTTTTTAACTCAGTACTTAAAAATGCCCCTTTTATGAAACAGTGAAAGTAATCTGAAAAACATACAAAACGATTCAAATTAAAGAAAGCATCCTTGTTTGGAACGCTCCGCTGAGACTATCTCATGGACATCGTATAACCAAATTGACAGGATTTTGTTTGAACTATTTTAAATGTTAAGCAGGTTTACATTTTCAGACACTTAAAAACAACCGTTTAATCTTTAATTTGAACGTTTTTCCATGCACCAAATAGAGAGAGGGAATTATAAAAAATATGCGACTTTTCAGGTATATCACGCTCTATGCTCGAACATCCTGGTAACCTGGTGCATCACTGCTTCATTCGACCGACAACGGAAAAAGCTACTTCGATATAGTTCGAGAGGTGACTGCAATTTTTGGACCCCATCGAACATCATTCTGAATTTTTTATAGAAATTGGGGAAAAGGGAGTAGATGAGGAATCCACTGGTCTGGCGTGGCAAAAATGGCCGAAACTGATCAATAATCGACTTGGAATGAGTTGAACTAAAATCCGATTGCCAAATAGGTCATAACTTGCCAAAAATAGAACACATTTTTTCGTCTGGTAACCCACTGCATTTTGATTTTCAATGAGTAAAAGCCCAAACGATTTCTGATCTTGGCTTGGAAAACTTATATCTTTTAAAAGTAAACCAAATTGGCGACATCAGTTACGTCATAAGTGACGCAATATTTTTTGCCAACTTGGCTCCCATTTAATAGATGCAAGTAAATCGTCGCCAGATATCGGAATAGTCTGCAACCCTCTTAATTTGAAAATTAAAGAGCGAGGATTACCAAATAAAAAAATGCTCATTATTTGGCAAGTTAGGACGCATTTGGCAATTGGATTTAGTTCAACGTATTAAAAGTCGATTTTTGACCAGTTTCGGCCGTTTTTACCACGGCAGACCAGTGGATTCGTAATCTACTCACTTTTCTCCAATTTCTATAAAAAACTCAGAATGATGGGGTCCAAAAATTGCAGTCGCCTCTCAGTCTAATAAATAAAAGTAACAGCAATGAATCATTCAAAAACGTGTAAGCTTTCTCATCTCATGGGTCTTCCCCAGGGGGAAAAAAAATCCCTAAAAATCAAGGTGATCGATGATATCCATTTCATGACAAAATACATCAGATATCGGGATGGGAGGGAAAAAGGTTTACTCATCAGAGATGGTCACATTCCGAGAAGCGACTGCAAGTTTAGGTACACTATCGAACGTCATTCTGAATTTTTGTATAGAATGTGGAGAAAAGTAAGTAGGTTATATGAATCCACTGGTCTACCGTGGCAAAAATGACCGAAACTGGTCAAAAATCGACTTTGAATGAGTTAAACTAAACTCCGATTGCCAAGTATGTCATAACGTGCCATTTCGTATGGTAACCCACCACACTTTGATTTTCAGTGAGAAAAAGCGCAAACGATTTCTGATAACTGGCTCGAAAAACTTTCACCTCTCAAAAGTGAGCCAAATTGGCAACATCAGTTACGTCATCAGAGACGTAATATTTACTGCCGACTTGGCTCATTTGTGAAAAATGCAAGTAAGCCGTCGCCAGACCCAGACATCTGAATCGTCAGCAACCTTCTTAATTGAAAATTAAAGAGTGATGTGTTACCAAATAAAAAAAGAATGCTCATTATATGGCAAGTTATGGCGTATTTGTCAATGGGATTTAATTTAACTTATTCAAAGTCGATTTTTGACAAGTTTCGGCCATATTTGCCACAGCAGACCAGTGGAATCGTAATCTACTCACTTTTCTCTACTTTCTATAAGAAATTCAGAATGATGTTCGATGCTTGTAGTCTCAGTCTATCACATTAAAAGAATCCGAATGAGACTCCAACATCAAATTAGATCTGACCAACAACATATCAAATAAGAGAATGTTTTGGAATCGGAATTCTGAAGAAAAATAATTAATTATATTGTGTATCTCATATTTTAAGAGCAATCATTAGAAAAAACGTTGTACCTCATGTACAAGTGTCCTTCATGTGGACTTTCTAAAATGGCAGAAGTCAACAAAGGGACATTTTTACGATGTGTTGCCATGGATGATTGAGCAGCTTGACAAATCTGTTGCATATAAAGCCCAAGCAATATGTCCAATATAGATATAGGCATTAGATCGATTTGATACCAAGCATTCCAAATGGAATTTAGATCTTGAAGTTTGACGCAAATGTAAAACATTCCACTTTGATGGATCAATTTTAAATAGTGAATTAGTTGCAGATGTTAATAAAAATGGATATTTTTTGCATAGCTATGAATTCTCAGAATCGCGCCCTGCTGTTTAGCTGCTTAAAGGCTTCTATTTTTAAGCGATGTTATATTTTTATGCGCTTTCGTGTAAAAAAAAAATGTTTTATTCAATTTTTTTAATGAAATGGACGAAAATGATTATGAAAGTATGTCCGTTGTAGTCTAATCATATAATTATTTACTTAAAAAAAATAAAGAAGGCTCTGGCAGAGCAAGTTGTAAGAAATAAAACTAGTCTTGTTTATTTCAAATAGAATTAAATTTAAAAGTGCCTAAATAAGAATTCATGCGTTAAATAATAAATAATGAAATTATAGTCCAATTTTAAATCAAATTTATTACTTTTGTTCTTAACGAAATACCACATTTAAATGTATTGGATGGTAAAAATTTTTGATGAATCAAATTTTCAAACAGAGGCTTTTAAAATTAAAATACTACGTTAAATTTTTACTAAATTTACCTGTTCAATCAAAAATTTCTGATGAATTATGTTTAAATATAAAATCAATAATACTTTAAAAACTAAATTATAACTTTTATATTTTGTATTCTAGTACATTTACGGTGAAATTTCAGCAATAGCTGTTAAATTTTGTCTTTTAAAGCCAAATGTAGTCCTATTAACACTAGATTGCCTAAGCAAGTCATTTTGACTGCTTTTGAATTTCAATTAAAAAAATAATTATTTAAATAATGACACAGCTTCTTATAATTTTGTGACTTTTTCTACAACATATAAATGGGTTAATTAATCATTGTTGTTCCCCCCCCCCCTCCTTCACTTCCGGTATATATATGTGTGTTATACCTATATTGCCGAAAAGCAGTCATTTTGACTGCTTGGAAAAGACCAGTTCGGCTCTGGATTGGAATAACATGATAACATACAAGTTCATGATAAATTGTCGATTTCGACATATACTTGATAAGTTGCAGTTGTTCAATAACTAAAGTTATTTTTATTGGTATTCGTACTTGTTATTCGAATCTTTATGCCAGGCCTGGCCACGCGCTTTGTTCCCTTTGAACGCGCTGTAACGTAATTCAGATGGGAAGGAGGATCACTGAGTGTATGATCTCATACTGTAATCGATACGGCTAAAATGTCCAGATAATGTATAAATTATTTTTTTTTCGAACTGAAATACATTTTTTTTATTGTTAATGCTTATTAATAACTTGTTATATGACTGTAAGTGATATAAAATATATTAAAAATTACTGTTAAACAAATTTCTTTGCGCATTAGTTATTTTTTCACAATGCAGTCATTTTGACTGCTTTCAGGCAATATAGGTATATACTAAGCTCCCGTCTTTCTAGTGTTAATCTCATTTTTCTCTCAAGTTTTCTAATGTTTTAAAACAAAGAGTTAGTGCTTTTTTTTGTAGGGGGGGGGGGGTATTCTTCATTTGATATAAAAGATTTGGTCATCAGGTATACATATATCGCTATTTTTGTTAAAAAAGTATGTCCAGGCCATCAGCTCAATATGTATCAATAAAGATGTAATAAAGGTTGCAGATTTTTATTCAAATCCTTCATAAGCAAGCAATGTAAATCTTAACTAATTTGAACTCTTTAAGTTGTAAAAATTAATAGAAGTTTGAATTGTAAGAACAAATTTGCGAATTAGGAAAATGTCAACAATGGATAATCAACCTAAACAGAAAACGTTTTAAAATAGGTAATAACACATAAGATAAGTTTCATGATACTTAATACTTCACTTGCATTCACACAAATTGCAATTTCTAAATATTCATGTGTATGAAAATATTTTTTTGCATCTGTAAAATTATCTGTGATTTGTACTGCTTAAAATGTTAGTAAAATACTTTAAGCAATACTTTAAAAATATATATATATACAAATACTACAACACTTCGTATTAAGTTTCACTCATTAATTTAATTTGTGCATTTAGTTTTCGTAATTTAATGGTTGTATCCAGGTGTCGAATTTTGAGATTTTCTATGGTTGACCTAAGGGCAACCCCTGAAGGGATCTTAGTTGTCATCAAGTAAAGCTTGTTACCCTTACATTTTTAATGTTATAGACAGGGTTGGCATGGTTTAAACCAAATGGTTTTTTTCCCAAATAAAAAAAATAAAAATTAAAAAAAATAAAAATTCTAAAGAATAGTTTGAAGTTGTATTTTTATTTTTTAAAATTAGATTTTTCTAATTATTTGGTGTTGTAAATGACTTTTTAAACGTGAAAGGAGGTTAGTGTGATTGCAACGACTGATTGCAGAGTATAAATTTGTAACACATTTCTAGAATTTTCAACTACAGCGCCATCTGTTGACAACATTTTTAATTAATTTTGAAAATTTAGCAAAAGATTTTTACAGCATTCTAAAATAACTATAGTTTTTGTTTTATTCTTCTTTCGATCTTGAGTTACTTAATTTTAAAATCAAGGAGTTCTTCGCCAACCCCGTAGAAACAAAATCCATAAAATTTCAAAAAACACAGCAAAAATATATGCATTAACCAATATGTTATAAGGGACATACATCCTTTGTTGAGAATACAATACAATCTATTTCGTAAGTGATAAAACAAAATTGCTTTAGATTAATGAATGCATAACAGAAATGCTGTTTTTAGTGTCTGTCTTTATGTACTTGTTGTTTGTCATGAACTTATATGTACTTGTTGTTTTCATGTTCATATAGTAAAAAGATATGTATCCCTGTTGTCTGTAAATATTCAAATATATATTTGGAAGTATATATGAAGTCTTCTGAATATAGGGATGGTATTTTAAGTTTTCGTTTTGATGGTGCTACCATGGAATTACAATGTGAGTCCTTGTGTGAAATAAAGTTATAGAAATTTGAAGCATTTGTATTTTTTTTACTTATGTGCTTCCCACAAACAAATAAGTTGGGGTTCTTAATTTTGTTTAAAAAAAATACCTGTTTGAAACTATGTATGTAAAAACTTGTCCGAAATTAAATATACTATATTTGCTCAAATGAACCTATAAATATAGAAAATAACCATTTATTCCTTTATTATTATTATTATTATTATTTTTTTTTTTTTTTTTTTTTTGCAACCTGATCGAAAATTGAGATTGAAGTCTCATATTTCCCATGGCCATGTGGGATACCATATCTAATAGACTGAAAGGCGACTGCAATTTTTGGACTCCATCGAACATCATTCTGAATTTTTTATAGAAATTAGAGAAAAGTGAGTAGATTACGAATCCACTGGTCTGCCGTGGCAAAAATGGCCGAAACTGGTCAAAAATCGACTTTTAATAAGTTGAACTAAATCCAATTGCCAAATGCGCCATAACTTGCAAAATAATGAGCATTTTTTTTTTATTTGGTAACCCTCACTCTTTAATTATCAATTAAGAAGGTTGCAGACGATTCATATATCTGGCGATGGTCTACTTGCATCTATTAAAAGGGAGCCAAGTTGGCAAAAAATATTACGTCACTTATGACGTAACTGATGTCGCCAATTTGGCTTACTTTTAAAAGATATAAGTTTTCCGAGCCAAAGATCAGAAATCCTTTGCGCTTTTTCTCGTTGAGAATCAAAATGAAGTGGGTTGCCAGACGAATAAGTTTGTTCTATTTTTGGCGAGTTATGACATATTTGGCAATTGGATTTTAGTTCAACTCATTTCAAGTCGATTATTGATCAGTTTCGGCCATTTTTGCCACGGCAGAACAGTGGATTCCTAATCTACTCACTTTTCTCTAATTTCTATAAAAAAATTCAGAATGATGTTCGATGGGGTCCAAAAATTGCAGTCGCCTCTCGGACTATAACTCAAATAATATGAGTGTGATAATACAGGGTGTCCATTGAAAGACTCCATGATTTTAAAATTAAAAAAACAATGACCGATAGAAGAATGAAACAAAAAGTATAGTTATTTTGAAAGATGTAAGAATCTGATACTAAATTTTCAAAATTAGTTACAAATGTTGCCTACAGGTGGTGCTGTACACGGTAGTTCTTATGAATAAAGAGTGTGTTGAAGCTCGGAGCGATCTGTCATTGGACAGTTCCACTGTTTAAACATGAAAGTAAGTTAGCGTGATTGTAATAACTGATTGCAGATTGACAAATTTATAATATAGTTCTAGAATTTTGCAACAACCGCGCCACCTGATGGCAACATTTGTAACTAATTTTGAAAATTTAGCATCAAATTGTTGCAGCTTTCAAAATAACTGTACTTTTTATTTCATTCTACCATCGATCTTGTTTTTGACTTATTTAATTTTAAAATCAGGTTTTCCTTTAATGGACACCCAGTATGTGTGTGACTCGACTCGGGTGATCAGTTTCATTTAGACAAAACCTTGCGCTACACTGGAACTATGGTGGGTTCAAACTGTAGAATATCAAGGAACTTGTTCCGGAAAGTTTTTCTACAGGAAACTGCCTGCTGTTGCGTCACGAATTGATATTTAAAAAAAAAAAAAAAAACACGGAAATCTGACAATCACGTGACTACCTGTCGCAGTCACAGTCATGTCTATTCATCTTTTAAAGCAGAACTTGCCAATTGACGACCCTAATCGAGATTTATAATACTCGTCATAAGGTCTGATAATGATATACTATCAACACATTAAAAAAATAGTGAGAAGAAAGAGAGAAAAAAAAACAAAAAAAAAACATCAGAAATCCAAACAGGGTCATTCACATTGCAAGCCAGTGTCCTTAAAACAAAGCTACTGGCAATTTTAAAATTAATAATACAGATTTTAAAATTCAATAAAAGTTCATTACAACAAAAGTTGCAATGAACTTTTTGCAAATTTGAAATGAAAGAGCAAATTTTAAGAAAACTAAGTAGAGTGTAAGTCTTAATTCTTAGGTATATAATACTTGTATTGGAACACATGATAAACGATTATTTCTATAGAAAATTTCTCATGTATCAAGTGGGGAATTAATGAAGCTGAGAAAGCTAAAAATTCGGTAACCTCAAAAACGCTAAAATGTCACTTACCACATTTAAGTCGACTATTGCGAAAAGGACTCCACTCTAAAAAATACAATTTTTCCAGAAATTAAAAAAAAAAGTGAATATGTTGATAACTTTTGTGAAACAAAGCACAATTTTTTTCTCAGTTATAGAACAAAACACGACTTTAAATAAAGTACTTTACTTATATACTAAACTTCAACTTAACTAGACATCACTTAGAAGGTAGATCGTCACAGTGCTCATAGGTATTTAATCCATTTTGGCGGCGTGAAAGCATAATGTTCACCAAACCACAACCCTGTAGAGAACAAAAGGCTATACGGTTTGGCGAGAATTATGTCTTCACTCCGCCAAAATGGATTAAATACCTATGAGCACTGTGACGATCTACCGTCTAACTGATGTCTAATTAAGTTGAAGTTTAGTACAGCAATACAAAAATTAGTAATTAGGAAAATTACAAATGTTTTTGGCGAAGAAATATTTGGCCAAGAATTTTTTTTTTTCCAAAAGCAGCCCTTTTCGCAATATTCAATTCATTTGCTGGGTCGGTCTTCCATATCTAAATGACTCAATTTTCCACAGGCTCGTAACATGGGCAAAGGGACCGACAGCAGCGACAACGATTCCACATATGATAGCGATGGCGACCGCCGTAACTCCGGAGAGATGATCTCGATGGCCGACCTGTTGCGAACCAACAAGGTGTCCCTTGCGGTCATGCAGAAGCAACTACACGAGTCGGCACAGAGGGGACAAGCCATCATTCTGCCATCCAGGCTAGCGGCACAGGAGAACAGTTTCAAGCCAGGGGCCGTTGGGCCACTGGCCATAGTGTCCAAAAAGCTGGGGGATGACGACACGTAAAAGAAGACATGCTACACTAAAAGATTCAAGATAAAAAAAATACTATTTATATTTGTGCTCGTAAGATTTGGAGAATATGGTGGTTTTTTTATTCCAATGCCTGGTTTCAAATTCGGGTCGTGTAATTAAAAAACGTACAAGTGAGAATGTGTTGAGAGGAGAAATTTAGATGGTCTTCAACAAGAAAAGACGTGAAGTTTGTGATTTTCATTCCATGGCGACGTACAAAAGATCCAGAATTGAAACTATGGTGTCCACTGTTCAAGCTGTAGAATAACTACGAATAATAAAGATTTAGTTCACAGAAAGTGAAATCCAGATATCCAGAAGAAAATGCTATGGTATCTATTAAAAGATAAAGCTAAGAAGGAAAAAAAAAATCCTTTTTTCAAAATGGGAGGACTACGAAATAGTGATCTATTTGAATATTTCACCAAACCAAGCTACAGGTTGGGAAATTGTTGATCATGATGGCAATTTTTAACCTCTCTTTAACAAATTAAAATGAGAAAAATAATGTCCAGTTAAATACGAAATCAAAATCGTATCCATGTATGGCGATACACTAACAACGAAAAAATAAAAGGATATACGGAAGTTAAGTTTGAGTTTTAAGTTCGAAGATCACACTACAAATATTGAAATTGAGTAACCAAGTCTATTCTATGGTTTAACCAGATCCAAGTTTTAGGCCGAGCATTCACAGAGCAGAGTGTAGTTTGGTTCAAGGGCTGAGCATCTAAGTGAGCTAACACATAAGTATACGATGTCTATGATTTGAACTTTACCGAGTCAATCCTCAAGTTGAGAAATCATTGGGCATAACTAATACGAATTTCAACCCTTCGGCAAACAAATCGATTGGAGTAATCGTTTCAAACACAAACAATCCAGCCTGGGATTTTAAACTTAACTGGAACACACTTAATTGAGTAAACGTATTGAACAAGTTGATGGTGTGTTATAATCTCTACAAGAAGCAAGCATCCCGTTGAGGAAATTTTAAAAACACAGGCAGTCTGACTTGAATTGTAATTGATTTTAGTGAGCAATCGTAAAAGTAATAGATATCAAGCGAACTAACTGAGCAATCGTAACCAGAGCGGAGGGAAAGTCTCTCACAAAATAAGAATCAACGTTTTTATAAACCATTTAACGGGGTATGGTACCAAAATTTCTTCAAAAATCCCAAATTTTTTTTCTGATTTTAAAAAATAGTTCATATATTCCTGAAGAGAATGATGTTTTTATCTTATTCCTCCGGTGATTAGAACGCTACAAAATTACCTGTGATTTAAACATCACTAATGGGCGTAACGCCTTGAAGCGTCTGCTTAAAGTGCGTTTTTCGAGCACTAGCGTTTTTCACAAATGTTGCATATTCAAATCGATATATCTCCAGAACCATTAACAATTGGATATTCAAATTTTTGGAGCATTTAATTTATATAGTTTTAATTATTTTGTCTTCACAGAATTTTATTTTCTTAATTCTGTTTTAAAATATAATTTTTAGCGTAAAAGATAACATAAAAAAAAGCAAAAATTTCAATATTTTAACTTTGAGAATTTTTCTAATTTTTTTTAGTTCACCTATCAAAATTCTGTGAAGACAAAATTTTCTTTATATAATTATGTATTACAGAAAGCTTTCTCTTTGAAATTTTTTTTATTTTTTCTTGACTTATATCAAAATACGCAAACATCAATTATTATGGATTTTTCTTGGTTTTTAATTTTTTTTTTAAATAACAAAACACAATATTTAAAAAAAACATTTTGTCAAAGATATATAAATAGTATCTCATACATAAAATAATTTTTTGACGTAAAAATGTACATAAATAAAGTTTTTTTTTTATTTTCGGTACCGCACCCCTTTAAATCCACCAGGAGAGAATTTTATGTTTATGCATCATGCAAAGAAGAAAGTCCTCAAAGAAGTTCAGAAAACAAGTTAAAGTATTTTCTAATCACTGCGATGAATTTAATTGGGATCTCTGTTAAAACTTGGATGAGCGAGTGAATCCCCTTTCTCCATCCAGGATTAGTTCTAGAAACTGTTCAGTAAAAAACTATAATGAAAGTTCACGTAATGCATTTTTCCGGAAGAGTAGAACATTTGCAATAAACGTAGTATCAACTTTATTCTCTAACGGACGTCAATGTGAAACTCTTCTAAATGTTATATTCACATTAAGACGACAAAAAAAAAAAAAAAAAAATTGTAAGATTTACTGTACAAAACCCATTGGCGACTTTTCAAAAAAAAAAAGAAAGAAAAAACCGCCAAATTCAAAATGACGTCACATGGCTGTATCGCCAAATCCAAAATGGCGTCAAAATCGCCTTCAGATCCTTTCCTCCAGTAGGGTTGCCAAAAAGTGGCTTTGCCGAAGGGTGACCATTTTAGAACTGTTATCGCCAAATGTGAAAAACAGTGCCAAGGCGTCTCGTACAGTAAATCTGAGCCAAAAAAATGTTCAACGAGGAAGTTTTTTCGATTTCTTTCATGGTCGAGAATTAAATTCTACAACTTGGATAAAAGAAAAATATTGGATGCAACTTTCCACTCAACGAAAGAGCCAAAACTATTGAAAGTGCCAAAACTTATAGAACAACTACATTAATAAGCACACTAAAGTGATGGCACCTCTAAAGAGGATAAGAGGGTTCCCTATGGATAGCATACATTTGATTATAGAAATGTATGGAGTTTTATTTATACATGATTGTTGTAATTTAAGTTTTTAGTCGTTGATAAAAAAAAAGTTGTAATCGATTGAAAACACCAACAAATATCCACAACTTAAATACTTTCGAACTTAATTAATCGTTAATGTCGTAAGACGCGACTTTTTGATTATTAATTAATCTGTCCAGTCAACTTTTTCGAATAAGAGGGTTTTTTGAACTCACTGTGTTTGAACTAAATGAACAGATTTAATTCCATGCACTTTACGAATGTGATATATCTTGATCCTTTTTATAATAGGTTCCTAACATAATAGGTTACAGTTAGAGATAGCGTGCATATGCGGATATCCTACGAGAAGCAAATGACGTAACTTATATTAATGTGAGTCTAGGATAGCCTCTATTGAATTCAATGGTGCACCAGGTACTTGAAATACTCGGTATTATTGAAATTGGTTCTAAATTATTTAGGAATGTATGAATAAAGAAAGAGGACGTAGCACAACTTGTAGGCAAGATCGTGAAACATCAAATATTACCTGATTTTAAAAATCAGGAATATGGGAACTAAAGAAAAGAATAATCGATTATACGGTTACTATGGAGAAAATAATAATAATGATAATAATAAATTTTTATAAAACATTGAAGGTAATCTGAAAAACATTTAAATGATAAAAATTAAAGTATTCCTGTCCGGAATGTTCTGAGGAGACTAACTCCATGGATAAATTTATGTATTTTTTTTAACAATCAACTTTTATTACAATGATTATCTTCCCATGGTTTGAAATTTATTACCAATCCAAATTTGGAGATCTGTGGTTAACACCAAAAGGGGATACTTTAATTTAAAGCCCCCTGCATTAATTTTGAAAGTATTTTTTTTTTTAAGTATTTCTAAAAATTTAATGTTACCTTTGTACCATTTTAAATAAAGCGTACGCAGCTTTCATATGTGGGCGACGGGTCTCGATCGCTAGACCATTGGATCTCGAGACAGATACTTTACCGCTGTGCAAAAGAGTACTCCAGTGCACAGAAGCTTTATCTGTTATTTGAGGTCGCCACATAAAGATAAGCAGGTTTACATTTTGGAAAGTAAAAAGCAAACATTTGTTCCTCCTTTTGAAAGTGTTTTCGGACAATACAATAGAAAAGAGAGTGAACTGAAATATGCGACCTTTCAGGTTCGACCTTGAAAGTCTCCTTGTAACCTGGTGCATCACTGAAAACTTCGACGAAAACTGAAAGTTACTACAATAAATGAAAATAACAGCAGTGAATTCTTCAAAAACAAAAAAATTTTAAGAAGTGACATTGCGAAAAAAACAAAAAAAGAATGAACAGCTTGACAAATCTGTTGCATATAAAGCCCAAGCAATAAGTCAAAAATAGAGATAGATATTAGATCGATTTGATACTAAGCATTCCAAAGGAAATCTAGATCTTGAAGTTTGACGCAAATGTAAAACATTCCACTTTGATGGATCAATTTTAAATAGTGAATTAGTTGCAGATGTTAATAAAATCGATATTTTTTGCATAGTTATGAATCTCGCGCCTTGCTGTTTAGCTGTTTAAAGGCTTCTATTTTTAGCAATGTAAAATTTTTATGCGCTTTCGCATACTTTTTTTTTTTTTTTTTAATGAAATTGTCAAAAATGGTTATGAAAGTATGTCCATTGTAGTCTAATCATATAATTATTTGCTTAAAAAATAAAGAGGGCTTTATCAAAGAAAGTCATAAGAAATAAAACTAGTTTTGTTGATTTCAGATAAAATGAAATTTAAAAGTGTCTAAATTTAAATTCGTGTGTTATACGATAGTGAAATTATAGTCCAATTTTAAATCGAATTGACCACTTTTTGCCTTAACGAAATATCACATTTAAATGTATTGGATGGTAATAAATTTTTTTGGAAATTTAATAGAATAAAATATTTCAAAACAAATGCTTTTAAAATTAATATTCTAAATTAAATTTTTACTAAATTTACCTGTTCTATCTAAAATTTAAAATCAAGTCTTTTTAATGATAAAATCCTTCTAACTAATGCTTTGGAAACTAAATTAGAATAAGACTTTTCCAATTCCGTAAAACCATCAACTGATTACTTAATATTACTTTAGAAAAGCAGAATTATACTCAAGTTACCTGTGTAATAAAAAGATTTTGATTGACTTGTGTAACTCCCAAAATATATTTTTAGATACAAATAAATTTATTTCTATATTAAACATTATTCAAACATGTTCTTAGATTTGAAATTATTATAATACTTAAACAGTGAGAATTTTTTTTTTTAAATCAAACTAAATCCAGATAATAAATCTAAATAATGACAACTGGATGAATATTTTTTTTTTTTGTAAAAAGAAATTATGTAATTTAAATATTCTTTGTTATGTACATATATAAAGTATATATGAAAGATATGGAAATTATTATTTATTTAAATTTATGAAACTACATTATTCAAAAATAAAAGGACATTTAAAATATATATATATATATATATATATATATATATATATATATATATATATATATATATATATATATATATATATATATATATATATATATATATATATATATATATATATATATATATATAATTCAAGAACATCTGATAAATATTTACAGACTTACACAAAGTTCAAAACTAAATAAAAAATTATTATTTTATGGGCAGTTATGAGTAACTGCAACAGCCTATTCTCAAATGTTCATAAATAATAAATTTTCACTCAGCAAATCTTTTTCAAGGTGTACATGTTTTACAATATTATGTATGCTATTATAATTTGCAATGATGTTGAAGCAAAAACAAATTTTGTCTTTTGAAGCCATAAGTATTCCCATTAATCTCACTCACATAAAATGCTGTGATTGTATCTATACTAAACTTCAACTTAACTAGACTACACTGATTACGCTGTAGGATGGATCCTTCCGCTGAAAGTAAATAGTTCCGGGAAACTCATACATTTTCCAATAATAATAATAACCTGAGCAAATGGTTGTGTATTAAACTTACAAAATGTTTTGAAAATAAACGCTTTTGAGTTTCAGTCTAATTTATATTTTACTTTCCTGACCAAGAATATTTTAAGGGTATTGGCGAATTATATGTTTAGGCCGAGCTATTTTCCTGACGTCACTCGGCGATTCCAATTAGCGCGAGACTATTAATTAATATATTTCAATGTGAGAATTCTTCATTTTGGTTATTGGGTTTTGCTGTAAGAAACTTAACAGTGGTTGTGCTTGGCAATCTTGGAAACATATTTGTAATATTTAAGTAAAAAAATTTCGGTCAATTTTTATGTCATTTACATAAAGTTTTAAATTAATGCAGTACAAGTAGGATTCTATGTGTATATATTAACTCATTTTTCCAAAGGGTGATAGTTGCATAAAATGTCAATGTCATTATATGCTAACCATCTTATACATAAATGCCGAAAAACGAATAAGATATAAGACAAATTTCAAAATGTTTGATTTTTGTAGAAATTTAAAAATATATTTTTAATATAAAAAATATAAAGTATTTAAGTTAAATTTCGAAGGCCAAACAAAGAATTGACTCTAAAAGATTAAAATGTAGAGTTTAGCACATATTTTCAATTTAATTTTTTACATAATATGTTTTGTTATAATTTGTATAATATTAAAGTCCAAATAAAAATAAAAACTTTTTTAGAAACAGTTTTTAAGATAAATGCTGTTTGCAGGTAAAATACTCTCAAAATGCACAAAGAATTTTAGTTATAATTTCAACTACACAATTCACAGATTTAGTGATGATAGAATAGAGCTTAAGATTTTAGCAAAACGTATTAGATTACCGATATTTTAAGTTTTAACTAAAATATTACAAAAAAGTAAAAAACTCCTTAATCATAAAAAAAAAAAATCAACTTCACAAAATTCCCATATTCATGTATTAATTTTCTTTCAGAAAAGTATCCTTTTTCAACCTTTCAGAAAAGTATCCTTTTCCAACCTTTCAGAAAAGTATCCTTTTCCAACCTTTCAGAAGAGTATCCTTTTCTAATAAGAACTTTTTCGTAATGCCGAAAAAATACGGGGGAAATGCATCTATTCTCTCACTCAAAAATAGGGTTTCTTTTTTCGAATTTTTAATTAGGCAAGAAATTTTGGCGATAATCGCGCCAAATCTGCCAGCACGGTTCATCCTATGTCCCTGCAGTTCTATGACGTCACATAAGAATGGAATCACACCGCCGCTGAAACCGATTCACACCTCTTACTGATGTATAGTTAAGTTAGAGTTTAGTTATAGTATATATCTAATGAAAGTATATTTAGGTCATCAGTATCAATTAAGATGCAATAAATGTTGCAGATTTTTATTTAAATAGTTCATAAGCATGCAATATAAATCTTAACTAATTTGAACTCGTAAGTTGTACAATTTAATGAAAATTTTTATTAAAAGAAACAATTTGTGAACTAGGAAAATGTCAACATTGAATAACCAACCTGCACAAAAATTAATTTAAAATAGGTCATGACAAATCAAATAGTTTTCACGATACTTAACACCTTACTTGCATACTGAAACAGCTTTCTGTTAACATCTATGCATGTAGTAATTTTCAAATTGGCTGTCTGAATTAAAGAGTTATAAATTTTAAATATTCATTTCTAAGAATATTAAAAAATTGTATATTAAAAATTGTAAAATATTTAAAATTTTCATTTATATGTGTAAAATAATCTGTAATCTGTACTACTTAAAATGCTAATTAAAAAGAAGTATGAAAAAAATACACAAACCTAGCACTTCTAGAGATGCCAACTTTTCAACTGATTTTCTGTAGTTTTTACAGATTTTTATGATTTTACTGACATTCTTTGAAACCTGCGAAAAATACCTACACGAAATGAGATTATCAAAATGTGGAAGCAATGATTGTTAACTATAATAAATATTTGTTAAAAAATTCCAATTTAACCCCAATTTTTTTCTTTTACAGTGTAGTTTTTCATACTAGAATATATTATGTAAACATTAAAAGACAGAGTGTTCAAACAAAATACTTATTAAAGTATTTAATCAACTGATCTGTCGGTTACAGATATTGGGCATTGTTGTCCTGTAGGTTACACGATTTTGGACATCATTGTCCTGTAGATTATACAATTTTGGAAATAGTTGTCTTGTAAGTAATTCTTTTGACTTTTCCATTAATAAGTTTTGTTTATTATTTTACAGATGCATTACTGGTTTAAACAAGCGATTAAGAATATTTAAAATTGATATTTCACTTATTTACAGAAAACTGTTTTAATTTACTTAATAACAGAGCATTTTTCTTGAAATGTACTAATATTTTGAAGGTATTAAATCGTCTTTAGTTAGTTTAATAATTTTAATATATGCATTACAAATTGTAAGTCTATCTGATCACAATTTTTACTATCATCTTTATATGTAAAAATTCTCAATTTACCTTAACCCTTTACAAATATATAAATTAAGAAAGGAAAAAAGACAGGTTGCTTTTATTTGAGATTATCAGAGTTTTAATTGCTACGCGGTTTTGACATTACTGTTAATTTTGATAATTTGCAAACATTGTTACAGCAACAACAAATAAAAAAATGCATGAAAACAATAAAAATATTTGAGATTTCCTTTTAAAAATAGATAGGTTGGTTTTAAACATAGATTAAAGTCATACATTTAGAACAGTGATTCTCAACCTTTTTTTTTGTCGCGGCACACTTTTAACAATATTTCAAAATTTGACGGCACACAAAGAAAAAGATAAGTTTAAAAGTTGTTTACTTTACCTACCTATAATACACTGTAATACACCTATTACACACTGTGTAAAATAATTTATGATAATAATTTGGAATGTATAATAAAATAATATAATATGTACTACAAAAACAACAGTACGTTTATTAAGGGATTAATTACAAATATACATTTCTAAAATTTGGCGGCACACTTTAAGAATTTGGTGGCACACAAAAGTGCCGCGGCACAGTGGTTGAGAATCACTGATTTAGAACATAATGTACAAAATTCCGTAACGATGTAAATGCCATCATCTTGTTCCAATCGTACACATAGTTGAACATGCTTTCAATCATTATTTTAACATTTTACAGCCTACATAAAACTTTTTCTGAAAAAAAAAATTCTTGGTTAACAAAAGTAACATTATAATTGTTACTTTATTTCAAGTTTTAAGACATTAAACTTTAAGTAACAATACCTTTATTAAGAAGATTATCGGCGTTTCGATCGTTTCGCGATTTGGACATTGCGGTTTAACAAATAATAAAAGTGGATTTACAAGAAAGAAATTGCACAGAAAGACACAAAAGCAGTTGGAAACATTAAAAAAAAATTATTTTAAAAAACAAATGAGTTTAAAGTACTTACATCATATATTTTGTACTCAAACACAGCTTTGTTTCGATCGTTACTTTTGAACATAACAAAACGTGGAATATTTCATCCTAGAACAATCCTTCCATTTTACAAAATTGTTAAATCAGTTTTGCCACCTATTGTCCTAAATTAAAAGTACTCGTCTCTTACCTTGATTCATTCATTATTTTTCTTTTAAAATTCCTGGAAACAAATTTCAACTCTTTTTTTCTTAGTAACACTGAATTAGCTAACAATTTAGATGTTCAAAATGAGTCAGTTTTAAGTAAAAAAATATAATCTTTTAAAATATTTAGAAAATCTTTTGGAAATAAAATACACCAAATCTTGTCTCTAAACAGAATTAAAAACTCAATGAGAAAAATAATTTAAGTTATTGTAGTTACAAGCTCCCACCTTTTGAAAACTACCCAAATATCTTTTCTCAATCATTTGGCAATACTCTTGAAATTCAATAGTACTTTAACTATTGCCAAGATTTAAATTTCTTTTGCTGTGTATTAAGCTGATGCAATAGAGCCTACTATATCTTGTATTCATTCATTGTAATATAAGAGTAATGGCCATAGGAAAAAACATATCCATAAAAACGACGAAAAATCTGCAGAAAAGTTGTCAACTCACCACTTTGTATACAGTTTCACTATTAATCTTATTTTCATTTTTGTCTTTTATCGGTTGTAGCATATTAAATTTGCTACTTTATAATCGAATGTTACCTCAATAGCAGTAATAGTACCTTGTATCGCGTCCACCAAATGAAAAAAATACAGCTTTTTTTTTAAATTATGCTTATATGTATAAATTTAAATTTAGTATTTTACGTAGGAACAGAGCAAAAAAAATCAAAAATATTTCTTAAAACACAGATCAAATATATATGCGTTAAATTTTTAACCAATATATTTAAAGAGACATGCATCCCTTTCTGAGAATACTTAAGAATTTATTTAGCAAGTGATAAGAAAAATTGCCATAGATTAGTCAATGAACAGATTAACTGAAAATGTGGTTTTAGTGGAGCGTCTGCCTTTGTTTATCTGTTGTTTGTCACGAACTTTCTTGCTTTCTCGATTATAGTAAAGAGATATGTATTCTTGTCATCTTTAAATATTCAAATATATGTTTGGAAGTATATCATGTTGTCTGAACATAGTGCTGGTATTTCATTTTTTTTTTTTTTTTTTTCTTCATTTTTTTTTTATGGTGCTGCCATAGAATTACAATGATTCCTTGTGAAATTGAGAAATAAAGGTATCGAAATTTGATGTTTTTGTATTTTTTTTTTTAATAAGTAGTTTCCATATACATAAAAGTTGGAGTTTATATTCTCATTTTAGAATAACCCAGTTAAAAAACTGTACCTGCTTATGAAAACTTGTCTTGTTCTCAAATGAAAAATTCTATATTAGCCAAAATAATGTCTTAAAAATTCATATTACAACTCACTAAACTATGCATTTCAAGTCTTTTACGCAACGTGCTAATGCTATTTTTTTTTTATATATAAACTTCTTAGTTTATGATTAAATCAAATATTTTAAAATTCATTTTCAACAATGCAAAACAGCAATTGTTCAATAACTTATATATTTACTTGAGTAAATGTTAACTTATGTGAACTAATATTATGGTTTTCATGTCACCAAATATTATTGCCTTAACCTCACAAAAATGAACTGTATTAAAAGCATCGATTGCATTCTATACTTGGTAATCTAATTAATGCGGATACAGAGAGTAAAACTGGCTTATTGTAATCAACTGACACAAAAAATAACATTATTTCAAATTTTTTTATAAGTAGAACAAATTTTAAAACAACAAAACTAGAATATTTTATTTTGAATTGGACAACTATTTCAAGTAACTTCCAATTTTTAAAGAAAAACAAGAAAACATTACACCATATAAATACATAAATAAAATATAAACACACGTTTACTCATTGGTATGCATTTTCACCCCACAAAAATATTGTACTTCATCTCAATAGAAAAAAAATTCATAACTGGCTATATAACCTAAATAAGTTCAAGGTGGACACCACATCTGGTCATGGCGATCTGGAGCCTTGATATGAGGAATATCCCAAATCCATGGTTCATCTAAACAAATACATGCTCTGCTTAATACCTTTTATATACAAGGTGTCCAGCAAAGGACTCGTTTATTTTAAGGCGTCTTCTCACTTAGGCACCTCGAAAATAGGCTATTTTCGCGATTTTTTTTCGAGGATTTTTGCAAACAATTATGGGATAAAATGGATCCTATATAATAAACACATCTTTCAAGTACAAGAAGAAAAAAAAAATTAATTTTTTGAACAATTATTATAATAAAACAGTACCATCGAAAAACCCCTTGTAGAAATGTAATGTTCGTGGCTTGTTGATGAAATTTCGGAAACTATCCGGCCGATTGTCATGAAATTTGAATGACATATTCTTCATAGTTATGGCTATAGCGCATATCATCAGAATTTTGAAATTTTGATTTGAAGTATTTTTTTTTACAAAAAACTGCAAAAAAAACGCGTTTTTTTTTTTACTTTTTCGAAAAACGTGCGCCATTTTGTTATTTTCGCGAATATCAAAAATCTGATGATATGCGCTATAGCCATAACTATGAAGAATATGTCATTCAAATTTCATGACAATCGGCCGGGTAGTTTCCGAAATTTCATCAACAAGCCACGAACATTACATTTCTACACGGGGTTTTCGATGCTACTGATTTATTATAATAATTGTTCAAAAAAATAAAAATAAAAAATTTCTTGTACTTGAAAGATGTGTATATAGGATCCATTTTATCCCATAAAACAATCCTTTGCAAAAATCCTCGGAAAAAAATCGCGAAAATAGCCTATTTTCGAGGTGCCTAAAGTGAGAAGACGCCTTAAGAAGAAGTCCTAGTAAAGATCATTCCCTATAGTCACTATATTACAATCTTCTAGCCCAGTGCATTTAGAAACTACTTGGTATAAAAATTTGAAATTTGGTGAGTAGGTACGAAAAATATTCCTTAATGAAATGACAAAAAATTAAAAACTCGAAAATAGCGTCAGATATATTTTATTTTATATTTGAAATCCTTAAGTCTATGCATATGCAGTGGCGCCACCTGGTTTTGTATTTTGCTATTTTAGTTTTCATTTATAATAGATAGACATGAAGTGAAAACAAATCATGTCCTTTCATTTAGTGGTAATTTTCGTACCTACTCAATTTTATGAAATGACAAAAAATTAAAAACTCGAAAATAGCGTCAACTATATTTTATTTTATATTTGAAATCCTTAAGTCTATGAATATGCAGTGGCGCCACCTGGTTTTGTATTTTGCTATTTTAGTTTTCATTTATAATAGATAGATATGAAATGAAAACAAATCATGTCCTTTCATTTAGTGGTAATTTTCGTACATACTCAATTTTATGAAATGACAAAAAATTAAAAACTCGAAAATAGCGTCAGATATATTTTATTTTACATTTGAAATTCTTAAGTCTATGCATATGCAGTGGCGCCACCTGGTTTTGTATTTTGCTATTTTAGTTTTCATTTATAATAGATAGATATGAAATGAAAACAAATCATGTCCTTTCGTTTAGTGGTAATTTTCGTACCTACTCAATTTTATGAAATGACAAAAAATTAAAAACTCGAAAATAGCGTCAGATATATTTTATTTTACATTTGAAATCCTTAAGTCTATGCATATGCAGTGGCGCCACCTGGTTTTGTATTTTGCTATTTTAGTTTTCATTTATAATAGATAGATATGAAATGAAAACAAATCATGTCCTTTCATTTAGTGGTAATTTTCGTACCTACTCAATTTTATGAAATGACAAAAAATTAAAAACTCGAAAATAGCGTCAGATATATTTTATTTTACATTTGAAATCCTTAAGTCTATGCATATGCAGTGGCGCCACCTGGTTTTGTATTTTGCTATTTTAGTTTTCATTTAAAATAGATAGATATGAAATGAAAACAAATCATGTCCTTTCATTTAGTGGTAATTTTCGTACCTACTCACCAAATGTCAAGGTGGTTATAGAGAGTAATTTCTAAATGCACTGGGCTAGAAGACTGTAACATAGCGAGTATAGGGAATGATCCTTACTAGGAATTCCTCTTAAAATTAAATAACTCAAAAACAAAGATCAATAGAGGAATGAAACAAAAAGCATAGTTGATTTAAAAGATGTAAAAATATGAAACAGAAATTTCGAAATTAGTTACAAATGTTGCCAAAAGATGGCAATGTCCTTACAAAATTCTAGAAATATGTTATATATTTGTCCTGTGCATTCGTTCGTTGCAAACACGCTAACTTCCTTTCACTTTTAAATAGTGGAACTGTCCAAAGACTGATTACACTGAAAAGCACTCTTTATTCATAAGAACTGCAATGTACAGAGCTACCTGTAGGCAACATTTGTAACTAATTTTGAAAATTTAGTATAAGATTTTTACAGCTTTCAACGAAATTATACTTTGAGTTTCATTATTTTATCTTTCTTAGTTTTGAGTTATTTAATTTTAAAATCAGAGAGTCCTTTGTTGGAGACTCTGTAGGAGTCATTGAACTTAATCATTAACTTTACAGGATATATTTAATTTTTCCTCACATTTTCTGGTAACCATACTTTAACAATAAGGCATAAATGCATAAAACTAAATTGAAAGAAATGTATTACATAAAATATTCATTTATTAATACAGCTTTAAAGTATGTTAAAAGTCATTTTCAAAACACTAAAAGAGCTCAAACAATTCTTCAAAGAAATCAGGGTTTCCACTCAAATCACAGAATGAAAATCAATGACTTTTCAATGACTTTTAAGGACCTATGAAAATTCGTTTTCAGGTATCATATCTATATTTAAATTTTTAATAAAGTATATTCTACCAAAAAAGCTACAAGTTGGTGGATGCGCAATCTAAATATGTCAGAAAATTTTGATACGGTGTAGATAAGTGGGGGTCACGCGGGGAAAGCAAGTCCGAGTTGTATTTTTATACATTTTGCAGCTGGATAACATTTGTAAAAATTAAGGACTTTTAAGGACCTCTAAGCATTTTCAAGGACTTTTAAGCACCTCTGAGCATTTTCAAGCACTTTCAAGGCCTTGAAAACAAGTTCAAAAATATTAAGCACTTTTAATGACTTTCAATGACCGTGGGAACCCTGGAAATTGATATGAAACTTTTGTGAAGTGAACTGTCTATGTCTAAAGAAGTAGTCGAATAGCATTATTGGGGAAAGGAAAATTTTGAGCTCTTGTGTCAGTTTCCAGATATAATGTTTTTTTTTTGTTTTTTTATTTATTTATTATTTTTTACTTCTCTGATACTTCAAGAATGAAAAATTTTCCTGTTTTCAATATTTTCCCTGTAGCTAGACAATAGACATTATGTTCTAAAGTAGCCTAGCTTTTCATGTTTTTTTTTTTAAATAGTTAATTTCTGTTCCATACAAGATTAACCTATTTAATAAAAAGATTATACTAAACAAAATAAAAAAAAAATCCCGATTGAAACTGTCAATGCAGACATAGCAAATATGTATTTCAGTTTCTCTAAATAACTGAAAAAGTTTTATGATTTTAATAATCCATGGGAAAAGAATCACATATTGCAAAATGCTTCAACAGACCCAGTTGCATTTTTCCTAAACTGGACAGAGTACCTAACTCTGAAAGTTACTAAAAATTTAAAAATTTATATATAAACACCATATTTTGACATCAAATGTTTGGCTTGCTTGGATAACTCTTAACTCGACCAAGTGAGAACTCTTTTTGAAACAGATTTGATCATTTTGAAAAACACTATACTGCACTGCACTGGAACAAAACACAACTCCTTAGCACTTAGTTGCGGGTTTTTGTGGTCATAAAGTGACACTCCATCTTTATAAACGAACATCTTGGAAAACAGACTCAGGGGATTGAGACTACCTTATGCTTATTCAGGGTTCCCACTCAAATCACAGAATGAAAATCAATGACTTTTAAGGACCTAATTAATGTTTTTAAGGACCTTTGAAAATTTGTTTTCAGGCATTATGTCGATATATAAATTTTTAATAAAGTATATTCTACCAAAAGAGTTACAAATTGGTGGATGCATAATACAAATACGTCGGAAAATTCCAATACGGTGCAGATAAGTGGCGGTCACGCAGAAATAGCAAGTCCGACTTGAAATTTTTATAAATTTTGCAGTTGGACAACATCTGCAAAAATTAAGGACTTTTAAGGACCTCTAAGCATTTTCAAGGACTTTTAAGCACCTCTAAGCATTTTCAAGCACTTTCAAAACAAGTTTAAAAATATTAAGCACTTTTAATGACTTCCAATGACCGTGGGAACCCTGTTATTGAATAATTAAATAAACAAGAACGATTTACCCAATTTTATTGAATAGTCAATCCCCAAACAAGTAACTGTTTCCAAGATCTTAGTTTTAAAGATTGGCTGTCAATTTCGGAGCCCCCTGTATGATAAGAAAGTAAGTCATAAGTGCAGTAGAAAAGTTAATAGCATACATGCAATTATGCAATTGTAAATTAAAGTATTTGCCACTCAATCCTAAAATTACAAAATAACTGTGCTTTTGAAGGGGGGGGGGGGGGCTCTAGTTATATTTTCACTACAGTCAAATTTTTTACTTAATAAACTGAAAGGCGACTGACTGCAAGTTTAGGTACTCCATCGAACATCATTCTAAATATTTTATAGAATGTGGATAAAAGTGAGTAGATTGTGAATCCACTGGTCTGCCGTGGCAAATATGGCCGAAACTGGTCAAAAATCGGCTTTGAATTAGTAGAACTAAATCCGATTGCCAAATATGTCAGAACTTGCCAAATAATGAGCACTCTTTTTCTTAATTCATTGCTTTTTAATTTTCAATTAAGAAGGTTGCAGACGATTCAGATGTCTGGCGACGACTTGCACCTTTCAAAAGTGAGCCAAGTTGGCAATAAATATTACGTCACTAATGATGTAACTGATGTCGCCAATTTGGCTTACTTTTAAAAGATGCAATATGTTCGAGCCAGAAATCATCTAGGCTCTTCCTCATTGAAAATCTGAATGCAAAGGGTTCCCAAATAAAAAAAGAGTGCTCATTATTTGGCAAGTTATGGCATATTTGGCAATCAGATTTAGTTCAACTTGTACAAAGTCGATTTTTGATCAGTTTCGGCCATTTTTGCTGTGGCAGACCAGTGGATTCGCTATCTACTCACTTTTCTCCACAATTTATAGTGACATAAAGAAGAATATATAAGAAATATCAATCAGATTCTTACCTGTTTGTGAATAAGGTACTAGCGGTACATCAAAAGGAACAGGAAAAATCTTGCTAACATCACATGTAGTTGACAGAGGAGTTGAAAACATTTCCAGTTTCTAATAACATAAAAGGCATCATTAACTACTTTGAAAGTATAATAGTATATCAAATGCAAACATATTTCAATAATATTTGAAAAAAGATTAGAAAAAGTTACTGGAAAATGTAATAAGTTGATTTTAAGCACATTAAACCTTTTTGTAAAAAATGGTTAAACCTTTCGTAAAAAAAACGGTTTTAAACATTTTTGTAAAAAATGGTTAGTTATAATGAGCAGTTCAATTACATGTTCACAAGAAATCTAAGTTGTGGTGAGGCAACAAGGAATCTTTAGTTGTTTGCAAAAGTTTTAAACCAACAGGAGTGTGCAAGTCAAAGACCACAAGCAAGTCATCCAAAAGTCATGTCAAGACTGATATCAGTCTTTGACTATATGACGTCATAGAAATATGTCTGCCTCTGTACAGCAATTTCCTTTATTCAGTTCCAACCATAAAGTTAATCACATTTTGGTAGTTTATATTTTAAGCATAATTTTTAGTGTGTGAAAACCTAACTAAGCATGTTCACTATGCCGGGCCCAAAAAGTCCAAGTATCTTGGATCTTTTTGCGGTAGTAGGGAAAAGTTGTGGACTCTCATTATTTAAAAGTGTGTAAAATCTTAAAACTCTGAGTTGATATCTTCTGTCGCCTCAAGAAGTCGAAAGTTGTGAACATTGGACTAAAAATGCTTAAAATTCAAAAATTAATATATAATCACATATTTTGTTGATTAGCTTGGGGTAATGCTTAAAGGTTATTGTTTTTTAACAACAGCATCTGTAAAAAATTTTGGAATTATACGTAAATATCTTCTGCTACCTCAACAGCACCGAATTTTGGAAATTGAAGGCAATTTTTTAAATAAAAACACAATACACTTATTTCATGGTAATGCAAAAATAAACTTTATTCCATTTTTCAGACATACAAATTACAAAAGCATTATTGATTCTAACCTTTTTGGACTGTTTATGAGGCTTTTTTTTTACTAGAAATTCTAGCATGTTTCAGGATTCTAGGGCGGCTCCATCTGTATTCTACGGACCAACTGCTTTGCCGGAGGCTTCAGTGTTTACTTTTACAATTTGCTTGACTGCTTCATTTAATAAAATTCTAGCCATCATTGGCACACAGTCCTGTATCATCTTCAAAAGTTTATAAAAACTGATCTCTCTGAGAACTAGAGGTAATGTCACATAGTTACATAACAAGTTTGCAAGTTCATAAGATCTGTATAGTTTGTAGCTGTTAGGTTAACAGCATGAGTAACGAATCTGCAAACACAATTATCATCTGGGCTATTTTCCCTTGCTTTTGCTTTGATAAGCAATACAGCTGTAAGGGTTCTAATATGGCTTCTCACATCAGTTAAAATAGACATAAGCATGTTTTCTGGATCCGTAAAGTAAATGAATGAAAAATTACCGATTGATTACGTCAAGATACTTCTTAGGCAAGTACCAAGAAAAGCTGATGTAAAGCCACAAAAGTCTAGCACCGTCCTTCATGGAATAACAAATCTTAATTTGAAACTATGATGGCCCATAGACTCTTAGAATGAATACAACCAAACTTAGTAACTCATTTGAAGGGTCTGATGTAGATTTATAAAACCTCAGTATACGATTGGCAATTGCCAGCCAGCGGGCCAAATTCAACATTCCTGGTTGATGCTTAGCTAGATAGGAAGAACAAACGCCAGAACTATTGGCAGTGCAAATGTCTAAGAAGTATTTCTGATCAGAACTTAGGGTATTGTGATCAATATTACTAAAAGCAGCAGGTAGAAGCTTTTTGCATCCTTTCAGGTTCCATCCAATGTCTATGGTGTAAGATGTGGGACCAGAAGACTTGCCATCTATGTACTCAACTAGGTGACATAATGGCAACTCGTTAAAATGAAGTAAGAAGATAATCTATTGGATTGGTCTCTGAAGTCTCAATTCAAGCCCATGAATTATACAATTAAATGCTCCAGTGTTCATAACCGTGCTTCTCAATAAGGTTGCTAAAATCATCCAGTAACACATTGGTTGCATATTCGTAAATGTTGTTAGATATATCAAGACTTTCAGGAGTAACATGCCCCATGTACGTGGAACCAGGATCAAATAGTAATATGATCTTCTACAATTATTCTTTGAAGCTGCTTGTTTTTGAGTATTTCGGTTGATTAGGTTTTGTCATGCCGTCCATCAAAGTAAAGACCTGGTAGAGTAGAATTCTTTTTTAATTCTAAAATTTTCCCCTCGATATTTCATTTTTGTCTGTGAAGAGGCAGAGGTGTTTGATTCTGATATTAAACCCCAATCTTGTGTAACACTCGATGCAATAACATCCGTGGCTCGGTTGGACACACTTTATCTGCGACTGACAAGAAATGAGATGTTTTAAACTCATTTGCTAGAGTTTCAAACGCATAGCAAAGAGGTTTGCTTGCAAATGTTGTGTAAAACTCGCCTGTGGTTATCTTCTAGTATTCCTCGACAGAAGATATTAATTCAGAGTTATAAGATTTTGCACACTTTTTAATAATGCGATTCACAGCTTTTTCGCACTGCCGCAAAAAGATATACGATAGTATGAGTTTTTCGAGCTACCCTATTAAATATCCTTCACACACATATAAAACTAATCACTGAAGACTCCGGAAAAACAGTTGATCTGCTTTTTATGAATGGGTTTATTAGAATAACACTAGAATCCAGAAACCACTTGCCAGAATGTGGGTCCAAAAAAGATTACAGGTATGTCTGAAAGATGGAATAAATTTTCTTTTTGTATTATAATGAGATTAGTGTAATGTGTTTTTATTTTAAAAAAAATTCTTCAATTTTCAAAATTCGGTGCCATTGAGGAGGCAGAAGATATTAAAGTATAATTCTAAAAAATTTTACAATTGTTGTTGTTAAAAAATAGTAACTTTTAGGCATTACTGCAAACTGTTCAATGAAATTTTTGATTATTTATTAATTTTTGAATTTTAAGTATTTTTAGTCCAATGTTCACAGCTTTCGACCCTTGAGGCGACAGAAGATATCAATTCAGAGTTTTAAAATTTTACACACTTTTTAATAATGAGAGTCCACAACTTTTCCGCATTACCGCGAAAAGAACCAAGATACTTTGATTTTTTCGGTCCGGCCTAATGTTCACTTACCTACAAGCAGTCATTTCGGAAATATCACCACACCCAACAAATATATTTAACTATAATTTGAGTGTACTAATAGCTATAAATATACTCACAAAGAACTGAGGTAGATACAACACTCCTAATTCATAAGAGCGAATCATGAACTGAGAACCTTTTTTCTCCATGGAACCCCAGGCAGCTTTTGACAAATTGGCACTAAAAACATTAAGAAAACCAATTGAGTTAGTGAGGAAAGTATATTAGTTCAAAATATTTACTACAAGTAAGCACATAGCAATAAAGTAGTATATGACCCACCTGTATATTATCTTTTAAGAAATCACCAATAAATTATTAAAAAAAAAAAAAATTAAATGTGTGCAATGTTAAAAATATAAGAAAATAAATTTAGAATCAATTGGGACTAGGAAAAGGGAAATACCAGTTATTTTCAGAAATAATTTTCAAACTTAATATTTATATTTTGCAGTCTTGTTATTAATAAATCTAATCTTAAGCTACTTTTCGAGAATAATTCTTTTGAAAAAATACAATTCAAATTACCCACTTCATGTATAGTCAGGGCTCTGAAATGTGGTACAAATGTCAACAAGTATAAACATAGAAAAAGTAAGTTATTCCGATCTCGATAAATCAAATTTAAGGGGTCGAAAAGATGTCGAACGTTTGGAAAGGGGGATTTTCAAATGACCCATTTCCCATATAGTCATAACTCTGAAATTTGATACAAATGTCAACTAAGGCAAGCATAGAAAAAATAGGATCTTCTGATCTCGATTAATTTTAAAGGGTTGAAAAGTGTTCGAAACGTTCCATACCCAATGCTCCACTTTTAATACAGTTACAATTATGAAATGTTGAACAAATGTCAACGAGGGCAAGAAAATAAAGTGAGGTGTTTCGATTTTGGTAAACTTATTTTCAGGGCTCAAAAAATGAGCAAATGTCCAAAATGTGAAACATATGAATGGCTTTTGATTGCTAAAATGCACATGGTAAAATTTCGTAGCAAAGCACAGGCATTTAGATAGTTTTGTATAAAACTAAAAAGAAGGAAAAGATAAACCATTTACCTTGTGAGAAGAAACCAGGCCATTGTTGAACTATCTGGAGATAATCGAAGATATGTTTTAATGTGGGGAGAAGCTTCACTGCGACCCAATTTATCACTTTTCCATTCACTAAATTCAAAAAGAGAAAAAAAGTACTCAATATGGTTTGGCATTTGAAAATATGTCTTCAGAGCACTTTGCTTTTAATTTAAATATTTAGACTAAGAACTTCATAATTTCTTTTGAAAATTTATAGTTGATAACTGTTTATAAAAATAATGTCAATAAAAGATGTCATAAAAGCTGACACATTAAATGGTTTTACTTAACCAGAAAATAACCTCTTGAAACTTTGCATAGTAGCAAGTCCAAAAAAAAAATACTTATAATTTTTTTAATTATTGTAATTTTGTACTTTCATTTTTTTTTTTTATATAAACAAAAACATCAACAAATGTATCGGTATATAAACTAATTAATGAAGCTATTTTAATTAAAAATAAAATCAAAGAATCTGGAATAAGTTACAATTATTTTTATTAACTATTTAATCTACCCTTGACATCATTCAAAGTATTACTTCTATGAAGTATAGTCACAAGGTCTTTGGTCTTATAAAGATGAAGTGATTTTTTTTTAATACAAATTTCTAACAACTATTTTGAGAATGCACTTGATTATTATAGCATTACATAACAACATTTGTAAAATATACTTTCATATTCCCTTAAGGGGAGTTTAAACCTTTTGATGGTTACAATATGCTTTTAAAAAAAATGTACTTTCTATTTTTAATTGATATTTTTTACACAGCAAAATGTTTAATTCCTTCTTGAAAAACAATAATTATTTTAAACATAAGTATGTTTTTTTTTTTAAGTTATCAAATAAACTTAATGATGGAAAATTTAGAAAAAACATTTTTGAACATAAGTGACCCACAAGATATTTTATTAAATTTCTGGAATAAACTCAATATTAATAATGGAAATTAAAACTAATTTATGGATTTATTCTCCGAGGCAGAATTATCCTTTAATACAATAAAAAAATATTTTTATTTAAAAAGGAAAATTAAAATTCGTCTCCAACGATAAATGCTATTTTGTAAAAAACTTCTCATCTATAATTTTTTCAATTCTTGCTTCAGAGAATGTAAAACTATCATGTGTATGCTCATAAAAAAATTTAAAGGGACAAGACAATAACTTTTTTTTTTAATATTGGGGGTAATATTCAGAATTTATTTTTCAAAACCTTCCATCATTACATTTCACTTGATAAGTTTTAAATTAACATACTTATGTTTAAAATAATTGTTTTTCAAGAAGGAAATAAACATTATGCTGTATAAAAAATATCAATTAAAAATAGCTAATGCATTTTAGTTTCAAGCATATAAAAAATATGCAATTTTTTAATTTAATTTTTTTTACTGTCATCAAAAGGTTTAAACTCCCCTTAAAGAATTATGAAACAATGTTCCTTTTAGTTTGCTTGCATTTAAAATATACATGTGATGGACAAAACAATATCATGCAGAATTGTACAATGTTGATTGAATGATGTACATTTATTGTGATGTAATCTCCAGGAAATAATTGCTCATTTTGAACATTATCTGAAACACTGTAATGTGATCTTTCTATCTCTAGTCAATAACACTTGACTTTCATTCACTGTTTTCTTCAGACAGTGTTCTATCGTGCACAGGATTCCTACTCCTATTGAAGAACAAATTTCAAGGACCTTTTTAAGAAAATTCAAGGACCATAAAGTTACAAACTTTTGACATAGAAATAGCCGACCAAATGGTATAGTGGTTAGCGTGCTAGCTTCTAGACCGCGAGGTTGCGGGTTCCGAGTCCCGTATTAGGCATGGGTGTTTGTAAATGTATGTTGGCTATTCTAATGGCACATGTTTCGGCGCATTATAGCCCTTGTGTTGCTGACGGCGCCAGATAATCTGGAAACAACCAAACTAGACATAGAAATACAAAACAAAGGCAGAGATTATCGGCGGTCGCTTAAAAATTAAAGGATTCTGTTTTGAAGGATTTTCAAGGACTTTCCAGGATTTACAAGGACTGTGGGAGTATGTAGGCTGCCTAACAGTTACTACAATCCTTCTCTCACAAATTTAGATGCTTACTCAACAGAAGAGGATGGGGCTTTGAGAAGCCAGACATTACAGTGCTTGAATGAAGTCCCACTCAAATCAAAGAATCAAAACCAATGACTTTTACAGAGCTAAATAATATTTTTTAAGGACATTTGAAAATTATTTTTTTTTAGTCATCATGTCCATATATATATTTTTAATCAAATATATTCTACCAAAAAAGTTACAAGTTGGTGCATGTGCAATATAAATATGTCCGAGAATTCTGATATGGTGAGGGATAAATGGTGGTCCTGCAGGGATGGATAACAAATTTAATTTGTATTTTTATAAGTTTTGCCCACCACACATTGGGCACAGCAAAAATTAAGGACTTTTAAGGACCACTAAGCACTTTGAAGGACACCTCTAAGCATTTTCAAGCACTTTCAATGACAGTGGGAACTCTGTTCATTCCACATCACTAACACTAGGTAGCAGACTTCTGCTTTAGATAATGGGTCACTAGAGCAAATATGAACAATGTCCAAATTTGCATGCTTGTTCATATTGTTTTGTCCACCACATGTACTCCTAAAGAGTAACGTTATCAACACATACTGTAGGAATGATTTCAAATAAGGTTGCTTCTGTGCCACTTTTATGCTGTATGGCAAGGCAGCGCCAGCTGGATAGCCTTCTAAACTATTACGGACATTTTCTACACTGGGGTAGATCTGAAATAACACATTGTACCAATGATGATGTCTCTCAACAAAAATATAGTTTCTGTTTTACCTCTTTGACAATTTAAACACAAGACATTTTTACAAAATGAACATGATTTCTGTAAAATAACAAGAGTCCTTTTTGTATAGTAAAACAATATTTTAAACTTTATCAATGAAAAAGATTCTGAGAAATAAAATATCAAAATTGTGGAGAACAAGTTTGTTAAAAAATCATTTCAATACTTCTTGTAATAGATAATGATGAAATCTTAACTCAATAAGTAAAAAATTTAACATTTTTCAAAGCTTTAAATCTAATATAGCTCTGAGGACTTCAAATAAAAAAAAAAAATACTGGAGATTTTATGATACGAAATGATTTCAACAGGGCTGCCACTAACTCTAAGCTTTGAAAATAGTTGCTTTAGTAGCCTCAGATGTTAAAAATAGTAGCCAAAATAGTAGTCTCACACATTGAAAATAGTAGTCTCAGGTGATGAAAATAGTAGCCTCACTTTTCATAACTTTTAATAAGATCGGAATAAAACAGTTGATTTACATAAAACACGAAAACCCAGAAACACTCTTGTTTCGATTCAAAATAGTGTCTAAAACATTACATCCCATACGGTAAAAGGCATGTGTCTTGGGGGAGGTGCTATCATATTTATATACTGCGATGGAAGTTGGCAACTTAACCTTACTCCCAGACAGCACCTAAGCAAAAAAAAAGCTAAACTTCACGCAAAAGCGATGGTAAAAATCGATTGGCAAAACAAGATAACTTTTTTAAACTTCCGAAGTCAAACAACTTTTTTCAGAAAAACAAGTATCATGTTAACAATTGTACTATATATTGGCAATGACAATCGAATTTCATTAAGGCCAGTTTTTAAATTTTTAACAGAATGGCTACAGAATTTGCGAAACAAAATTCCCTGACATTTCCCTGATTTCCAGAAAATTCCCTTACGTGCATCTCTGTCGATGTTATCATTTAAAAAAAAAAAGAAGAAAAAGGTCAATTTAAAAATATGTACATTTGGGCTAAAAATCAAAACAAGCATTTTTAAAGCATGAAAAAGAATGGAAAACATCAAGAAAAAAATACAAAATTCACATAAACCAATTTACAAACTACACCCATACTTGCTAACTTCAAGGAAAACCAAAACTAGTACAATATACTTCTTTTTAATTTAAAAAATAAAAAAACACATGTTATTTTCTTTAATATATGTCATAGGCTGTATCCTGTTCATAACATAAATTTCTAACAGTATCCTAAATATTTACTAAACTTGGGCATGCATGAGCATGAAACTTAAATAATCAGCATTTTGCTTTCCGTCACAAATTTCACTAGGTACATATATTTCATAAAAAATTATGTGTTTTGGATTTAGAAGTTGAGAAAAGATAAATAACACATGATGCATGAAAGAAAGTCTTGAAATCAAAAGCATCTTATAAAAATTAATTACTCATAGATATATAAAAATAAAATTTTATTCAACAAAAAATACTATCTTAAACCACAAAAGTATATATTAAATGAGGCAAAAAATCGTTTTCATAAAATATGACAAGCACAGCATTTGGCAGGAGGGGAAAATGCAAGGACTTTTTTTAAAAATTCCATGACCCTTTGCCTGAATGTATGCAGTAGAGCATTCAAATTTTTTTTCATTTTTTGGAGGGGAGGAGGATGCTTCAATTCTTTGTTTGATTTATATTAAACATATAAATAAAAAAAAAATATCACTTTCAGTTAATTACGTTAAATAAAATGTCAAAATTAAAGTTAAAAAAAAAATCAAGTACAGGATCTAACCCATTTTGCTTATGAATGCCTATAGATTTGTTGCATATCTATAACACAGTGCTGTAAAGGGTTAATAAAAACGAAAAAATAATATGGAATCAATTTGAAATATTAAGGAATTTAGGATTTCAATATATTCTATTCACAAAAAACACAAGACAAGAAAAATAATCATGTCTGTAAAGAATTCAGTTAGATTAAAGTTGGATGATTTTGTTTTAAACAATAAATCTACTGGGATGTTCGTACTTCTAAATAATAGGATTACTAAAAATCTAACAGAAATAATACGTAAATAATTAGGGTTCAAATATATTCTGTTGACAGAAAACGCAAGGCAAGAAGAAAAAAAATCATGTTTGTAAAGGATGTCAACAGATCGAAGTTTGAAATTTTTTTTTTAACAATAAGACGCCGGCGGAAGCGAAATTATATGTGTAAATAATTGTTCCAAGCATAACAATGATTTCAGAAAGAAAAGAAAAGGGGGGAAAAAAGCGGAATATGAACATGTGGTTGTGGGCCGAGGAGGGGGATTGGCCGTTTTGGCTTAGCTGCTGAGTAGAAAAAGTTCGGAAACTTCGTACACCGAAATCGGCCAACTATAAAAACTATGTATATAACAATTATAAAAACTATATATATATAACTATATATATAACAATTATAAAAACTAATATATATATATATATATTGTGTGACGCAATTCGGGATAGATGTCTGCACCTACACGGGGTACACGAGAAGGGTAACTCGAAAATTTTAAAATTCCCTGATTAAAGAGTAATTTTACGAAATTCCTTGACATTTCCCTGAATTCCCGATTTTGTCGCCACCCAGTTTAAGCTACATTCAAAGTAATTAAACAAATTGCTTAAAATTTAAATTATTTTATTAATCAAAAACTTAGCTACAACATTGACATTCTAATCATTCTGCATCGATTGACCTACACGGCGAAATCGTTCATAACACCGGCACTAATCTAGGACATAAAGTCTAATAGCCTCAATACTGTTCATACTGATGGCACTTTCATCCGGCGTTCAGGGCAAATTCATTTTTGTTTAGAGTAAATAAAGCGAAATAATTTGTTATTTGAGAATATAATTGTGTATGCTGTTGCCTTGCACGGCGAAAGATAAAACATTGGAACCTAACAGGTAGGCGAAAATGACAGCAGTTGCCGTCAAAAACAACAATCTTGCGTGAGGTTACTATCGTCGGACTAACACAAAGTGACCAATCTACCCGCGAATATGAACAACTACTTCAGTAGTGTTCGCTCTCCCGCCCCCTTTAAAAAAAAATCACCATTTTGACAAAATTGTTAGTACCTTAGTGCCGATTTTTTTTCGTCCTATTATCGGACAGTATCCAATTTCTAAAAAAATAGTCGCCTAAGCTCAAAAATAGTTGAAGGTTTTGTTCAAAATAGTCGTTTTGGGCCCTTTTTTCATTGAAATAGTTGCCATAGTCGCCTGGTCACTAAAATAGTCGCTTTAGTAGCCTTTTTAGTTGCCTGTGGCAGCCCTGTTTCAAGCAGTTTCCTAGCTGTCCATTTGAACTAATAGTGTGAAAATAATATTAATACTTACCAACTTTATACAAGATGACTGACAAGATAAAGGGGACATTTTTGTAGTTAATAAACTAGCGCCAAATTCTCCAGAAAGCCATTCATCGTGTGCGGATCCTAGAGATCCAATGCTGGAGAACTGGCATACCACAGGCCAATCAAATTTCACGACATCTTTTGAACTTCCATGAAGATTAAGAACCTAGTTTAGAAAAAAATGTGTTCAATAACATAGGGGGGACCAATACATAACTTTTTAATAAACAATGCAGTCAAGAGCTAAATACTTCAAGTTTTATTAATTACTTTCAATTATGCATATGTTTACAGAAGGTAATGAGAATATAGAATTCGGTAAAAAAAAAATTCCAGACAAACAACCAATAAGAAAAGATGTTTACTTTTCGCAGTTTGAGGTGGCCAAACGCCGCCTTTTTGGTACCCAAATGACGACCAGGAATGGAGCCAATCAGGAAAACTCTATTTAAAAAATAAAAACATACTTTTCAATCAATCACCTTAGACAGTAGGAAATAAAATACTTAACGGATTAATACTTCTATGACAATAAATAATGAAAGCATTTTGAGCTAGTAGTACAGAAAAAAATTAACAGCAAAAGGAGAATTTGTATACTACATTATTTTTTAAACAAAAATGCATTTCATTCACTTGTTTTTATAAAATTGATATTTAGATCAAATGTTCAAATGTTATGCCAATACAAACAACTACTCATAAAAACAGCTTAGCCTGTAGTTTGCCCTGATTTCTCATGGAATATGTACAAGAGACACATAAATCCTTGTAACCTTCTTTAAAAGTATTAAAGAGTAATTGAAAATATTTTATAGCGTTCTTCAATACTTCATTTACAGTTGAATCAGCATTCATGTAAAGAAGTAATAATAACAGGGTTCCCACTCAAATCACAGAATGAAAATCAATGACTTTTCAATGACTTTTTAGGACCTAATCAATGTTTTTAAGGACCTTTGAAAATTTGTTTTCAGGCATCATGTCAATAAATAAATTTTTAATAAAGTATATTCTGCCAAAAAAAGTTAAAAATTGGTCGATGCGTAATACAAATCTGTCGGAAAATTTTGATACAGTGCAAATACGTGGCAGTCACGCGGGGATAGCAAGTCCGAGTTGTATTTTTATAAATTTTGCAGTTGGCCACATAACATCTGCAAAAATTAAGGACTTTTAATTACTTCTAAGTATTTTCAAGGACTTTTAAGCACCTCAAAGCATTTTCAAGCACTTTCAAGGCCTTGAAAACAAGTTCAAAAATATTAAGCACTTTCTTTCAATGACCGTGGGAACCCTGAATAATTAAAGGGTACTCAGCAAAGTACTCCCTGATTTTCAAATTAAATAACTCAAAAACAAAGATCAATAGAAGAAGGAAACAAAAAGTATGCTTATTTTGAAAGCTGTAAAAATCTGAAACAGAAGTTTCGAAATTAGTTACAAATGTTGCCTACAGGTGGCACTGCACACTTCAGTTCTTATGAAAAAAGAATGCTTTGAAGCTCACAGCGATCAGTCGTCAGACAGTTCCTCTTTTTAAATGTGAAAGGAAGTTAGCGTATTTTCAACAACTGATAGCAGAGGACCAATTTATAACATATTTCTAGAATTTTTGCAGCTACAGCACCATCCGTTAGAGACATTTGTAATTAACTCAGAAACTTCTGTTTCATGTTTTTACAGCTTTCAAAATAAGAATAATTTTTGTTTCCTTCTTCTATCAATCTTTGTTTTTGAGTTATTTAATTTTAAAATCAGGGAGTCTTTCGCTGGATGCCCTGTACTTTGGGTTATATTGTGCTTGACTTCTTATCACAGTTTGTGGCAATCCCAAACATACCTTACTTTGGAGAAGTTGTGCCTCTTGATGACTTGCATCCACTCTTCCAAAGCAGGGGCCTCGTACGCTGCGATATACTCCAGGAGATCTGCTTTGAAATTTGTCGGAGATTCCCCCGCAGTCGCAGAAGCATTCGGAAGTTGGGGAAGAACTGGGCTCACCCACATTCTTCAAGATTAAATACCACTTTAGTGATTAAACACCAGTGACGCAATTTAAAAATATCAGATATACAAGTTGCATTTTCAGTTACAGAAAATTTTATGTAACATAAATATACAAGAATAAACATTTCAGTGTTTAGCTCAGAAAAAAATAGTTTTACCAAAATGGATAACTAACTCCCATAAAAAAATATCTCTGTAAAAAAGGCACCAAGTTCTTCATATGGTGCCTTTATGATGCTTATTATGGCTGTAAAAAGTATTGAGATCTAAAGTAAAGCCAAGTTTACCGTTGTTGTAAATTATGAGCGATGAAAATTAGTTAAACGTTCTTCTCAAAGTAAAAATTCTCCTACATAGGTCTGAATATACAGCTACAAAAATGTTTGTGACACTTGGCCATTACGTATTCTGGATCACTTGTTGGTGGTGTTGGTGTTGCTGCACGTAATGGACAAGTTGTGACAGTCATAGCGAGTATAGGGAATGATTCTAACTAGGAGTTCCTCTTAAGATTGTGAATAAAAAAAAGAAAAAGTAAAAAATATTAAAAAAAAAATATTATAGTTATTAAATTTTGCCTAAAAAGTAGTAAAATATCCAGATATCTGGTTCTTAAGTTTTGATATGTTTTTGCATTAATGAAAATTTAAATTATTAGATAACCAATTTATCCAAAATGAAATATTATTAAAAAAGTATTATTAAATTTACAATTCATGATTAATAATAGTGAACCATTGATACAAAGATGTAATTTTTTTTTTTTTTTTTTTTTTTTTTTTTTTTTTTAATTAGCAACCTTAAGATGGATTTATGAATTTATGGATTACGCTTCATAATTTCACCACGAAAACAATGTTTCACTATAAAGAATGTTTCATTCTTTTTAAAATTTTGATTCCATTTTTTATCCAATTTCGCAGTACTTAAATATGTAGAAAGATTACAAAAATGTTGTACTTTTTAATAAAACATCACTCAATTTTTTTAAAAACCTCTATTAAGGTTTCTTATTCAAGTACATTTTACTTAACTATTTATATATTTTGTTAAGCTAACAGAGAAGAAACAAAGATAACATTTACCCTTGTGTTTTTTGGTCCCAATCACTGTCGACTAGATTTGACGTATGGATCACTATCCTAAAACCTTCCTTGTAGAGCAGAAACATCATTTTCCTAAGAAGAATGCTTGCTTAACAAGTATAGTCAACAAACTATAGGTATTAAGTTATCAGGGTTCCCACTCAAAATGCAGAATGAAAATCAATGACTATTTAGGATCTAAATAATGTTTTGAATGACATTTGAAAATTTATTTTCAGGCATCATGTCTAAATATCAAATTTTAATAAAATATATTCTACCAAATAAGTTACAAGTAGGCGCATGTGTAATAAGTTGCGGATCTTTTTTTTAGTCATCTGCGGGATGGTTGGTTGTATTCAGATTATCTGGCGCCGTCAGCAACACGAGGGCTATAATGCGCCGAAACATTCGTCCTTAGACAAGCCAACAATCATTTACAAACACCCATGCCCAACACGGGACTCGGAACGCGCAACCTCGAGGACTAGAAGCTAGCACGCTAACCACTATACCGTTTGGTCGGCCATCTGCGGGATGATTAAGTGACGTAGGCATGACGCCCACTTCAGGTGTTTCAGTATTGGCTGCTTTGGAGGGCGGTTCATGCCTACCCCGCACTTAATCATCTCACACCTCAATATGTTATGCTATTTAAGAATACGTTTCAAATGTTTAGTGTGCACTTGGTATTTATTTTCTTTTAAGAATGAAATAAAAAGTCAATATTTCAAATTGACAATGACTCTTTGTGACTCTGCTATGTTTTACTTTACTCGAAAGTTTTTAAGATAATAACAGTATTTTAATAAATTTTGAGGTTGAGCGCACAACATCCGCTACAATTAAGGACTTTTAAGCACTTCTAAGCATTTGCAAGGCCTTGAAAACAAGATTAAAAATATAAAGCACTTTTAATGACCGTGGGAACCCTGGTTATAACTGGGTTCCCACTCTTACCAAAGAAAAAAATTCAAGGAGTTTTCCAATAAAATTCAAGGACCATAAAATTACATACTTTAGACATAAAATACAACCCAGAGTCAGAAAAAAAACGGAGGCGGAGATTATCCGAGGTCGTTTAAAAATTCAAGGACTTTCAAGGAGCTCATCCTTTTTTCAAGATATTTCAAGGACCGAATTTCATCAAAAAAATTAAAGGACCATGGGAACTCTGTATAAACATATATTTTTGGTTTATAAAACAATTGCAATTGAAGCAGAACTTATGGATCAATAATTAAAAAATGAATTGAAAAGAAAAAAAAGAAAGAAAAAAAATAGTATAAATGAAATGATGTTCGACTTTGGAATTAAAAAGATTGAATTTAAACATTGAAAAAAATACATATAAAACAAATTACAATAGGATGATGCTAGACCCTGAAATTTATGAATGAATGAATTTAAGGTTTGTTTTTCTAACAAGCTTGCACAAAATCATTTAATTATTTTTGGCCCCAAATTATTATGAACGAGTTTAGAATATTAAAATGTTTGACATATATTTTTCTTTCGATAAAAACTTCCAAGTACGGTACGTATTATGTGCTGAGAATTGTTTCCATAAAACCGCGCCAAATTATGCAACTATAGGCAGTTCACTTCATATTAAAAAAAAAGGCAGGGGCTGCCATTTGTTGGCAAAAATCCCCTTGGCTCAGAATCCGCACTATACTTAGAATTTTTATCTTTTTTTCAAACAGCGATAAAGATTTTAATATTTTATAGTGTCAATAAAAATCCAAATAAATAATGCTACTCACGTATGATGTGTTCCAAATGGAATCTCTAATTTTGCCTGAAAATATAATAGACAAAAGAAACAAAAATTAAAGGCAACATAAACCAAACATACAAAATATACATTCAACAAATAACTAATTCTGATTAATTCACTTCAGCAACAAAGAAAGGTATCAAGACAAACAACACACCACCGAATTTCAACACTAATGTATAAATGAAAGGTTTTTTCTAACATTATTAGTACAATTCTTCCAAAACACACAAAGTTCAATGGACCAATCAGCATTCCTTTAACAGGGTTCCCACTGAAAGAACAGAATGAAAATCAACGACTTTTCAAAGACTTTTAACAGGGTTCCCACTGAAAGAACAGAATGAAAATCAACGACTTTTCAAGGACTTTTAACAGGGTTCCCACTGAAAGAACAGAATGAAAATCAACGACTTTTCAAGGACTTTTAACAGGGTTCCCACTGAAAGAACAGAATGAAAATCAACGACTTTTCAAGGACTTTTAACAGGGTTCCCACTGAAAGAACAGAATGAAAATCAACGACTTTTCAAGGACTTTTAACAGGGTTCCCACTGAAAGAACAGAATGAAAATCAACCACTTTTCAAGGACTTTTAACAGGGTTCCCACTGAAAGAACAGAATGAAAATCAACCACTTTTCAATGACTTTTAAGGACCTAAATAATGTTTTTAAGGATCTTTGAAAATTTGTTTTCAGGTATCATGTCTATATACAAATTTTTAATATAATATATTATACCAGAAAATTTACAAGTTGGCGCATGCGTAATAAAGTATGTCACAAAATTCTGATATAGTGCGGATAAGTGGTGGTCACGCGGGAATAGCAAGTCTGAGTAGTATTTCGATAAAATTTACAGTTTGGCAGAACAGCCCCAAAAATTAAGGACTTTTAAGGACCTCTAAGCATTTTCAAGGACTTTTAAGTACCTCTAAGCATTTTCAAGGACTTTTAAGCACCTCTAAGCATTTTCAAGGACTTTTAAGTACCTCTAAGCATTTTCAAGGACTTTTAAGCACCTCTAAGCATTTTCAAGGACTTTTAAGCACCTCTAAGCATTTTCAAGGACTTTTAAGCACCTCTAAGCATTTTCAATGACTTTTAAGCACCTCTAAGCATTTTCAAGGACTTTTAAGCACCTCTAAGCATTTTCAATGACTTTTAAGCACCTCTAAGCATTTTCAATGACTTTTAAGCACCTCTAAGCATTTTCAATGACTTTTAAGCACCTCTAAGCATTTTCAAGGAATTTTAAGCACCTCTAAGCATTTTCAATGACTTTTAAGCACCTCTAAGCATTTTCAAGGACTTTTAAGCACCTCTAAGCATTTTCAAGGACTTTTAAGCACCTCTAAGCATTTTCAAGGCCTTGAAAACAAGTTCAAAAATATTAAGCACTTTTAATGACTTTCAATGACCGTGGGAACCCTGTTTAAAGACCTAAATAATATTTTCAAGGATCTTCGGAAAAAAAAATTCAGGCATGTCTTTAATGTGTAACTTTGCAGCTGATTTGCAACTAGTGCTAATAATCTTTTATGCACAATTTGCATTTTGCCTTATGAACAGACTTTGATGTTGCAATCCATTTTTTTGCATATACACTGTACTTGGGTCATAGCATATTAAATGTACACTTTCCTGGAATAGTACTCGTAAAATGCTCCTGCTAAATAATTAATAATTTAAGAAATAAAAAATACGCTTTTATAGAAAAGTGAACTAAAAAGTAGAAAATAATTTTAAATAAGTTTGAAATAAGAATAGAGTGATTAACAAGAAATATTTATTTTATCGTAAAAAAGCGTGGGGTGCTTGATGTCAATTGTTGAAAATATCTTAAAAAGCACCCCACGCTTTTTTACGATAAAATAAACATTTCTTGTTAATCATTCTATTCTTATTTCTAACTTATTTAAAATTATTTTCTACTTTTTAGTTCACTTTTCTATAAAAGCGTATTTTTTTAGTTTTTTAAACTATTAATTACTTTCTACTGTTTAGTTTGATTTTCTATTAAAGCGTGTTTTTTTAAATTTTTAAACTATTAATTATTTTTTCTGTAAACTATAATTTTTTTTTAGTTAGTGTACAAAACTCTCCAGTTGTTTCTGCCAATAGTCACATGCTTGTCTCAAATTTAAGTCATGTGTATGCCTTAGTACACACCGTATTACTTGGCACAAAACACTACCGTGTCTCTGAATATGAAAAATCACTAATCCTGAAGATCCTGGTAAGGATAATGCAACTAAAAAAAACACGCTTTGTATAACTGTCGTTCAAACGACGAATCTTTCAAACGGCACACCAGGGTTCGATTCCGGAGAAGGTTGGTTTTTCGGAATTTAACGGCGCAAGGGCAACACGAGCTAATCCTTGTGATAAAGCGACAAACTTATTGAATTATTGAATTGTCATCGGTCCTTAATAAGTATGCCAAATGTCGAGTTAATCCGACGTTTTGAAGGGGGTCAAAATCATGTTCAAAGATTCCGTTACATACTAACATATGTCTGAAGCTAATAAAAGCGTATTAAAAACCAAATGGCGTATAAGTTGATGTATGTGAAAAACAAATATACCAGGTAATTCCCGAACAGTGCAGATAAGTAGCAGTTGTGAGGGAATAAACAAACAAAAAAATAGTTGAATTTTTATAACTATTGTCATCAGGCACACAACAACAGTAAAAATTAAGAACTTTTAGGGAAATCTAAGCATTTTCAAGTACTTTTAAGGCCTTGAAAACAAGTTTAAAAAAATATTAAGCACTTTTAATGACTATGGGAACCCTGCTTAAGTACCTATGCATTCTTGTAAATTTGAATAAAAAATGGCAACAAGAGAGAGATCAACAATAATCAGAATTAAATTATTTCATATTATGAGTTATTAGCAGATTTCCTGAAAGCAGAAAGTGCCTAAAACTGCGACATACGTCACAGAACAATCAGAGTCCTTGCAGAACAATTTTAAGTTTGGAACAAATGCCAGCGAGTGAGAAAAAGAATTTCACCTACAGGATGACATGTTCTGCAGAACAAAACGACTTTATTGTCCACCCTTCCCCTCCCCCCCCCTCCCCCACATTTTTCTCGGAACAACATTTTCCCGAGCTTCAGTTTCTTAGAAAAGCTCATCGCGTTCATAGGGGGATCAATCATGTGTCCGTTTCCCGTTCTGGAGCGCTTTTCTTGCTGAAAGTCATTGATAAAGTTACAAATTTTGAATGTATGCCTTGATTTGAAAAATAATTTTTTTCGTCATTATCATTTTGTAATAAATGTGTAGTATTAATTTTATGGTTTTTTTCTTATATATCATACTGGAAATTTTGAAAAAATGTCTGCAGAACATTTGTAACTATCAAAAGTCCTGTTGCAGAACATTATATATTATTCTGCTTCTGGGGCAGATTTTAAACACAACTTATCTAACCGGTTTATAGTAAAATTAGTGTACATTTAAACTAAGTAAATTCTCTCCATTGCAGTGAGTTATAAATACGACTTAAGGCGGAAGATAAAAAAAATTGATTGTTGCTCTTTTGATTCTTATAAAAAGAATTGCAGCTGTTATTTTTTTTTTTTTTTTTTCAAAATTTACTTCAAAATATTTTCTTCATTCAGAATCAATTTAAGAGGAAGTCCTAGTAAGGATCATTCCCTATACTCGTTATGTTACAATCTTCTAGCCCAGTGCATTTAGAAACTACTTTCTATAACCAGCTTAACATTTGGCGAGTAGGTACGAAAAAGATCACTTAATGAAACGACATAAATTGTTTTCATTTAATGTCTGTCTATTATAAATGAAAATTAAAATAGCAAAAGACAACCACTGCATATGCTTTGACGTAAGGATTTCAAGTATAAAATAAAATATATTACACGCCATTTTAGAGTTTTTAGTTTATGTCATTTCATTAAATGATCATTTTTGTATCTACTTGCCAAATTTCAAGGTTTTATACTAAAGTAGTTTATAAATGCACTGCGCTAGGAGATTAAAACACAGCGAGAACAGGGAATAACCCTCACTAGAACTTCCTTTTATCAATATTCATTTTAATATTGTGTGAATGTCAGGTTTCCATAACATTATTTGAAATGCAAAGTTTAATTCACCAAACAACAGTCCATGATGTATTTATGGTTAAACATGTAATTATTTCTAATTTTCATTCATATAAATAATTCATATCTTAAAATGTGGAAATGTTATAAAAAGTATCTTAATTTAAAAGCAATGAATTTTGAAATATAATAAATATGATAAGGAAGTAGTAAAATTAACTTATTTTTATTCTCTATAAAAACGCAAAAACACTTACTTTGCAAAAAGTGATATTAGAAAAGCTTGCACCATTATTTTCTAATCTGGTTTTGTTCTCTCTTTTTTCTCCATGGACAATCAGGAGTGGACAATTCCTTAAAAAAAAAAAAAAAAAAAAAAAAAAAAATTTCAAATGCCAAGCCAAAAAAAAAAAATAATAATAATAATAATAATAATTCAAGAAGGAACAAATAAAATTACGAAATAATAAAAATACTAAGCAAGAATGATTTGAGATTTATGTGAATAAAAAGAAACATATTACATATTGGACAAAGCAGCTTACCTGTACTTATCAGGATACTGATGCATCAACCACTGGAGATCAAAACAATAGTTGAACTAAAAATAATTTGCTTAAGATTAATTTTCATAAAATAGGGGGAAAACTTAAGATCGTATGCACATTGACATACTTATTTCGTAAAATGAGTGGTACAGGGAGCGCAGAAAGTTTTCTAAAAAATTTAGGTAGAAGAGAAAGGAAAAATTTAGGTTTCAGGGATAATTCAAAAACATTTAGGAATAATTCTTTTCCATTTAGGGATAAGTCCATACTCGGAGAAAAAAAAGCAGAAATAAGCCTAAAAGTTTAAGCTTTTCACCTCTGGTAGTATGCTACGCCTAGAAGCTGCATATAAATCCATACCTATGATAATTTCAGGCTATGATAAAAATTTATATTTTGTAAATAAAAAGGTCCATAAAAAACATAAATATTGTAAAATTAATCCAATTTGGTTGTGTTGCCAAGCAGTATTTAGAGTAGCAAAAATTGAAAATTGGAGCAGAATAAAACAAAAATATTTGGAGCATTACGTCAATGTTTTGTAGCAGTTGAACAATCAAATTCGATCAACGATTGACAATTTTTAAACAAAGAATCCAATTTACAGTTTATTATTTTTTTAGCTATTTATAATTGTTGCTAAATATAAAAAGACAGGGTGGTAACAAAATTCAGAAAAAAAAGTTTCCTGCAATTCCCTGATTTTACAGAATATTTTTCGAGATATCTTGATCAAATAGAAAATGTATGCTAAAGAGATTACATACCAAATTTTTAAAACAGTTTTGGCGGTAATAAAAAGTCTGAATTATTCCACGACATTAAACTTCTAACAATTACCACCACAATTCTTTGAATAAATAGTGCCAAAATATGAATGAGCGGGAAAACGTACTTCAAAGCAATAGAAAATTTCCCAGATTTTTGTGAAAATTTATAAAATTTCCTGACATTTCCCTGATTTTCAGGTTCTGTGGCCACTCTGTCATGTCACATTTTTTTAAGTTTTCAGGCAATGGAAAAAATGTATACCTTTTCTAATATTATGATTTCGGTAAAAAACGTAATTGCAGTGTTTGTGAAATAGGTTTGAATCTCTGAGGGAGAATCCCTTAGTGCAGTCACTACGTAGCCCGCGGGCCGCATCAAGTCGCATTGTAACGTTGAAACAACAGATTCACTTCTTTTTTAGACTTTGATTTACTAATAATGAAAACTATTATTTTTATAATTATTTGGAGAAAAAAAAAAGAATTAAATATCAATTGTATTAAGATAAAAAAAAATTCTAGTTTTCAGAAATGTTACATAAAGTTAAATCGATAATAATTAAAGCACATATTTTGGTATATCTGGCCCGCAAAAAGCTTCAACATAAGTCATACGGCCCGCTTCTTAAAGTTAGTGGCGAACGCTGCCTCAGAGGGATAATTTGTAAACGCGTTGATATATTGTGTACATTTAACCATAAGAGATGAACCTCTGTGCCAAGGTGACCACAAAATTCAGGGGGAAAAGTTCTCTGATTTCCCTGATGGATTTCTAAAAAATTCCCTGATTTTATGACAAACTCCTTTTCAAATTTCCCCAATTTTTCCAGATGTGTAGATCAAACAGAACATTTATGCCTAAGAGATAGCATGCCACTTTTTGTTAAAGAGTTTTGGCAGAAATAAAAAGATTAAATTGTACTGTAACATTTTAATGATATTTTTAATAACTATACAATTTTCCGGGAAAATGCCGCCTAAATACGAATAAACAAAGAACATAACTTCAAAATAATAGAAAAATGCCCCGATTTTTTTTAAATTTTGAAAAATTCCTTGACATTTCTTTGATTTCCAGGTTCTGTGGCCAATATGTGAGCAGAAATTAACTGTACTTGAAAATAGAGACAAAAACCTTTTCTTCTCTTATAGAAAAAAAAAAATTCTGCTTTCCAGGATTAAAACTTCCTTCTTGTACTGCTTTAACCATCAGTACGTCTTAAAATCGATAATATCCTTATCCTTACTTCAAAGTCTTTTTTTAGTAAACTTTGATGCATTGCTATCGATCACATCCTCTTATACTCGAGGGGAACGTGACATCATAGAAATGGTTATACGCAGAAATCTGCTCTTTCCAATGCAACTTCAACGAAATTTAAGCCATTAATAAATACACATTAAGAGCCATTAATAAATACACATTAAGAGCCATTAATAAATAAAAATTACAATTTTAACCTAAGTCAAAATATATTCTTGAAAGTCTAAAATTCATTTAGAAAGTCTGTTCAATGAATTCGTTGATTGAAATTGATTATTTATAGTTTAATTGCAATGATGTCACCTATTCCCAATGACTCCTATGCTTTTCAAGCCAGTTTTCTGCCCACCCAGAATGTCTAGGAACCAGTTTTTATCTCCCCTGAGCTGCTTTATTGGTAAACACCCCCTCTCGTCTATTCAAAATACATACTCATAAAGATAAATCAACAAGAAACAAGAGTAGCTGCTCCCAGCTGTTAGCATTCTTAAGAACTAATTATAGAAAAAAGTCCTGGGCTAGACCCATTGTGACTTTTAACATTTGTTTTAATCATCTTCTATAAATGAGATTCACTCTTTTTAACTGATTTTATTGTGTCTCTGTTACACAAATCCATCAAAACACTAAAAAAAATTAAGTATGATATGACCTCTATTTAGACAATTAGTGATTTTTTTAGCACTTCTAATTTAGCAAGTCATCGAAAAATCAATAAATAATGAACAGGATGGCCACAAAATTCAGGAAAAAAGTTCCCTGATAATTCACTGACAGATTTCTAAAAAATTTCCTGATTATAGGGCAAACTTTTTTTTAAATTTTCCTGATCTTCTTAGGTTTTCCATACACCGATCAAATAGAACATATATGCTAAAGAGATAATATACAATTTTTTTTTAAAACAGTTTTGCTGGTAATGAAAAGTTTAAATTATTTCGAAACATTAAACTTCTAATGGCTTACCACCAATAATCTCCTGGTAAATAGCGCAAAATATGGATTGACGTGCCTTGAATAATACAAAATTTCCCTGATTTTCATAAAATTTTAAAAAGTTTCCTGGTATTTCAATGATTTTTTCCAGAATCAGAAAGCTCCCTGACATTTCCCGGATTTCCCGGTTATGTGGCCACTCTGATGAAGTCAAAACATTCAACACAGCTTGACACCAAATTTGTCACTTGGAGACTAAATTTTTGTTTCGAAATATCACCAAATTATGATTATTTTCAATTTGCTTACTTACATGGCAAAATTGTAAAAATGCAATTTGGTTGAAAATCAGATTTCTAGAGCAGAAATGGGTGTCTGAGCAGATGCCACAACTCTAACAATTTCAGCATATTACAAAAACCTGAGTAAGGTAATGAAAACTTTAAAACTTAATTGAAGGAATTAGAAAAGGGATGTGAGGAAACTTACTTGTGCTGACGATATTAAAGTTCCATCTTTTAAGGAAAGTAAATCTAAAGAACAAAAGTATAACATCAAATTATATGGTACCATAGGCAACAAAGGGGTTAGCTATAATACTGTTCAAAATTGTTTAGAAAATAACTTTTTTAGATTTTGCTTATTTACGAAATTTATTCTGTAAACAAGTATGAGAAGACTACAAAATTCGTTTATATCAAGCAAGTACTTGAAACATAAGACTAATAATGCATCAAAATATCATTACAAAATCCAGAAAATTTTAAACAGTCAGCCCTGCGATTGAAAGAGATAATTTTTCAGTTACTGCTGTGTCTGCTTAACCCATTAATGCCTAAATTAACAAATTTTGACAATTTTCTTTAAAATTGATATAGATGGTTAGAAATGCATAAATTAAGTGTTTCAAAAGCATTTTGAAATTTTTTAACTGTAACCATATGTTTTAAGCCGTCCTCATTTGAGGACGTGGGGTGCTTGTACGCATAAAAATGAAATTGTCTAAGAAATTTAATTTTTTACCTAAAATTATGTAGTTTTAATATATAAACAAACTAATAAGCAGTATAAAGTTAAGAAGCAAAATTTTTTTTACACTTGCAAGAAAACTTATTTTTTTTTTTTTTTACAACTTCAAGGTTGATTTTTAATAAGAAAAAGTGGAAAACATTAAAAAAGTGGATTACATTGCATTTTATACAGTATGTTCTTCTCTTTGAAGAACAGGTATCATATTGGCAAAGCCTATGTTTCTCCCTTTGGCCAATGATATGCTGTATTTGGTTGAATTTTATATGAGGAAGCACATTTTGAATCTAGATGTTACACATCTCTGTACTGGTCTTCCTAGGGCTGCTTTTGAATCGGCTCCTTTTTTTATAATACTGCAATATACCTTTTAAAATCTTTGACTGACATCAACTTAGAAGCATGTATCTTTTTATAAATGACATAGCCATTTACAACAACCATACCTAATAGGTTTGGATTTTATAAACTGCTTCAGGGATTGATGTTCATAATACCTGACGATCATTTCATCAACAGACAAATTTTCATGAAAAATTCCCCATTTCTAAAAAGCATTTCTAACAAGAGACGTTTTTTAATTGATTTATCATGTTTGTTTTTGTGATGTAATTTATTAACTTGAAAATGTAATAATCTCTTAAGATATAAGTAGAAATTTCTAGTCATAGCATTCTTCAGTATTGTTACTCTTAAATCATCTGCTTCTGCCCAGTAGTCCCATTCACTAGGTAAAGTATTATAACCCAAAAGTATCAAAAAACCTACAAAGGTTTTTATTTCATAATTATTCACATTATAATTCATTTTTCACTTCATGAGCATATCGATTAGTTTTCTCTACAATCATATTATAAACACTTTCAGAGAAAAATTCTTCAAACAGCTCAACTAATTTCATATTACTAGTTTCCACTGTCAATCGGAATTTCTCTTAGAAGAACTTGCCTTAGTCCCAAATGTATAAGAAAGAGTTTCATTCGTCCATACAACTTTTTATGTTTCCCTTTTACTTTTACGAGAATTATTAACTAAATTATTTCGGATAAAAAAACAATATCATTATCATCTGGTATTGTAATCTCCAATGTACCTGTAACATCTGATACAACTGGAGAGTCCAAATTATCATCATTGAATTGATTATCGACATCCGAAGGCATTGCTATAAAATCTTCAATTTTTTCAGAATAAAGATAAGCAGTTGCCTCTTCTAAGCTTTTATATATTTTTCTTCTACTCATCTTTCAGTGTTCATTTCTAGTTTGATTGTAAAAAATGTAAGACACGCTTGAAAACAAATCTAAATGATGAATAAGAGGTATACACAAACGCCCAGCGTCCTCAAATGATGACGGATAAGATTTCCTGTCATTATAGTGCATTTTCCCCGCCCATTTTTATGTCATTCTAAACAAATCACATATTACACATTGTATCGTGCTCCCATCTATCAGACCAATTTGTAAAAAAAATAATTATTTTTAATTTAATAATAGAAATAGCAGTTTTTTTACAGTATCCTCAAATGAGGACTCTGGCCTCTAATGGGTTAATGAGAATATGGAGAGCACTATCAAAACTAGGGGTGCGGAACACCATATAACTTTTAATTACACCATAATATTGGTCATTGCATTAAAATTTGATATGGTGTTATTTGCCGTTTTCATATTTTCACTCATTTATATAATACTAGGGAGCTTCGCCCCGTGCTCGCTAACGCTCGCCAACCCCCAAACGTCTCGCTGCGCTCGAATAGGTTTGCCAGCCATAAAAAATGTAACCAAATTTTTATAAATTTAATGTAAGGCCTAATAGAGAAAACACCCAAATTGCAAGTTTCATAATAGAAAGTTAAATATACTATCCGCCAACATTCTGACTTAAAACTTCATTAGCTGTGCCCTTACATTGAAGTCCCAATATCTTTTATTATTTATTCTGATAAAAAACAACGCGAGCTAAACTCACCAACCCCTGAATGCCTCGCTTGGACAAACGCCTCACTACGCTCGGAAAATTCAAGTTAACGAAAACATAATAGTAAAATTTTAATTAAAGAGTAGTTGTATTAAGGAAAGAGTGGATTTTTGTTTATCGACAGAGAAGGAAGTTATAATTCGCATGCTCTAACATTCTTTATAGATTTTGAACACAATCCTTTAGGATAACATTGTAATTTCTATTATTAGACGTATTACGCCGAGAGTGATTGTTTCGTTCACGTCGCCCCGTTAGAAAATGACGTCCAACGCGAGGCATTTTCTGGATAGAAATACTTCAAAATAATAATTACTCTAATACAAAAATGCTTCAGAAAAACAGAAAAAATTAACTTTGAAACGAAGAGTTTAAAAAGAGCTTTAAAATAAACAACGGGTTTGTTGTTTACATATATAAGGATGTTGCCATTCATATATTCAAAATCATTGAGGCTTTGTAGTAGCTTAATGATGAAAAATATTGAAATTTAACTAATTAATGAAGTGTTAATAAATTATTTTGGCACGTTTTGGCAAATCTACAGCTTATTTCCTTTAAAATGACACCTTGATCATTGAAATTGGTTGAGCAGTTTAGGCGGATGGACTAACCCCAAAAAACGTATTGCCTATTAAATATATAGATATAAAAATGGCCAGTTTGGTGATATTTTTGGCAATAATTTTTACATAGGCAAAAAAAAAAACGCCAAGGTGGCAAAATTGGTGATGTTATTCGATAGACATTACATTGTCCTTCCATATGAGTAAAACAGAAAAACATCAATCGTTGATAGGAGATGCTCAAGGGCAGAAAGGTTCGTGTTATAGGCACAGGTTTTTAATTTTTAATGCTTTTATTCCATTTCTATGGGAACTTCAAAGGTAGGGACAATTAGAACAACATAAGAGGCGTTAGCACAGAGATTTTAATCAAAATCGGTAGAGTTATTTTTTAGCAATTGCTGAAAAACATGATTTTTTCATAATTTCAACCTTATGCGCATGCGCGACTTTGACGAAAATCTTAATGATAGGTCCCATTAAGGAATTTTTTAGCCACCACTAACTTGCACACCAAATTTGAACATCGTAGGTCAATTTGGGAGTTATGCTAACCACGTACACACAGACCACTTTTTTGAAATCGGGGTGTTCCAAAACATGGAAAAATGCACACAAAAAATTGATTTTTTTTTTTTTTTTTTTTTTTTTTTTAACCGAATGCTATATACTTTCATTATTCTACATAAACATATAGGCAATTGAAAGTAAAACGACCCTATGAATACACCTCCTTCCCTCTTTTAAAGGTCGTGAGAGAACCTTTCAAGAAAAATTACAGCTCCCACTTCGAAAAACAAACAAATCCCAACAAAAAGTAGCCAACACAGGGGTCAAAGTGACAAAATAAGAATATATAGGATTTTTAAAAAAAAAATATAGGACAATATAAAACATCAAATAACAGCACACAGTTGCCACTGAACTTAAAAATTAATTAGTTATACATTTATATACTCGTTATATTTAATTTAAGAGAATAGAAAACACACCTTTAAAAAAAGAAATCGCCTGATCCTGAATATGTCATCCGTTATTGCCTCAATATTCTATCCCTAAATCAAGTTTTATTAATTACATTAAATACAATCTTGAGTCTTTTGCTTCCAGCATCTATAACTGCTTGAACTGTTCCAATTTCTTTAAGTATTTTCTTTTTATCCCCGTTTGCAATCTGGATTGGCAGCGAAAAGCGGGAGATTTAACGCCGAATGTGTTGAACCGGGGACTTGGTTTTCCGGAAACCCTAGAGACCGTTTGGATTTCACAACACAACGTATTGACGTCATTTTCATTCCGAACCCTGTACGGATTCTGCGCCAAGGTGATTTTTGCCAAAAAATGGCAGCCCTACCATTTTTTTTATGAGCAAGAGAACTGCCTATGGTTGCCATAATTTGGCGCGGTTTGATGTAAACTATTCGTGGCGCAGAATCCGTACCGGATTCAGAATTAAAAAGTCGCCATCCGATATCATACAGTAAATCTTAACCCTTTTGTTTCCTTCATCAATTATTGACTGAGCACTAGAAATGTTCTTTAGTAGTCCTGCAAGTTAATCACAAGTTGTTTTCATCCGTTTTTTCCGAGGCAGAGTTTTGTTGCTGCATCTCTCTTTGTATTATGACCAATTAATTAATTACGTTGGAGGAGAAAACAGATCAGAAATTCAAGACCACATGCTATGGAAAAGTTCACATGTTTACATTTTACAACTCCCGCCGGTTCAGTAGAGTTGAGTTGTAGGTTATGCAGCACGTGACGTCACAAGAGATAAAACGCAGCCGTTACAAATATGAGTTTTGTCAGGTCTTTTTCACCTACGATGGCGCCAAAGAATCCGAAATATAAAAAATGGCAACGAACGGCGCCGTTATTACGAATTCGAAGAAAATATAGATCGAATCAATATAGAAATATAGGATATATAGGACAATTGTAAAATATAGGACAATATAGGACGTTTTTGCCGATTTTTAAAAATATATAGGATTTATAGGACATATAGGACGTCTGCGACCCCTGCCAACATCTAAGATTAAGTAACACATTTTATTCAACTTTGCTATTTGGCGCTTTAAGAGGTTTTTACGGAGTTCCACGATTGCAAATCAAAACACTCACCTTTAATTCCAAGAGACAATCGATTATAATTTTGGTTGATTCCATTGACTTTAGTGAGATAAAATTGGTAGTTTCGGCACTGCATTAAAGTGGAATCGAGAGATTTTCCAGGAACTGGCTTTGCTTCAATTTTTTTATCTACAACTGCAGAATCTGTCAATAGAATGATTGGGATAAAAAGAAATAATTAAGGCTGAACCATACATACAACAGTATTAAATAATTCATCATGTTTAATGTCAAGATATAAAAAAAGGGCAATTTAAATAGTCCGCACAAAATGCAATCACAAGTTGTATAATTTTGTAATGAACTGATATTTTATTGGTTAATAGTTTCAGAATTCCTACTTTTGTAAGATAGAAGGGGCCGTCTTGAAATTCCGAGTGCTAGTTAATTAGCACAGATAGACAGCCTTTTAGTAGTAGTACTTTGATTAAGTGTACTTCGCCGGATATTTACCATGCCTTCCTCCTCAGAATAGAGAAAAAAGAAATTTGAGAGGGTTGATTAAGTTAGTTAAAGGCGTATAACCATCAAATGTTTACACTAAGCATTTAAAAAGGTTATTTCCGTCCAGACACGCGAAATCTCGATGCCTTCTTATTAAATTTAGAAGAATGCTTTTTAAAATTTACCTATTGCCAATTTATTTTTAAATTGCAATTTTATATTTAAAATGCAATATTACAGGAATACATTAAAAATTCTGGATTATTTCCGATTTTTTTAGTTTTTAACTTTTCTTATAGCCTTAATAGTAGACGCATGCAAGACAAAAAATCACTGTTTTGACGCAGGATTTAATCCGATTTGGAAAATAACATATTTTCGAACATAGAAGAAGTTTTTTAGTCAGAATACTTCACATAATATTTCACAATAAATGTTTCTAGATTTAGAGAAACACTAATTTCTGATGGCATTGATAAAGCTTAAAAATTAAAGTTAAATTAAATTCGCTCAAATTTTAGAAAAATTTGCAGGTTGTGAAAATTTCTTATCTTTACATTCATTATATCAACACTCGTCATTCATATTATATCAATTTATAATATTGTTACGAATTTTTGTATATTTGTAAATATTTCGTAGTGTTAATTTGTAAATAGAAAAACTTATGTACACTTCGCATAAGGCAGTGCAATAGTTCATCGTTAGTTTGCTTCCCCGCAATGTGTGTCTTAATGCTTGATAACGAGTTTTACAGAGATAACGCTGGGAAGCGAGTTTTACAAGGAGTAGGGCATTTAACATTATAGTAATGGCAATCTCGCCAAATTGGCGACGGTTTTGGTTACTAATTTTTGTCGCCAAATGTTGCCAAACTTGGCGACATTTTCGGTCCCCATGTACATGTATAGGACTTTTCGACTACGCACGGGAAAGTTCTCCAAATATCTACCTATAGAATTTTCAAGAATGTTCGCTTCCCCTATACAAGACCGGTCAAATGAGCGGGAAGTAGTAGTTGACTGAGATTAGTCAGTGAGTTGACTGGAGTTAGTTAGTTGAGATACTGACTGAGTGGAGTTACTGACTTGGTTGTCTGTCAGCGAGCATTCAGAGAGTTCCAAAAGCGAACTGTATTGCAGCGATTTAGCAGTTGTGTGTAAAGTTTAACTGCTGTTTGTGCTCTATTGTTGTGTATAGAGCTGTTTTAAGTCTACTAGAACAAGAAGTTCTGCAGTAAAAGAATCTGTGAAGAATTATACTGGAATAAATTTCTGCAAGTTTTGCAAATCTTTCGAACCCATCTTCAACAATATTATAAATTGATATTTTTATAAAAATGAATATTTTACTGTGTAGATGTTTTTTTTTTTTTTTTTAATTTTTTTTAATTTTCTCTGTCTCATTCCAGCAGAAGTGGTAATGTAGCATTTTATCACTATTTTTATATAATTTGAATTTCTGAGCAAGTTTTTGATTCATGGCCTTTTAAGCATAATAAATTTTTTTCAAAAAATCAATAATTTAAAATTTTATCGTGGTGGAAAAGTAAAACAATACAGAAATTACAGAAGAAAACCGATTACAAATTTCTGCAATTTTCTATAAAAGTGCCCTCGCATACAGGAGTTGCCCCATTTTTATAAAATAGCATCCTGCCTTTTTTCATTTCTAGGAACTCTGAACAATCAATATCAAGCTTTTTTCATTTATGGACTAATTTTTCAAACAATTGCAGTGGATATAGAATAATAAATAACTAACCTTCATGATCAAACTCTTTTATGTGAGCTGGATTTTTGCGATAGCACGCTTTACCATATTTACACTTTGGTCTACCTTCTTGAAGCTTCTCTGGTTTCAGTTTATTCTTTTTTCTTTGAACTTCACAATCCGAATCAGAGTCCGAAGAATTCTTTTTGTGTTTGCCCCTTTCACGCTGTTTCACAGCCTCTGAACTACTTTTTCGCTCTGTATTATTTGATGTAGATGTTTTATAAATTGATGAATTGAGGTTATCTTCACGGTGGAAATCTCGAAGATGCTCTGGGTTCTTTTTTTGGCAGTTTTTTCCATACTTGCATCTTTGGTATTTATTTTTAGAAGAATTTGATGTTTTCTTCAGTTTCTTATCAGTAACTCCATCTTCAGAATCTGAGTCAGACAAATCGTGAAAGCTGGGTCGGCGTTTGTCTTTGTTCTTAGGTTTTGGTTTGCTTGTTGTGGCGGAGTCTCCAACTTCCATTTTTGATCTTGCAATAATTTCTTCAAGCTCATCAGAGTCAATTGTGCGATCGGAATCGGAAGCCATCATGAAGGAATATTACTTAACCTGCAAGGAATAATATTGAATTTATTTTAAGACAAAATTTTAAAAAAATTATTTCAAGAATTAAGGAGTTTTTGTTTTGATGCAATTAAAATTAACCAGGGTCTATTCCTAGTTGACGTTAAAATAACGCCAAGCCGATTTGGAGCAGTTTTGCAGGCGATACAGTTCTAAATATGGCAACCCCATTTTTTTTATTGACGTGCTTTGGATTCAACCTTTCTAGACCACAAATCATGAAACTGGTTTGTTTCTCAATTTTTCATATTGCAATTCCGAATTGGCGACATTCTGGCTTCGTCGCCAACTTTTCAAAAGTGCGCCAACCCATAAACGTGAACTAGGAATTTACCTTAACCAGTTTGATTATATTGTTTCAATTTGCATAGATTGAAATTAATATTCTTCGATGTAAATTCCTAGCTCTCGTGATGACTTTGGAGGAATTTTCTGAAAATTTGCACCAAGAACAGAACCTTCTTGTCATGCAAAATAAGTATCATCAATTTTTTAAAGAAATATTTAAGCAGTTTATGCAGCTTGAAGATAATCTGTTAAACACTTTTAACGGAAGGACACTTTACTTAAAATTGTGTATATATGAGCACTTGAAAGTGTTAAGAAACCGACTATTTTGGTGAACAAAAACAATTAAAAAAACTGAGCTGCATTTCACTAACTGTATAATTTGATGATAGATATTCGAAAATTCTTAAATATTGGTAATAAATAACTATCCAAGAAGTAACGGAACAAACCGAAAGCTAAACTTGCTCCTGGCTCGACTTGATTAATGAAATTTGATTTGATTTGATTTTGTGGTGGTTTTGCTGGATTATGCTTCCCGGGAGAGGGAGCTTTTTCCAGACATTATCCAAGGAGAAGTGTGTACGAGGCTAGCGACTTCTGCGAAGAGAAGAACTTTACAGGACAACTAATCATTCAGAAGTTTGGCGTCTATATCATTCGGGACGTAGGTAATAAATAAAACAGTGAGCAGGGTTTAATCAAATCTTTTCGTGCACGAAATGAATTTGCACAAAATTAATGAAATGTAAATAATAACAAAGTAGGTAAGTGAATAAGAGTTTAGTTGAAAAATAGACGCAAATAAATAGTTCATTTAAAAATATTGTATAACAATTATCTATGAACCAATTCAATTGAAACTTTGAATATTATATATCTATTAGAATTACAATAATTATAAATTTTAAATTACATTTTTAGTATTTTTTGGTTTTTACAACATTTTTAAAGTCTTTGGCAACAATTTGAAAAACAATTTTTATGGAATTAAATGAAATTTGGCAACAAAATAAATTAGTGTTTGTTTTCGAATCAAGGTTATTTCTTTCTTTTTATATTTATATTTTAAAACGCAAATATGACTACTATTAGGCCTTTTAAGTGTGAAGATCTCTTTCGATATAACAACGTGTAAGGTTTTTTTTTACATTTGTGGTTTCCCTTTTAAAATCATTATGTTTTGAGTTCTACTTAACTCTATCTCGTAATTAACACTTTCTAAAAACAGCATTCCATGGTTAAATTCGTATCAGACACTAAAATATTATAGAAATCCAAAAGAGCTGCTGAAATATGGGTACCCATCCGACTTCTAAGAAACTAGAGCCACAAACATTGTTTATGATTGATAGGCGATGCTCTTTCTAAAGTAAGAATTAAAGGGTTACAACATGCACTCATTTCTCGGTAAATTCCTAGTTCACCTTTATGGGTTGGCGCACTTTTGAAAAGTTGGCGACAAAGCCAGAATGTCGCCAATTCGGAATTCCAATATGAAAAATTGAGAAACGAACCAGCTTCATGATTTGTGGTATAGAAAGGTTGAAGCCAAAGCACGTCAATAAAAAAATGGGGTTGCCAAATTTAAAACTGTATCGCCTACAAAACAGCGACAAATCGGCTTGGCGATATTTTAACGTCAACTAGGAATAGACCATCCTGGCCTGTGTAAAGAGCATGTTAATTTATTTTTTAATTTGATCTCGCGTCCTTGTTCTATTCCCTGCGTTGTGCCCTCTGTAAACTCTAAAATAAGTAAACATAATGGAAATGCTTTGGCTGAATGTCGGAGTTTTGGGTTTTCTCAAATTTGTACTGCAAATGAATGACGGTTTGGTAAAACTTCCGGTTAAGATTTACTGTAAGATGTCAGAATAATTGGCGGCAGAAATTTAGCCCTGAATGTGACAACCTGTTGACTTAGTTTTACGTTAACACTAGTGGCCATTTGGATTAGACAACACGTCATTTTGAATTTGGTGGCATAGCATTTTGATGTCATTTTAAATTTGGCAACTTTTTTTAAAAGTCACCATCCAACATCTTACAGTAAATCTTAACCAAACTTACAAGTACGGTACAGATCCTGTGCCAAGAATTGTTTAGTTAAAACTGCTCCACATTATGGCAGCAATTGGCAGGTCACTTGCTATTAAATAATTAATAGTTTAAAAAACTAAAAAAATACGCTTTTATAGAAAAGTGAACTAAACTAAAAAGTAGAAAATAATTTTAAATAAGTTTGAAATAAGAATAGAGTGATTAATAAGAAATATTTATTTTATCGTAAAAAAGCGTGGGATGCTTGATGTCAATTGTTGAAAATATCTTAAAAAGCACCCCACGCTTTTTTACGATAAAATAAATATTTCTTGTTAATCACTCTATTCTTATTTCAAACTTATTTAAAATTATTTTCTACTTTTTAGTTCACTTTTCTATAAAAGCGTATTTTTTTAATTTTTTAAACTATTAATTATTTTCTACTTTTTAGTTTGGTTTTCTATTAAAGCGTGTTTTTTTAGTTCTTAAACTATTAATTATTTTTTCTGTAAACTATAATTTTTTTTTAGTTAGTGTACAAAACTCTCCAGTTGTTTCTGCCAATAGTCACATGCTTGTCTCAAATTTAAGTCATGTGTATGCCTTAGTACACACCGTATTACTTGGCACAAAACACTACCGTGTCTGAATATGAAAAATCACTAATCCTGAAGATCCTGGTAAGGATAATGCGACTAAAAAAAACACGCTTTGTATAACTGTCGTTCAAACGGCACACCAGGGTTCGATTCCGGAAAAGGTTGGTTGGTAGGAATTTAACGGCGCAAGGGCAACACGAGTTAATCCTTGTGATAAAGCGACAAACTTATTAAATTGTCATCGGTCCTTAATAAGTATGCCAAATTTCGAGTTAATCCGACGTTTTGAAGGGGGTCAAAATCATGTTCAAAGATTCCTTTACATACTAACATACATACATACGTCTGAAGCTAATAAAAGCGTATTAAAAAATAGGAACTGCTGCCATTTATTGGGGAAAATCACTTTAGCACAGAATCCATACCGTACTTAAAATTTTAACCGACAGTTTTCCCTTGAATGAATTTCCAGAAGACATTCACGATCTACTCTTAATAGTCCAGATCTAGTTGTAACTGTTTCACACAGTAAGGTTTTATACAATGTAAATTATTATACAATACATTTATATCTTGAATAATTGTTAATTTTATGCAATTAATTACCAATTTATTGACAAAACAAGATATCATACCCATTGCAAGTTCCGTCTAAAGACCGACTTGTAGAATTAATTATAAGAGCTACATTACATTTGTTATAACCTCAAAGTTCTCACGTTGACATGGTGTGAAAAATGTACTGAGTGACAGCAGAATCTGGAAATCAAGGATTTCTTGTGGAACATTTAATCCACATTTATGGGCCATTGATATTTCGGTTTTTCAAACAGTTGAAAAACTTTAAAGTCGAATAAATCTATTTTCTTGACCTGTAAAATGTTTACTCTTTTACATAAAACAAAGTTTTACGCAAAAGTTCATTAACTTATGTATTTTTGTGTATAAATCTATGTTTATGATTTATACAACAAATTTTAATGGATAAATATGTTTTATTTCGTTCTCGTTGTTATGCCATAACTATAGTTTTATTACATCTCAGCTGCATTCAGAGAAGAATGAAGTAAACTTTGAGAACCACTGTTCTAAGCAACAAAGTAATTGCCTAATAAGTTAGTTTAGTCATTATTAATTTACATGTTTTGAAATTTATTTGTTTTGTAGAAAGTTATTTAAACAAAACTAATTATTTTCTTTCTTAAAGGAACTTGGATCCGTTGACCGAAACTGTATCCTTACTCAATAATTTATGATAAATAAATTTTTTTACACTTAAATAACTAGCTCCAATTATTAACTCGTACTTTATGAATTTTCATGAAAATTGCTAATTTTTTTTTTGTCTTAAAGCATATTAAATTAAAGTCTGAATTTTGTGGATCAATTACTTTTCCTCTCAATTTCTATAGTTTACCGAGGCTGTAAGCAGGGTTCCCACGGTCATTGAAAGTCATTAAAAGTGCTTAATATTTTTTAACTTGTTTTCAAGGCCTTGAAAGTGCTTGAAAATGCTTAGAGGTGCTTAAAAGTCCTTGAAAATGCTTAGAGGCCCTTAAAAGTCCTTAATTTTTACAGATGTTGTCCAACTACAAAATTTATAAAAATACAACTCTGACTTGCTATTCCCGCGTGACCGCCACTTATCTGCACCGTATAGGAATTTTCCGACATATTTTTGTATTACGCATCCACCAACTTGTAACTTTTTTGGTAGAATATGCTTTATTAAAAATTTAAATACAGACATGATGCCTGAAAACAAATTTTCGTAGGTCCTTAAAAACATTAATTAGGTCCTGAAAAGTCATTGATTTTCATTCTGTGATTTGAGTGGGAACCCTGGTAAGCCTTTTGTACATAAACTATGTAACCTCTCTTCAGTTGTTCAAATATGACTCGCTATGATGTTAAGAAATCCTTGACATTTTGCCGCAGTATGGTCTCTCTTTTTATCTCCAGTACCTTGCTCACTGGCCAGAGTACTTTCAAGTTGCTGAAGCTCCAAATGGAGACATCATGGGCTATAGTAAGTATTTTTTTTATAATTTCAGAAATTAAACTGAAGCACCATTAGTATGAGGGTGAGTCAAAAATTATCTGCAATGTTGATATAACTCTTCTTACATTGTTCATACTGTCCTCGTTTATTTTATTGTTACGTTGTTGTGGTCCTGCTATGAAATTTCGATCCTAATTCCTCCTTTTGTTTTCCTTTTATTGCTGATAGATCATAGCCTCTTCTTTAGAGGTTTGCACTAAAGAGTTCATCCAATCAAAGTTCATCCTAGAAATGAAAAAAGGCAGGGTGGTATTTTCCAAAAAAAGGGCAACTTCTGTTTCCAAGGGCACTTTTGTAGCAAAATGCAGAAATTTGTATTCAGTCTTTGTCATAATTTCTGTGTTGTTTCACTTTTCCACCACGATAAAATTTTAAATTACTGATTTTTGAAAAATATTAATAATGCTTAAAAGATTGAGTTTCTGAGCAAGTTTTTGATTCACAAAATATATATAAAATACTTATGAAATGCTACCGTCCTACTTCTGCTGGAATGAGAAAATTATATTTTTTTTAATATCTACGCTGCAAAATTCTCATCAAATATTAATTTCTATAAAAAATATCAATTTATATGACTGCAAAAATTTAAATTATGAATGTTAAGATAAGAACTTATCACAATTTACCCCCCTTGCAAAAATTTCAGAAATTTGAATGAATCAACTTAAAACTTTGATTTTTTTAGGCTTCACCATTGCCAGACAGGAAATAGTGTTTCTACAAATTGAACAATATTTGTTCTGAGATATCATGTTGAGTATTCTGAATAAAAAACTAGTTTATGTTCTAAAATGAGTGCATTTTTTTATTTTCAAATTGGGTCAAATTCTGCATCAGAACCGGTATATTCCCTATTATTAAGGCTGTAATAGAAGGTTTTTTTTTTGTTTTGTTTTTTAAATAATCGGAAATAATCTGGTATAGCAGTGATGTTGATGAGATAACAAACTTGTAAATGGTTAAGTGTTTACGATTGTAATAATACGAAACGATTTAAAGAAACAACTTTATTAGTTAATACGCCATTCTCCAAACTCAAAACTGCTATCTTCAAATCTATAGAACACAACTCCCAAGGTAAAACGCGAGGATATCTAGTTGTGACGGCACGAGGAGTTATTCATCCAGCTAGAGATGCACAAGGATATATTTATGCTGCTACAGACTCCTCCTCTGGGTCCGAAGTCGTCCCGACCAGGAGCCAGACACAGAAATGTTCTTGCGATCTTCTTTTGGTGAAGATGAATCTAGGATTGCAGCATTCTGTTTAGGCCGTCCGTGTTTTCGAAGAGGTGCTTCTGGCTGAGAATCTTGACCTTGGTAAGGAGACAGTGCTGAACTATGATAAGTACCCAATGACACTTCAACAGACTCCTCCTCTGGGTCCGAAGTCGTCCCGACTAGGAGCCAGACACAGGAATGTTCATGCGATCTTCTTTTGGTGAAGATGAATCTAGGATTGCAACATTCTGTTTAGGCCATCCGTGTTTTCGAAGAGGTACTTCTGGCTGAGAATCTTGACCTTGGTAAGGAGACAGTGCTGAACTATGATAAGTACCCAATGACACTTTAAGATTGTCTTGATTAACCACTTTATATGTTGTTGGAGATCTTTGTGTCAATATTACATATGGTCTGTTTCTTCTCGGCATAAACTTCGATGTTTTTCCATATTTCTTGTTGCTTAAATGATGTGAGGTAACCCATACCATATCGCCAGGAATGTAACGATGTCCTTCTTTTCAAGATTTATCAGCATAGTCTTTTCGACGATCCTGCTGTATCTCTACCCTCTCTCGAAATTCTTTCAATGTCTCAGCAAATCTTTTAAGGTAGGGTGTTATTTCTGGGACAAAGTTATCATTCTGAATGATGGCTCTTGGGTCACGAGAAACATCATCAGGAGTCCTCATTTCTCTACCAAAATGTAGGTAAGCAGCAGTCTGTCCTGTACTTTCACATTTCGACGAGTTCATGGCAAACCGAATGGAAGGCAACCGCTCTACCCAAGAGCTGTGGTCATTACCGACCAATATCGCTAGGCGTGGCTTTAGATCCTGGTTTTTTCTTTCGACTGGATTTGCTTGAGGGTGATAGAAAAGAGTGAGACTCTGTTTTATGTCAAGGAAATACAACAGTTGTTGCATTATAGCGCTAACGAATTGCGCACCATTGTCACTAATGACACGATGGCTGAGCCCATATCGAAGAAAAACTTCATTCAAGAGTGTAAGCGCACTCTCTTTTGCTGTGGATGTCTCAAGGGCAAACAGTTCAATCCATCTGGTGGCACAGTCTTCGACTATGAAAATCCGCTTTTTCCCTCCTTCTCCTTCAGGTAATGGACCAAAGAAGTCGATGGCAATGATTTCAAACCTTTGGGCATACACAGGTGTTTGTAATGAACCTGAAGGCTTTTGGTTAGAAGCTTTGTATCTACTACAGTCAGGACAATTCTTTACATACTCGGCAATAGTTTTGCGCATTCCAGTCCAATAATATCGATTTGCTATCCATTGAAAAGTTCCTTCTATACCATAGTGAGAAGCAGTGGGTGCATCATGGTGCTCTTTCAACACCAACTCTTGTTCATGGGAGGGGACAACTAACTGAGCATCTTCCGATTCTGAATCTGGAGATTACCGGTAAAGAATTACATTATTCATGACATAGCCCTGTCCAGTCTGTCTGGAAACATCTGTATCTTTTCCATCAAAACTTTCAATGATATTCTTTATATCATCATCTTTCAGCTGTTCAGTTCATATCTCTGCTGGACGTCGAGTAGGAAAGTCAGCAACAACCGTACGTAGGTCACAAACTTCTTTGGATTCATCATGGCAAGTTTTACATTCCTCAATAACTCCTTCTGTCAATAATCGATCCAGTTCCTTTCGAAGAATTTCTTTCTTTGGTGGGGGAATCCTATGTGGAGGTACGGTCACTGGTGCTTGTGTACCGGTATCAATGTGATGTTCTATAAAAGCGGTGGCTTCTCCCCCTGGACAAAACACATCATCGAAATCCTTCAAAACAGAATTCCAAGCGTCTCTTTCATCTCCGATAAATTTCTGACCCTCTTCGTCACGTAGAGAACACAAATTGATTTTCAAACAAGAAGGAGACTTTAAAGTTGGAACACTCTTTTCAGATGCCAATTCGTAACATTCATGGGGTCTGTCATTGTAAAACCATACATGTTCTTTTAGGTTTAAAATAACTCCAGTTTCTTGTAGAAAATCGTAACCCAACAATGTTCGATTTTCTTTTGCATCTAGAAGAACAATCAACTTGATTTGGAAAGCTCTTCCTAAAAGTTCAATGATAACAACAGCAATCCTTACATTCACCGTTGATTTATGTCCATTAGCCATGCTCATGACTCGTTGTTCAGGTTTGAATTGTACTCCTTGTTCTAAAAGAAGATGATGTAGCATCTCTCCTGCAATACAGTGGCTTGCTTCGCTGTCAGCGCATACGATCCCATATATTCCATTAATTGAGACCTTCAAGTTAGCAACTTGAAAAGGTGCACAGGATTGGAGTTGAATGTTTCCGAAAGAGGCTTCCCCATCATTTCTTGACTTGGTGCAGGTTGGACATTTGGATTTGATAACACCTGGGGATCCACATCCATAGCACTTAAAAGTATTTCCTTCTTCGGTCTTGAACATCTGTTTGTTCTTCTCGTGTCTTCTAGAGTTGTAGTTATTCTTAAAAGACTTTTGTCTGACGGTATCATTGCTAGATTGGAAAAGAAGACTCTTGTTTCCAACAGGTTGATCTTCTTTCTTCGTAGTTTTTCGAAGACCGCAGTAAGCATCCAATTTGTCTGCAAACTCACTTGGATACACCCATCCTTCGAAGTAGTTTCTTATCTCAAAATAAAAATCCCGCCAAGTGCTTTCTTGTGTTGGCAGAAAAGTTACCTAAACTTTTCAGCAGAAAGTTTGAATCTCTTCAAAAGCATCTGTTTGACATTCGTGTATTCTTGTGACGTTTCTTCTGATTCTCTAGCTATTAATGTAGCCACTTCACTTGGCAGTGATCCTATTAGGTAGGGTACCCAATGTGTTTCAGGGACCTGCAAGAATTTTAGCTGTCTCTCGAATAGATTAAAAAATATTGCCATGTCATCTTCCTTGGGATTAAAACTTGGAATAAGCCCAGGAATGAGAATCTTCCGCGTTTCCGCGATTTTCCGCGTTTTGTGTTTTTTTTAAAGTTTTATTCCACTTTTTAGTAATTCAGTAATTTCCGCGTTTTTCTAGCGTAATTTTGGTCATTTTGAAAAATAGGACGTAATTACTTGTGCAAATTAAAGTTTGTTTAATCAGAGTGTCTACCGGTCAGGAAAGTCACGAAAAAGTCGCGAAATCAAAAAACGGTCAAGAAAGTCACGAAAAAGTCAAGAAATCAGAGCAGAGGTTACGAAATTTTCACGCCGATTGCAAAACTGAAAAATTCGGAAATTCCCTCAGAAAAATCGACAAAAAATTCGCCATCAAACAATTGATGAAAAAGACAATTTTTTTCCCAAAATAACGCGAAATTTTATGAACGTATAGCGTTTATTGCAACCATTCTTTTCTCTAAAACCGGCCTTATCGGCCCGTCATGTAAGCGGCAGAACTTTTTTTTTTTTAATTTATAAATACTCGGGATTCCATAGTTTATTTTTGTTAAATGTGGTCTAACTTTGAATGTTAAATATAGTTTGTGGAGTTTAAATATTCGTAGAACTATAATGTGTGGAGCACTTTTGCGGTATGCAAGTGTGAACTTGCTATACAGGATCGACAGGCGAAGTGTGAATGGAGGAGTTTCGTAACTTTTTCTAGTTGTATTTTCGACACGAAAAGTTACGATAAAAATCTGCGAATCGGCAAGAACATTTTATTAACTTATTTATAAAATATTAATCAGCAAGAATCACGAAAAAAAAAAAAATATGATAGGTGAAAAAATTCCCCTAAAACTTTTGCCGATCGCTAGGCCTAACAGCACTTGTTAGTGTTTTTTTTTATAACACTACATCGTAATTTTTAATTGAGTTGCCGTTATTATAGCAATAAATTACTGTACTAAAATTACTTATGTAATAAATTGTGCGTTTTTTTTCTTCTTAAAGGTCGTTTATTTCACGTGGAATAAGAACCTACGATGCAACGTCACTTCGATTATTTTAAGGACTTCCCGCACTTTTGAATCTCGGAGCAAATTCAAAAATTCATCTCGGAATATTTTATTCTATTAAAGATTATTTTATTTAATGTACTTTTTGCTTTAAAGTATTAACTTAAGTTCATAAATAATTATTGGAAAGCAACGATACAGTGGAGTCGAACGGACTTCCGGTTTTCTTCAAATCGCGGCATGATTACCACGCTTTCGCCGAAAGTCATTTACTATCCCTTTTAAGACATTTTTTTTTTTTTTTTTTAAATCTTCATTCCCTAGCATATAAGTTGAACCCCTACTTTTTAGTAAACATTTTGGCCCACATTCTCGACTTTCATGCGAGTATATATACGCTATATTGTCAGGAAATATAAATGGACAACCTTGTTGGATCTCAAACCTATTGTTGGTTGTTGATGTACTTTTTGAGAAAACTGGATGGAATCCGATATAGATCTAGCCAAGTGGTTAATGCCTGTCTTACTGGCCAAATATAAAGGATATTGAATATTTTGCATATCAAAATTTGATGTCAGTCATTGTGAAATGGGGTGGGTGAAATCTCATCAAAAATACATAAAGACTTAGCTTGTGTAATTTTAACAGGCAAGCAAAGAATAATTAATTTTCACTCTTTTTCATCACATGTAATTCCATCCAACAATGTAACTAATAGCATCCTATTACCATCCCAAGAATATGTTATTGTTGCTGAAGCAAGCAAACAATGTGAAGCAACTGTAAACTTTTTGACTTTGTCAGATTTTTCATCTATTATGAGTTCTTTTTATCATTAATGAACAAGTTATATGGGCATTATAATTTGTCACACTTCTTACAGAAGCATATGTAAAGGAAGTTAATAGTTTGCTGTTATATTCCTTTAGGAGGAGAAAGTTCAGTCATTAGATATTGAGATTGCTAAAATGAAAAAAATAAATAAAATATGCTGAAATTGGTGTGGCTTAGTGTTATCATTCACAATACTAAATTTTATGATATAATGCTTTATTGTTCTTGCTATTTTCTTTCACGTGGATTTCTCTAATTTTCTAGTGTGATTAAAACAGAATTTTAAGCATTTCAGTGAGGGTTTTTTTGAGAAAATTAATGCAGCAACCATTGTTAATATGTTGTATTGCATCTCTGATTGTTTTCTTTTTAAAAGTATTACATTTTTGTGGTTTGCCTTTGAATTTTTTTTGATTATTTAAACGGTTGCAAAATTTTCTGATAAGGTCAAGAATTTTTCTTCTGAGGTTAAGAAAAGTCAAGAAATTGTATTTGACAAAGTTGGTAGACACCCTGTTAATGTTTTAATTTCAATGCCTTTTTCTTGTTTTTTTTTTCTATCTGTAATTTGCTGAACATTCTGTATTTTGGTTACATATATCCTTTTGTAATTTGATATGTGACTTTTATAAAGTGGTACATAACTTTATTTCAACTATATCAATTTGGTTGAATGGGAATGATCATTGGGTAATTAGGAATATGTATGAGATCTTTGTATACACACATTTTTTTAAATTATATGTAGCACTTTGTATATTAGTTTTATAATGATTTAATTTGCAGTTTGTATGTATTATCATGACAGTTCCTTCATATAAAAATTTTGTACCTTGACATCCTCAGCAACTTGCATCATGCCCGTTCACAAGGAGTGTTGGGTTTTGCTATTGCAAAATCCGGTGTCGCGTGCATTTAGTTTTTTAAATTTTGGATTTCCTCTTTTTTGAAATTTTGCATTCTCATCCCTGAATAAGCCTCTTTAAATCAATTCTTTGTTGATCATATTCTGTGTTAGAGACATTTGCAGATGGTGAAGCACATTTTTGAATTTTGAGCTGTATTCTTAATCTTTCTAGCTTATACTCTTCTTTTCTGCAAGCTTCTTCAATTTCTTCTTTTCTGCGAGCTTCCTCAATTTCAAGTTCTTTTCTGCAAGCTTTCTCAATTTCAAGTACTTCTCTTCTTAAACGATCATCTATTATAGTGGCAAACATTTCTTTAACAAATTCGGTGTCGTAGTTCCGTGAATTAATTATCAAATTCTTCATGCCAACTACCTTTAAATCTGAACTCAGATCTTCACCCAATTCTTGTGCCAACAGCTTAAGATCCTCTTTCTTTCCACACCCCAAAGGAGATGCACGAGGATATATTTATTCCACTACACTGGGATTTTTAATGCATTCCTGTGATATTTAATTTTAATTATAACATGGCCATTTAAAAACAAATTGACAACAGGTAAATTACCAAAAACATTCCCCTAAATTTAATAGCAAGACATCGCAATTTCACGTGTCTGAACGGAATTTTTTTTAAATGCTTAGTGTAAATGTTTTATGGTTATACACCTTTAACTACCATAGTCAACATTTTCAAATGCCTTTCTTTTCTGAGAAAGAAAGCATAACAAAAATGCAGCAAAATACGCTTAATCAAAGTACGTTTACGTATGAAATTGCCATCCGTGTTAATTAACTAGCACTCCGAAAATTTAAAATGGCCCCCTACAATCCACTGACTAATGACGCTTCTTATATCAGCATTCATTCAATAATTTCAGTTCCTGGTCTGTACGTTGCGCATTTGAACATGAATGTGCATGCGTGACAGGCGATTTCAGTAGGAGTGACCCCACGTATTGCGTACTGTTAGGTGGGAAAAAAAATTGTGAATTCGTGTGGAATGGCCTTTTTTCGGAAAAAGGCAAGAAGGGCGTTATTTTCAATAGATAAGGGTGCTATTTTTAAAGAAAGAGAGCGGGCAGGGCGCGCCACCCCCCGAAAAACGCCTAGGATGAACTCTGGAACAATGATAAGTGATTCATGGTTTTTGGGGTCGCATTCCATCAAGGACTTTTGGCAGAATATGGAAGCAGTGTCTTGGCGTAATGGAGTTTCTATGAATGAATTAAAAAATGTTTGCATGAGCGTTATGCATGAGGAAGGAGCCAGACTAACATCTACGCCCACAAATGATGACAACATTGAGAGTGCACGGGACATTGTTCTGCTAGACAGACGAGTGACCACTGATGATACACCTTTCGACCACAAAAACCAGATCACTGCTCGTTGTTTCTCTTTGATGCAAACTTTTAATGGAGCGGCCATGATCTATCTGCAATAAAAAAAAAAGACAAATCGCGGAATTAGGATCGAAATTCCATAGCAGAACCACAACAACAAAAGAAACGAGGACTTAGGTCAGTATAAACAATGTAAGAAGAGTTATGCCAACACTGCAGATAATTTTTGACTCGCCCTCGTAATAACACGAAGTAAACACTTCAGTTTAAAATGCAATTCTGGCCTGCATTTTGTTTCATGATCTATAATGGGTTGTTTACTGTGCCACTTGACCCACCGATTTCAATGTAAATTGCCAAAAAAGATGCATTTCCAGATGCTTATGTTTATATAAACATTACTTTGTAATTAAAAAAAAATGAATACTAATTTAAAGGCGATTTCAACAATTGGACATAGATAATATTAACTGTCATTTATATCCTTCTTTTGCAGTTATGGGCAAAGCTGAAGGTCACAGCGAAAACTGGCATGGGCACGTCACAGCACTCACTGTCGCCCCCGAGTATAGACGATTAGGATTGGCCGCCACTTTGATGAATGGACTGGAAGACATTTCTGAAAAGTAAAAAAGATGTTTTAAGCTTGTATTTTCATCAATCATGTCAGATTTTTTTTTCCCCTGTAATATAAATAAAGTGTATTGGTATAACAAATAATACCATAGTAACCACAGAACCTGAAAATGTCAGGGAGCTTTCTGATTCTGGAAAAAATCAGGGAAATGTCTGGGAACTTTTTTAAATTTTGCGAAAATTGAGGAATTTTTCTCTTGATCTCTGTGAACACAATTTCAGCTTGAATATTATAGTTCTTGGTATTGCCTTGTGAAATTTTAGATATCCTTGGTTAACATTGCTCCATTAAAAAGTAGATAAAATAAGAAGAACATGAGTATACTCATACTTATTACAACTAAAAGTATATTTCAAGTCAGTGCCAAATATCAGATTTCACTTGAAATAGCTTTCTTTCCATGTAAACATTATGTCTTCATAAATGACCTTTCTTCTCATTTATAACTTTGCTTTCCAGAAAGAAAGCCTATTTTGTCGACCTGTTTGTACGTGTTTCGAATAAAGTGGCAACTGACATGTACAAACAGTTGGGGTACAGCGTGTACAGAAGGGTCCTCGAATATTATTCTGGAGATCCAGATGAAGATGCATTTGGTAAGACTTCTAAATGTTACATAGAGTTCTTAATGATTGAAAAGTTAACAAAGTAGTTTTGCTGCTTAATACTAAATCTGTAATGGCTGACGACACGTGGTAGCAAAAATATCACTGATATAAAAATATACAAAGCTGATAACATTTTCAAAATTAATTTTTGAACTCCAACCTAATGTCCCAAATCAGAGCCAACGAATATAAATTTTCAAAATCCCTTCCATGTAAGTTCTGAAAGTGACACATTTCCTACTGTTAGTACTCATTTTAACTGATATCCTATATTTTTTCAGATATAATTTTTCCATGCTCTAAATTATAATTTGTTTTAATTTTATTGAAATATATTCAATAGAATATACTTTTAAGTATAACTGAATCTCCTGATGTTAAGAGGAGACTTTATTTTGCCTTCTAAAGTTTGCATAATAGAATCTGGAAAGTTTGTTTTCTTCTCCTGTAAAATCTTGAATCCATTCGAAATCTCCTTTCAACATAAAGTGATTCAACTGCCTTGTACATATCAACAAAAGACATCTAAATTTTCTATTCAAATTTAATATTTATGAATGAATATTTTAAGAAATGATTATTTACTTTTCAAAAAAATAAATGTATTTTAGTTTGATAAAGTTTTTTGTATTATCACTGATTTACGCTTGGCCATAACGTTTTGTTGATGACTGTGACGCAACAACGAACTTATATTATTGTAGCCAAATGATTCGTATTATTCAAATAACCTCATCTATATTTTAGGTTGTGAAAAATTGCTAATAGCTTTTGTCAAGCATTTCTAGTATTCTAGGTTCGATTTCGTTTAGAGGCGCATTCACCCTAATATTCTTTACATTTTTGTTTATCCCTAAAATTCTTGAAATTGTACATAAATTTTTCAAGAATGCCTAAAAAAAATTAAAAACTTTGAAAATTCCCCAATTTTTCTCCAAAATCAAAAAAACCCTGGATATTCTTCCAGAGGAGAAAATCTTTTCTGAGAATTTAATTAAACTCATTCATTTTTTTATAAATTTACAGGTTTTTTTTATCAGTATTAAAACATGGTTTGAAAAAAATGTCTGTGTGTTTTTTTTTTTTTTAAAGAAATATCTCTAAAATTTTTAAGAATTATTCCTAAAATGTTCCTAAAAATTTTGGAATTATCCCTAGAATTCCTACCTAATTTTTTTTAGCAAACTCACTGTGCCCCCTGCATTTCTCAAGACCTCCAATTTGATATAGTTTAATATTTGTTTGTAGTTTAGGTTTAAATATAAACATGCAGGCTCTTTTTTTTTTAAGCATCTAGTGAAATCTAAAAGCAAAGAGAATACTAAAATTTTAATTTTTCATGTAGCTTCCCTTTAAGTTATCATTTATAAAATTTGTGTATTGTTTCAATACTTGTAAGAATCATATTCAAAACAACATCACTAGCATTTATTTTTGTGGAATGAACGAGGGCGATACAAAAATTATCCGCTATGTTGACTTAACTCTTCTCATACAGACCTCTGTCGTCGTTTATTTTATTGTTATGGTCCTACTATGGAATTTTCGATCCTAATTTTTCCATTTATCTTCCATTTATTGCAGATAGATCATAGCCGCTCCATTACAGGGTTCCCACGGTCATTAAAAGTGTATAATATTTTTGAACTTGTTTTCAAGGCCTTGAAAGTACTTGAGAATGCTTAGAAGTCCTTAATTTTTGTGGATATTGTTTACCCAACTGCAAAATTTATAAAAATACCACTCGGACTTGCTATCCCCGCTTGACCACGACTTATCCACACTGTGTCGGAATTCTCTGACATATTTGTATTACGCATGCGCAAACTTTTAATTTTTTTGATAGAATATACTTTATTAAAAATTTATAAATAGACATGATAGCAAATTTTTCAAAGGTCCTTAAAAAACATTAATTAGGTCCTTAAAAGTCATTGTTTTTCATTCTGTGATTTAAGTGGGAACCTTGCATTAGAAAATGCGCCAAAAAGGAACGACGAGCATTGATACGGTTTTTGCTGACGATGTGCCACTTCATCAATAGTCACTCGTCTGCCTAACAGAACCATGTCTTATGCATGTTGTCATTATTTATGGCCGTAGATGGTCGTCCAGCTCCTTCTTCATGGGAAACAATCATGCGACCATTTTCGAATTTTTCAATTCATTCGCAGACACTCCGTTGCGGCAAGACACTGTTCCGGAATTGTACCAAAAGTCTTTGATGGATTGCGGCACCCGATACAGCTTCCGACCACAAAAACCGGATCACTGCTCGTTGTTTCTTTTTGGTGCAAACTTCTAATGGAGTAACCATGATCCATCTGCAGTAAAAGGACGACAAATGGAGGACCTGGAATCGAAATTCCATCGCAGGAACACAACAATAAAATAAACGAGGACAGAGGCAGGGGTCAAAGTGACAAAATAAGAATATATAGGATTTTTTCAAAAAAAATATAGGACAATATAAAACATCAAATAACTGCACACAGTTGCTACTGAACTTCAAAATTAACTCGTTATACATTTATATACTCGTTATATTGAATTTAAGAGAATAGAAAACACACCTTTAAAAAAAAGAAATCGCCTGATCCTGAATACGTGATCCGTTATTGCCTCAATATTCCATCCCTAAATCAAGTTTTATTAATTACATTATTTGCAATCATAAGTCTTTTGTTTTCAGCATTTTTAACTGTTCCAATTTCTTTAAGTATTTTCTTTTTATCCCTGTTTGCAGTCTTTTGTTGATTCAGATTTACTGTTCAGTGTCGGCTGGATTGGCGGCGAAAAGTGTGAGATTTATCGCCGAATGTGGCGAACCTGGCACTTGGCTTTAAAGCAACCCTAGTGATCATTTGGATTTGACAACACAACGTATTGAAGTAATTTTCAATTTTGGCGATTTTTATGAAAAAATTGTGGCTAATATTCCGAATCCGGTACGAATTCTGCGCGAAGGCGATTTTCGCCAAAAAATGGCAGCCCTGCCATTTTTTAAGAGCAAGATAACTAACTGCCTATGGTTGCCATAATTTGGAGTGGTTTGATGTAAACAATTCGCGGCGCAGAATCCGTACAGGATTCGGAATAAAAAAATTGCCATCCGACATCATACAGTAAATCTTAACCCTTTTGTTTCCTTTATCAATTATTGACTGAGCACTCAAAATGTTCTTTAGTAGTCCTGCAAGTTAATCCCAAGTTGTTTTTATCCGTTTTTCCCGAGGCAGAGTTTTGTTGTTGCATCTCTCTCTCTGCATTATGGCCAATTAATTTATTACGTTGGAAGAGAAATCAGATCAGAAATTCAAGACCGATTGTTATGGAAATGTTCACATGTTTACAACTCCCACCGGTCCAGTAGAGTTGAGTTGTAGGTTATGCAGCACGTGACGTCACAAGAGATAAAACGCCGCGCCGCCGTTGCAAACATCGTTTTTGTCAGGTCTTTTTCACCTACGATCGCGCCAAAGAATCCGAAATATTAAAAAATGACAACAAACGGCGCCGTTATTACGAATTCGAAGAAAATATAGATCGAATCAATGTAGAAATATAGGATATATAGGACAATTGTAAAATATAGGACAATATAGGACGTTTTTACCGATTTTTAAAAAAATATAGGATTTATAGGACATATAGGACGTCTGCGACCCCTGCAGAGGTCAATATGAACAATGTAAGAAGGGTTACGTTAACATTGCAGATAATTTTTGACTCGCCCTCGTATTAATGATCTAATTAAGAGGAAGTCCTAGTAAGAATCTTTCCCTAGACTCGCTATGTCACTATCTTCTAGCCCAGTGCATTTAGAAACTACTTTTTATAATCGCCTTGATATTTGGCGAGTTGGTACGCAAAGGATCATTTAATAAAATGGCATTAACTGTTTTCATTTGATGTCTATTAAAAATGATAATTAGAATACCAAAAGACTAAACCTGGTGGAGCCACTGCATATGCATTGGCATAAGTATTTCAAAAATAAAATAAATTAGACGCGATTTTGGAGTTTTTAATTTACGTCATTTCATTAGGTGATCATTTTCGTACCCGCTCCCCAAATATCAAGGTATTATAGAAAGCAGTTTCTAAATGCACTGGACAAAAAAATTTTAACTTAGCTTGTATAGGGAATGATCCTTACCAGGACTTCCTCTCTTAAAATTATATTTCTAATTTGTATAGTTATGCTTTTCTAATGTTTTATCTCTCAAGATATGAGAAAGGCCTTATCTAGAGATGTCAGTAAGAAGTCTGTCATCCCGCTTACACATCCTGTAAGACCAGAAGACATTGAATGAGAAGATTTAAAATACCCGTTAAAAGAAAGCATGTTTTGTTAACTTTGCCAGCATTTTGAATGAGCATTTGTACACTTCATAGTCACAGCTTCTATTAAACATTACAAAGTAATTGCTTTTATTGTGTTTTGATGAGCGAAGATAATAAACACAACACTCGCAGGGCTGACATTCAAAGACAATCTTCTTTATATATATACTTTTCAACTGAAAATATTTAGAGCGTCTAATACAAACACAGTAAGAGACACATGTCGATAATTGATACAGTAAAACGTCCCCACTTATCTAATATCAGCACTCTTTATTGTGCACTTTTTTTTCTTTTTCATGAAAGTTGTTTATTTGTAAATATTTTTTAGTTTGGAAAAAATTTAAACTTTCCTTTCTATTATTCCATAGAAAAACGAAAGAGTAGAATACATGAAAAAAAAAAGGAGATATGTTCACATGCCACCATAGTAATTCTCATAACTACCTTGCTCACAGACATGGTTGGTTGTGAGTTATCCGACGCAAAAGCAACAAAAAGGCTATAATGCGCCTGCTCACAGACATGAATGAAAAGCTATGGTAAATATCAACCAGAAAAAAACTGTATAACTTTTTAGCAAAAAAAAAAAGTTTTGTGTTTAAATAATTATACGAAATTGAAAATAACAGACGAATTCAATTAAACTCAGTTTTCTAATTTTTAAGCTACATTTCAAAGTAATTAAACAAATTGCTTCAATGTTTAAATTTTAACTCTTATTTATTAGTTTAGCTAAAATATAAAAATTTTAGTCATTCTGTAAAAATTGATTTGAAAAACTGGCAAAATCTATCATCACACCACCAAAATCACGGATATAACGTGTAAAATATCAACAGAAGCCTTGGCGAGTTATAAGACAAATCTTGGAGTTGACAGTTATAACATCAGCACTAAAATGACAGCACAAATCTCAGCAATAGAGTCTATAGCATCAGCGTAATACTCACGGAAATTATCACAAGAATGTAAATATTAACAATAGCGCCCACCATATGGTGCAAATCTCAGCAATAGTTCATTACAGCATAATGCTCGACAAAAATTACCTTTACAACAAATCTCGGTGATCATCTTAAATCTGGGCAAAAGTGGCCATTACATCAGTGTAACACTCGATGAAAATGACAGTCACACACCAACATAATAGTGATAGAGACAAACATTAGAGGGCAGCAAAACTTTCACCGGACGGTTCGGGAATTCAGGCAGTGATCTGACTTGTTAGCAAGTGCCATGCCATACATACTTCCCTCTCTCAAAACTTTCAAGCGCATCAATTTCTAGAAATTTTAGCCAGAAGAACTGAAACCTGCATTTCCATAAAACTCCACCTTGTGATATTTAGTTTGAATTTAATTCTCTTATGTTAAGTCAAAGAAACTAGAGCTTGCTTTTCACAAGATAGATCACACAAGATACACTCATCCCATTTCTTGATTTTCGTTATCTGCGATTAATTTCCAATGAAAAAATCAGCAAAATACCACACATTTTTTTATACTTGAGTACTAATGTATTGACGAAATTAGGCGACTTTTTTAACAGTAAAAGAAAGAATTTACGATGATGTTATCAAGCCAAAGTTGCACAAAAGTATTAGCTATGTGACAACCCATAATTGCGAAGTGTAAATTTCAGTGGATATTTTTACGCAAATAGAAATTTGCAATAAAAAATATTCTCCATACTGATGACATTTTCTTCTAGCGTTCACGGCAAATTCCACTATTTCATTTTTGTCAACCAACAAAAATAACGGCAAAATAATTTAATATTAAATAAAAAAGTTAGAACATAGGAATCAAATGGTTTGGCAAAAATAACCATGTTTACAGTAAAAAAAATAATCGTGCATGCATGGTTACTAAGAAAATACTGTTGTCTGACTAACAAAACATTCAATCACCATGAATAAAAACTAAAATTAAAATCGTCAACGTTTGCCCGCTCCTTCTCCCACCCTCTCTTAAAAAATCACTATTTTAACAAAGTCACCTTAGCCCAAAAATAGTTTAAGGTTTTGCTTAAAATAGTCATTTAGGATCCCTTTTTTTACTAAAAGTAGCTTTAGTAGTTTTTTTAGAAGCCATATGAAGCCTTGTACTTGAGTAAAACTTCAAAAAGAGAATTTTTGCAAGGAGTTATTAACTCAGGGTGGACAAATTCATGCATGATTTTTTCGATAATTTCTGATAAACTACTTGCATCTAAATGTAAAGAAAAGAGTCCTTTTCAACTATAGTTTCTTGTTTGATAAATACCATTACTAGAAATGGTACTGATCAGTTAATAAACTGGAAAAATAATTTTTATCTATTAGTTGAGCAGTTAAATGCTTCAAAACAATTGCACTTGAAATTTAGTGTGGTTTAATTGATGGAAATTAACATCATGAAGTCATAAATTGCTGCAAAAAGATAAGAGCTGTAAAAACCCACATAGAATTTGTATTTTTCAGCAATGTAATGTTATAAATACAAGCACAAATTCCAATTTATAGATATAATGAGCATATTCATTTACTTATAATTTTATTTCTAGAAACATTACAAAACCATTGTTAAATAAAATATCCAAATAAACATTGGTATAAAATAAGTAATTTTTATGTGACAAAATATTTAGAAAAGAATAGCTTTTTACTAAACATTTTAATACGTTAAAGATTTAAAATCAGATCTATATAATAAAAGTATGTACAATGACACAACTTGAAATATAAACAGCAAAGATTGAAAGCACACTATTCTCATACACAATTAGAAAATGCAAGACCAACAATAATGAAAATATTACTTGTTAACAAATATAGGATTAAACTGATCACTAAAGATCAAAAATTTTGATTTTTCCCTAATTAGTTTAAAAGTATTTTCACAAATTACTACAACTATTTCACGTCAATATACGAATTTCAATGAATATTATACAGAATACGCATGAATAAAGTACAAAATGCACTATCTAACTATGAATAAAATACACACTTCAATCAAGACCATACGATAAATTCAAGCGTGGTCTAATGCAGGATGATCACGAAATAACAATTTATCAAAAACAGATCCAGCTACTACTTGAAATATTAATATTTGAGAATCGGCTTTTAGGTTCAAAACTTCTGCAATTTAGCAATCAAAGATAAAATGGTGAATTTTAAATATTTCCAATGCTACTACTAACTTACAGGGTATCCAGCAAAGGACTCCATGAGTTTAAAATTAAAAAAAAAAAAAAAAAAAATAGGATCGATAGAAAAATGCAAATAAAAGTGTTGTGCTGCAAACAAAAGGTGTAAAAACCTGAAACAGAAATTTCAAAATTAGTTACAAATGTTGCCAACAGATGGCATTGTAGTTTCAAAATTGCAGTAATGTGTTATAAATTTATCCTCTCTAATGTAATCCATTGTTGCTATCATGTTAACTTCCTTTCACGTTTAAACAGTGGAACCGTCCGATTGTGTCCGAGATTCAAAGCATTCTATTCATAAGAACTACAGTGTACAGTGCCACCTCTTGGCAACATTTGTAATTAATTTTGAAAATTTAGTATTGGATTTTTACAGCTTTCAAAATAGCTATACTTTTTTCTCTTTTTTTTTCTTTTATCGATCTTTGTTTTTGAGTTATTTAATTTTAAAATCGGGGAGTAGTTTTCTGGGCACCCAGTATTTCATACATAAAAATCCTTTAGGTTATACATAATTTTAAATGGAATTCAAATAAAATCCAAATATTCAATGACAGATTTAGCAATGAGGATGAAAACAGTTAATACAATTCAAGAGAATAGACAAAAATTAAACAGAAGAGTAAAATTCTTTTAATTTTCTTCATTCCACACCAACTGTTCAAAGTAGCCAGACTTGTTAATGAGATTGTTATTTTTCAGCAACAAATGTAATTTTCCCATGCAAAGTACATGTCCTCATCAAATGATCCTTGAAGACATTCACTGATAATAATGATCCAATACACTACTTGTAAATGACTAGGGTTTTTTTAGATCGTTTAATTGTCGGAAGGAAAAAATGTCAACCAATTATACTTTTAGGAAAATGGATTTTTTTTACTAATTCAAAGTAAAGATTATCACAGACTTTTAATAACTAGGTGCACTTTAGAGAAATATCCTTAAAACATTTAATGATAATAAATTTGAAACATTAAATTTTCAATTGAATATAGTCATTACAAAGTATTGCGTATTAATAAAATATGTTTTTGAAAGGATAATTATATAAAAGTTTTAAGTCACACTTTTCATTCTTTTTTAACTAGAAGAAGACACTAAATGGTTAAATATTCAAAAATTTCACTTTAAAAGCCAAAAAAAAAAAAAAAAATGCTACTTTCAAAATCCAAATTGCAAAGTAGACTACTTTTTAAATCTCACAAAAAGATATTTGTGTATTATTGGTTAGATATTTGTGGTAAAATCGTTTGTATCATTAACTTAAAATTCATTGATATCCTATTTTCAACCAAATCATACCTAGTTATTCGCTAATACAAAATGGCTCCGATATTTAAAAGTACTAGTTAAAACTGTTTATAAATATAACTGGACATATATACAGTGAAAAACACTGTTAAATGGAATAAAATGCAGTATATCGTAGTTTTCCTAACACCTGATAACACTTGTTCTTAAATTCTCTAAGTATAAAACAACCAAATATGCTGTAAATTCTTGTAAGAAATTGGAAACTGTTAAATTTTTGGTTAGAAGAGAATGCAATTATTTCTGATACAGAGATCGAATGCACATCAGATTTTAATTATGAAGTACCATAATTTGAGAAAATTGCAATTCAGCAAGAACTTGGCAAATGTTACAAATTAGAACCAAGCTTTTTGGTATTTAAAATATTCTAATAATAAAAGCACATTTTATTTTAGGCATTTTTTGAATACATGTCATCAGTCAAAAGATGTAACTCATCCAAATATATGAAATTAAAAATAATACAAGTTTGTTGATTATAAAAAGTTGCCAGATTAATTGTGACCAGTTGGTTGATTAAATAAAATCTCAACAACTTTATTTTTGATTATCATTGTAGACACAAAAATATTTTTAACTATCAAATTTGTATATTTAAATAAACTGAGTTACGTGAAAATTTAAAAAAAAAAAAATTAACATAGTTTATTGCTTTTATTTTTTAAATGATTTTTGCAAATAGAAACTTTTAGTACACAGTAATATTATAAATTGATGTATAACTTAATATTATCTTTGACAACTTTACCAATTGAGCAAATTTCACATTAACTCATTATTAATGAGAATATAAAATATAACGCATAAAAACAAAGTTTTTAATATAAATCCTTTATATGCATCGACAATTTTTATATTTCATTAACATAGCATCGCTTCTATTGTCAGTGTGTGCTTAGTGTTTGCATCTAATTTTAAATATTAAAAACATCTCTATCAGCAAAGTATGCAGCAAACTGCTTTTCAAAATTTATTCATTAAAAATTAATATGAATTTATGCACTCACATCCAAGTGTCTTTTATTTATTCTAATTTAAAAAAATTTATTATTTATTTATTGAAAGAACTTTGGCAACAGGAAAGTGTTTTCTCAATGATCGGTTAAATGCTATTTCAGCGCGATTGGATGACGTCAAGTTAGTTTATTAGTATTCCTTAAAATCGACCTTTTAGTGACAGTCACACCCCCAAAATTTGATAGAATGCATTGTCATCGACTTTGAATGAATTTCTCTGCCAAGTTTCAGCCCGATGTGATCATGACAAGCGGATTATCTAGGCCTTTGACTAATTTGATCGCCATTGACAAACATACATACACACAAAATCGAAATTAATATAAAGGATTTTAAAAAGTATGGAAAATGAAACTTTTAACTGGGTGAAAGAATCAAGAAATTTCACACCAGTTAGTTGAGAAAAGTAATAGTTAATAATTTTATGGTATTTTGTGACATTTAGAGAGTCATTTTATTTTACAATTTTTGCAGGTGTTAAGTCATAATATAACTTCAGAATTTCTACTATTTTTATATTTTCAATCCTTCTACTACTTCACAGAGGTAAAAATACAAACAATATAAATCTAGAAAATAGTATGAGTAAATATGATATTTTAGATTTCAAATGAGCCTATTCCTACATCTATCATCTACATAATGTGCCGCATAACCAAAATATTAGTTTCCGAAAAGAGCTACAAACTTCAATGACAAATTTAAAATATATTTCTGCAAAAAAAAAACTTAACTAAATTTAATGAAAAAAAAAATTAAATCCTTTTCAAAAACAAAAGTTTTTTATTCTCCAAGTACGAGTCACGCATTTAAATAGAGGACAAAATAAACTCATTTGAAATATAAAATGTCTGAATTTGTTTTACCTCAGTTACGTAATAAACTGGATATTTACTGAAGCTATTAATGAAAATACACCAAATATTCAAGAATAGAAAAATGTTGCAACAAAGCGGCTCACAAAGCAGTTCGCTCGTCGTATACAACGACTGCCTCGTTTTCCACCAGCGAATCAGTGTCTTTATGTGCGAATGGAATCGTATGGTAGTGGGTTCGACTTTTATTTACAGCAATGGCTGCAGCACTGTCACTACGCATTCGGTTCTTGCGCTTCTTGCTGAAGTTCACCTGAAAGAGAAATAGTAGGAGTAAGATTTAGTGAAAAGATTTTAAGTTTTCACTTTCGACGAAGTATATTAGCTAAGATTAAGTATCCATTTGGGCAAATTTAACAATACCGAAATTTTCTTTAAACATTACACTGATCTATGAGTAAAAATTTTTCATTTTTTATAGGATAAAATTTGTCACGTAGAGTTTAATCACAGGTATACGTATGAATTTTATATATCTAGGAGCAACATAATATTATTTATACAATCTTAAAACATATTTATAGATGTTTTCAATAATAATTTGTTTCATACAATAAAGAAGAAACTATCACGTATTAAGGATTTTCCTGCACATTGGTAAAATGTCTGTTAAACCTTAACAGTTGAGCCTGAGAAAACCAGTTAAGAGGAAGTCCTGGTAAGGATATACTCGCTATGTTACATTTTTTTAGCCCAGTGCGTTTAGAAACTACTTTGTAGAAAGCCTTGACAGTTGGTGAGTAGGTACGAAAAAGATAACTTCATGAAATGACATAAATTAAAAACTCGAAAATAGCATCAAATACATTTTATTTTGTATTTGAAATTCTTATGTCAATGCATATTCAGTGGCTAATCCAAGTGATTTTATCTTTTGCTATTTTAATTTCCCTTTATAATAAATCGACATTAAATGCTAACAACTTATGTCATTTTATTAAGTGATCTTTTTCGTATTTACTCACTAAATGTCAAGGTGGTTATACAAAGTAGTTTCTAAATGCACTGGGCTAGAAGATTGTAACAGTGAATATAGATAATGATCCTTAGTCATTTTTATTTACTCCTATGAATGTTGTTCTTATTTCAGGGCTCTAAACATGTTTGAAATTCCAAGCTTTGAGAAGAAGTGCTTTTTAGATCCTTTATATTAACTTTGATTTTGTATGTGGGTGGTTGGCTGTGTATGTCCATGGCGGACAAATCTTTGGAGGTCTAATTAACCCCCTTGTCGTCATTCAATGGGACTAAAACTTGACAGATTTTACATCAATGACAATGCATTCTGTTAAGTTTTGGAGGCTGTCACTGTCACTAAAAGGACATTTTACGGATTATTAATAAACCAACTTGCTGTCATACATTCGCACTGAAGTAGCATTTAACTGATCATTGAAGAAACTCTTTCCTGTTGCCAAAATTGTTTTAATAAATAAATAATAAAATTGTTCTAATCAAAATAAATAAAAGATATTTGGATGTGAATGCATAAATTCATATTCATTTTTAATGAATAAATTTTGAAAATTTGTCAAATATTTTGCTGATAGTAATGTTTTTAATATTTAAAATTAGATGCAAACACCAAGCACAAGCTGACAACAGAAATGGCGCTATGTTAATGAAATATAAAAATTTGCAATGCATATAAAGGATTTATATCAATAACTTTATTTTTATAGGTTATATTATTTGAAGCAATAGTTTGAATTGCTGTTGAAAGAAATTGCTTCCAGAGGCTGTGTTATCCGCCAGATTGCTTTTGTTGTATTTTTAATAGCTCAACAGCATAAAAACAACAAAGAAATATTTCAGATTTTCTATAAATTGAAATGAGGAGGACCAAGACACACTGTACTTTATTTTACCCACATCCTCACTGAGCTCATATCATCAGCTTCTGAATAAAAGGCATAACTAGATAAATTAGAAACACTATTTGACTGAGAGATTGAATTGAGTATAATCAAGGTTCATGCTCAATTAAGATATGAAATTCCCTGAGTTTTCAAGAGTCGTGTTCTCCATCACTGAGTAAAATAATTTCAGCCACATAAATATAGTCAAACCTTGATTCCACAAATTTGTCAGATAACTTGAAAAAAGTATTTTTTCTTTAAGAATAACTTTCTGCAAGTCTGTGCTATAAAATATTTCTGTAACTTCAATTCCTCGAGTTAAGGTTAAACAAAGAGCACCGAAGAGAAGGATTTTTTTCTAGAGTAAACATGATTTTTTCCAGGTTTTAAAGGAGGTTTTTCTTTTTCCCTGAGATTTTAAGGCTGAATTAATTTCCTTGAGTTTTCCAGGTTTTTCCTGAGGCGTATGAACACTGCTTACTCTCCGAATCCATCGTAAAAACAATTTTGACAACAATAATAACTAAAAGACATAAACAAAAATCCAACTTAAAAGAAAATAATAGAGCTATAGTTGCGCCAACTCTTAGAAATATTAAAAAAAACACAAAAAACAAACGGATATAATGCCATACATAAGAAACAACGACTTCACTTTCAATGGTGAGATTTTTCTCTTCGTAGCTGACATATAATACCAACATCATGGGCATAAAAAAATGAGCACATTATATGCAATACCGACCAAGAATGGGTTAATAAAAAAAGCAGGTGAATATCATTTTATAACTTTCCTCCTTAGCTATAATACTCCAGATTGAAAAAAAAATTAATGTAGCAAGAGAGATCACAGCTCAATTAAAATCTTTTAAAGAAATATTCCTTTCATAATATAGTGTGGATTAGATAGGATTAAAGATTGTTTGGCACAAGCAAGATCCAAAGTACTAAGGGCAGTCCCAATGTCGTGTCAAATACAAATTTGAAGTTCAACAGCAGGTTCAAGGCCATACAAGGTTGTTCGAGTAAAATAAATATATAAATGTAATAATAATCTCTTTTAGTTCATCCTTTCAAACCGCATAGTCCTATTTTTTTAATCCCTTCACAATGTTCCCTTTCTTTCTAATATTCGACAACCCATTCATTTGAGACTTGGTTGTGTCAGCGTTTTCATAAGAGAGTCCCATAATATTAATTTTTGCTCATTCTTGTGTCAGACAGTTGATACCTTTCACACACCCAAGGTATTTTAATTTCTGCTAAGCTCAGCACAATTCCCGCGGTTCAATACAATAATACTTTACAGTGCTCTCTTCGACGACGCTACATTTCATTCAATCGCCATCTTTCATTCCATCAACTTGTTCATGTCTCTCTCCTTATGCCACTTAATAAATACTGACTGCAACTTCAAAGACTGTTTTCTGACTCGCCATACAACCTCAATTTACACTAATATGTGAGCATTACATAAATAAATCATATTGGGAGAGGAAATCCTTCTAGAGTGTATTTTCAGGGTAAACATTTAAAAAGTTATTCTCCATAATCAAGTAAATTCTTTTTAACTTCCACTGTAGTTCTATTCAGCACCTGGCTAAATGGTGGAAACATGGTGACAGTACGACTGTAAATATTATTCAGCATTTGGATAGCGTGAGTAACCATAATAAAATATTTTTTCAGTGGGTAGAGTCACACATGGATCTTTACAGTAATGACGTTTGCAGATGGACTGGCCAAGGAGGGCAGCCTTAGGCGTTCAAATGACAGAGCCTGTCTTTCTCACTTAGAATTTGCTTCTCAGATCAAACTGAAAATTAACTCCTCTTGAAGATTGTTCCCTTACATGACTGGTACATTTGCAGCCGTCCTGGTGCTGCTTTGATTGAGGCAAGCAGTAGAAGAGATCAAAATTGCTCTGGCCAGACTATGCAGCGGTCACCTTCGTGCTCTACGGTTTGTGTCGGGCTTTAAAGTCTGCCTTCTTTGACCGAAGTGTAACTTGGTTTAGGCCACTCTTGCACATGCCTTGGCTGCATTAGATGCCAGAACAACCAGCTGAACTCTAATCCTGGTATGGTTCTTGCTCGTCTGAAAGCTCACGAGTTCATGGACTTGATCTGATGCTGCTGTCAGTCAAGTGGGAATAGAAACAACAACTTTCACTGTACCGAGCATACTAAGGTTTGATGGGGGGGGGGGGGAAAGGATTTGTATAATATGCACTCACTTTTGCATAGAGCTCATTCAGGTCGTCTTCTGTCGAGAGGGGTCTCGGTTTGGACCGACCCCACAGGGGCAGGCTTCGGGTCTTCATCGTGGTGTGCTGCGGAACTGCAGTGTACAAGGAACTATAAACACACGGCACATCCAGGGCTGAAACACAAATTATGAGCTTCAAATACACTACAAGATCAGGGTTTAATTATGGATGGGTAGTTGCAATAATTCATGCTCAGAAAAAATAAGGGTTTTTATAAACACAAAGTAAAGAAGACCTTTTTCAACAGCTTTAGTGATTAAAATTCAGTGATTTAAATCAAATTCATTATTAAGATGGTCAACAAAAAAATGAAGCAGAAAATTGCATTGCAAAACTTATTACATTACTTTTGAACGTACCAACACAACACTTATTAACAGCATATTTCAAATAAGCAATGATTTTTTTTATCATTCTTGTAGCAACTATTCATTGTAACAACCATATTTGGTCTGTGAAAGATAGTTGTATATCGATAGTTTACTGAAATTAGTACTTTATTTTAGCAATTATGTGTTATTAAACTTACTCAAGTTGTAACTTAACAATTAAATTAAACAGAAGCTAACCATTGCAAGAAGCGTATAAATTCTGGGGTCCTGCCTCCTGCGTTCCCTCTCTAAATCCACTCTCTGGTATACTGGGCAGTCCCCCCTCTCCCCCTTCCTCCAGATGCCGGTACTGGTGGCCAGTGTGGTGAGACTTCTTTGGAGAATAAGATCCGGTCTGGAATGCAATGGGGAGATGAACTGGTTGACTCGTGGGACGCTTCTTGGAGAACTGACGACTGCTGGTTGGCAGTTTGTTTTGTACCTATAAATAAGAAACTAAATGTAGCATAAGTATTGCAACTCAAATATCTTTTTGAAGTAACATGAAAAATCAATAAGTATATAAAGTCTGGGAGAACACAATTCAAGGTGTCTACTAATAAAAATTTCATTTAAAATGTTAGCTTAAAAACAGATATATTGAATTTTAATAAAAAATCTAATTATTTAGTCTTAAATAGTGTTACATTTTTAAATCCATTATATTAACTTCGATTTTGTGTGGCTGGGTATGTCGATGTTGGCAAATATGTGGAGGCCTAATTAACCCACTTGCCGTAATCCAATCGGTATGAAACTTCGTAGATAGATTCGATGGCAATGCATTCTATCAAATTTTGGGGCTGCAACTTTCACTAAAAGGTCATTTTTACGCACACTTCTATAACCGCTTCAGAATACTAATACATCCTATTCAACAGCTCATTTGTTGAAACCCTTTTCTGTAGCCAAAATTGTTTTAAATAAATAAAAGATAATTGAAGGTGAATGCAAAAATTCATTATGGAGTGAAGCTCAATCAATTCAACTTTACATTTCGTAGCAACGCTATAAGTGAAATAATTTAACTGATCATTGTTGAAACTCTTTCCTGTTGCCAATTTTTTTTAATCAAAATAAATAAAAGATATGAGCTTTTATTGCCTTACGTCAGACATATAAGCTTTCGTAGATCGTTGACTCATTGTAGATGACAATGTATTCAATCAAGTTTTGGGGGAAAACGAAGTTAGTAAATAGTTTGGAATGGATCTTTTGTTCTTAGTGGTCAAACACTATGAAAACTCAATCTGAGCTCAAGAAATAGCAATTGCACATAAAAATTGGCTGTACATATAAAGGATTAAAATTAAAAACTCTGTTTTATGGGTTATATTATTAACTAATTTAATTTCATTTTTAAAGAAAAATACACTATGAGAGAAAATATTCATATTAAACATCCAAACACTCTTCATGGCAATTTTTTATAAGTATAACAAGAAAGTGTAATTTTTTTAATTGTTTCTATGGACATATTGGTAAGCAAACTTTAAAAATCAGTCTAGTTATTATTTGCTCTTTTACCTCTTTGCCTTCTTTCAAGGGAACAGACTGTGAGCGAGTGAGGATTGACGTTTCATTCCCAACGATGTGGGTCCTCACTTGGTGGCATTTGGTACCCATGAATACAACTGAATCACTGTCATCAAAAAGATCACACATAAATATTTATAATATTACACAAACATTAGAGACAACAAATATGAGCCTCTGCAAGGAAAACATTAACGAGTCCTGAGATCATAATTGTGTTTAAAAAACGCATTGCAAAAAAAGGAGTTTAAAAAACATTACAAAGGGTTTAAATGTATTTCTCTTTGATATTATAAAAATACAAATCAAAATTTAAAAAATAAGTAATAAATATGTTGCACTTAAGAGTGTAATGAATAATCTGCTAATTAGCATTTAGAATAAGAAATCAACATTAAATAGAAATGTGTTGCAGAAGAATTAACTTTCACCTTAAGAGATTTTAAATTTTCTGGAAACATTTCCATACTCCAACTTAGTCGAATATTTTGATTTTTCAGAAATTCAGAGCAAATATCACTTTAATTATAATCAATCCAACTCTGAAGAAAATATTAAAGTATTTGATTTGCATTACTAGTGGATTTACAATATCCATTCCACAATAAAATTTGCAATCATTTCTAAGTTCAAGTAATAAAAATACATTTTGAAAATGTTCATAAAAAATACAGGGTGGTCGTAAAGAAACTTTGCCAATATATGGACCACTAGCGGACGTTCCATTTGGCAGATCGAGACGAAATTTCAGGACAGGTGTAGTTAATCAGAGGTATGAGTTCAAGATTCTGTGAAAGGCAGCAAAGCAGCTCTCACGGTTAAATTTATAGGTATAGAAACTCAAAAATTTTGAATTCCAACACCCATTTTTCCCCATCACAAAATGTTTGGTGCATGCAAAAACCATAAAGATCGTTGGAACGGTACTTGTATCACAAAAAAAGGACACGTTATGCACGCACAAACGAGGAGCGAGCAGCATTTTGCGATTGGTGTCTTGCCTCTGTCATGTGTAAATTTCCTCTGTGAACCCTGATCATGTGCTTGATGACTGTTCGCAGAGCTATTTTTTTGTGAGTACATAACTCGACCATTTTTTGTGATACACGTACCGTTCCAACGATCTTTACGGTTTCCGCATGCGCTGAACATTTTGCGACGGCAAAAAGTGGGTGTTGTCTTTCGAAAATTTAGAGTTTCTGTAACAATAACTGTAATCGTGAGCACCATTTTGTTGCCGTTCACAGAACCTCGAGCTCATACCTCTGAATAACTATACCTGAAATCTCCTCTTGATCTGCTGAACGGAACAGCCGCAAAAGTTCCATATATAGGCAAAGTTTCTTTATGACCACCCTGTATAATAACATTAAACAATGAATGCCAAGAAATATAAGCATAAACTTAAAAACCAAATATCGTAAACTAACAACGAGCCATTTTTAAGATAATAAGATATGGGTTTAAGACAATGATCTCTACTACAACATCTGCATAGCATATGTTTGATTATTGTCTTAAAGTCGAAGAAGGCTTAACAGTCTCTATAGAGATCTATACCAGCAACTTCCCCCGTCACTAATTAAAATTTGTTTGTAACTATGGGCAACCTATTTTAAAGCATTATTGGGGGGAAAGTATTCAAATGACATCATCTGCTTGCAGAGTAGAAACCGCATTTTTAACAATCCAGAAGTTGTAGTAGAGATCAGTGGTTTAAGACAACAGTCAAAGTTACCTATGAAGCATGCTGCCATCGCCCTGTTTTATTGAGCCTTCCTCAGGACTAGAATTATCAAGACCTAAAAAAAATTATTTAATTCCTTGAAGGAAATATTAATTTTAGAACAAGATTGAAAATCCAACTGGAAAAATTAAATCAGTTAAGTAACAGATATTTATACTGATAATACATTAAAATACTGCTAACACATTGACTCCTAACAACAAGAAACACACTGTACGTTCTCAAATTAGAGATCTATTTAGGACAAATTTGGGTTCTGTAACACTTCACAATATTCCATGTCAGGAAATAAGGACTCTTTTAAAAGTTTAAAAATAAGGATCCTTTTACAAGCTAAAAAAATAAGGACCCATTAAAAGCTTGAAAATAAGGACCCTTTTACAGCTTGAAAATAAGGACTCTTTACAAGAACTCTATAAAAGTCACATTTCCATATTTCACATAATATGAGTGTTTTATGTGAAATAGTTTCCTTCTTTGATAAATATTTGACATATTTTAAAAGTAAATGTTTCTTTTCGACAAAATTATTTGAAAATCTAAATTGTCCAAAAAATTACAAAAATAGAATGAGAAGAAAATTCTTAGCCAAATGCAGATCCCTTTAAATAAATTAATAATACAATTTTATTCAAAAACAATTCTTAAATTTTTGGTAATGCAAGTTGCAATAATGACTAAAGAACAATCAATGCCAAATTTTAAAATTTTAAATTGTTTTCTGAGCTGCAGTGAAATTAAAACTGAAAAATTTCCAAAACTTCCTCACCAATTGTGTATTTAAATATTTGATAACACCTGTAAAAAATCCATTTTATTACAACACCAATCATCTAAGGTTTTTTTTTTTTTTTTTAAGAATAAATTTCTTTCCAGCAGCTATTTAAATTCTAAATATGAATTTCAAAAAAATGCAAGTTAAAATAGCAACACATTTTGGATGATGCAGTGAGGGAAGCTGAAAAATATGGAAGGATGCTTACAATAGGCTTTTTCCTGATAGTCTCTAAAAAAACAGCAGTACCAGATGATGAAACCGGTTAACATTATAAGAACCAAAGCTCCACCTGAGTGAAGAAAATATCCAGATTAGGTTGCTGATTACATCACTGAGCTACAAAGTCTAGGTAAAATGAAAAGAGTGTTTTACAGTGACTACTCCAAAGTACTTTGAAATTTGTATCCAAAGAAAACCAAACTATATTTACTCAAACAAAAACCTTCATCTCAAATTTAATAAACACAATAGCCCGAGAGGCGACAGCAAATTTAGGTACTTCATCGAACATCATTCTGAATTTTTCGTAGAATGTGGAGAAAAATGAATAGATTACGAATCCACTGGTCTGCCGTGGCAAAAATGACCGAAACTGGTCAAAAATAGACTTAGAATGAACTGAATTAAATCCAATTGCCAAATATGTCATAACTTGCAAAAAGTTAACACATTTTTTCATCTGGTAACTCATCGCACTTTGATTTTTAATGAGAACAGCGCAAACGATTTCTGATCTCTGGCTCAAAAACTTGCATCTTTTAAAAGTAAGCCAAATTCGCGAGATCAGTTATGTCATTAGTGGCGTAATATTTATTGCCAACATGGCTCACTTGTGAAAGATGCAAGTAAGCCGTCGCCAGACATCTGAATCATCTGCAACCTTCTTAATTGAAAATTTAAGAGCGATGGATATCCAAATAAAAAAGAATGCTCATTATTTGGCAATCGGATTTAGTAAAAATTATTCGAAGTCGATTTTTGACCGATTTCGGCCATTTTTGCCACGGCAGACCAGTGGATTCGTATAACCTACTCACTTTTCTTCAAAATGATGTTTGATGCGGTACCTAAACTTGCCGTCACTTCTCAGTCTATAATACAAATGACTGTCACAATCATACAGACTAACCAGGTACTGAAAAAAGTGTTTTTAGTAAGTGGTCAACATATGCATGTTGTATAGTGTTTATGGTATGTTTTATTATACCTAATTTATTTCAATAACTTTAAATTAATGAAACCATACATTTTTAGTAAGTGTCTTAAGATAGATTTGAACAGGGAGAAATCTGTAAGCAATATCATTATTAGTTATTAATTCCAATAATAATGTTGCGTGGACGGGTTCGAAAGATTTGAAGCCAAAGCAGATCAAAACTTGCAGAAATTTATTCCAATACAACTCCTCACAGATTCCTTTACAACTCCAGAACTTCTCATTCTAGTAGACTTAATACAGCTCTATACACAACAATAGAGCACAAACAGCTGTTAAACTTGACATACAACTGCTAAATCGCAGCAAAAGACAATGCAATACAGTTCGCTTTAGAACTACTCGGAATGTTCACTGAAACTCAGTAATTCCAGTCAACTAAATGACTCAACTAAATCCGTAATTCCAGTCGACTAACTGACTAACTAACCAACTCCACTCACGGCAGGTCTTATATATAGGAGTCAATACTTCGTGAATCTTCTAGAGATAGATATTTGGAGAACTTTCCAGATCGTAGTCGAAAAGTCCTATACACGTACATGGGGACCGAAAATGTCACCAAATTTGGCGACAAAAATTAGTTGCCAAAACCGTCGCCAATTTGGCGAGATTTCCATTACCATAATGTTAAATGCCCTGCTCCTTGTAAAACTTGCTTCCCAGCGTTACCTCTGTAAAACTCGTTATCAAGCTTCAAGACCCATATTGCAGGGAAGACAACTTAAAAAAAAACTATTGCACTGCCTTATGCGAAATGTACATAAATTGTTCCATTTACAAAATTAACACTACGAAATATTTACAAATATACAAAAATTCGTAACAATAAGAATTTTTAAATATAAAATCATCTTTGAACTATAAAAAAATACTTTACACGATTAATATATAAATAATTACAAATAATAAATCAAAAACATTCTTTTTTATATCACATTACATTTAATGTCAAAATTGAGTTAATTACAAGCATCAACTATATTTTACTGTAAAACAGTTTGTGACCATAGAAAAAAAATTTAGTATCGGTTGTGCCAGAAATCAAGAATACATAAAAAAAATTAACAAAATGGTGTATGACAAAGTAGAATACAGTGAAATATTTAACATATATTTTGATTTTAAAACATAAAAAAAAAAAATTATATCAACATGTTATAGATTGTGCTGTCTGTAATTCCTTTTTTAGCATAATTTTCTATGGTTTGAAATTGTGGTATTGGGACTCACTTCAAATCGTGTAAAGGGGAAACCAGACCTCTAACACAAAAGCGCACTGAGTATTACTTGTATTTGATTGGCTTCAGAAATGCCTCTGACTGTAGTTACATCTTGGCTTCAAGAAAACTGTCTAAATGGAAGTCAAGACTGTCTTTCTGTGTCTGTTGGGGTGAGAATTTTCCAACTTTTTTCAATACATAAATATGAACCTTTTCTCCAATTTAAGCTTATTTACTTAACAAAATCTAAATACAGTACACAACAAAGTAGAAAAAGTTGGTATTGAACTCTTCAAAGCGGAAAATCTGAATGATATATAAACAGTACATCTGCAACACCTCCCTTGAGGAGGCCTGATAATCAACAAGAGATTATTCAGGGGGAGCAATGAGTTTTCTAAAAAATTAAGGTAGCAATTTTAAGAATAATCCCCACAAATTTTAGGGATGATTCTTTAAATGTTAGGAATAATTCAAAAACATTTAGGAATATTTCTTTTGAAGCTGGCATAGGCTCCTCTCATAGATGTATTCTCTCAAAAGCTTGTTTCAATACCGGCAAAAAAAAATGAACGTCAAAGAACATTTTAGTAAAATTACAGTTATAAAATTAAATAATTTGACTAACATGCGATTTTAATTAAATCCATTTTTATCATATGGAGAAATATCAGGTTTTTTTATATTGGGTTTGGGAAAAAATCAGAGTTTTTTTTGGGGTTTTTTGTTGTTTTTTTTGATAAAATGTAAGTACAATTTTTGGAATTTTAGGGAGAGACAAAAACTTAAGGAATATTAGGGCGAATGCGACCCCTGCTATTTCACTGCATATTCCTGAAAATCGCACATTTAAGAAAGAATTCTGCCTCCCAATAACGGCTAGTTAACTATTTCGAGAGTTGCAAAATGGTATCATCTAAACTTCCAATTCATTTTTTCACTTCAGCAATACTTTTACAATTGTATTAAGCACACAGCCAAGTGAATTGTCAAAATCCTATCACTAGTGACGTTACTTAATGATTTTTATGTACAAATAAACGAACCTGCATGCGAATATTCTTGAAGCTGAAAGGAAGTTCCTGCTTTCAGAGCAAATACAAGCTAATTCCCCTCATACAGGGATGTTCATAAAGTAACTATGCAGTGGCATGTGTTGTTGTCATAGGTACTAATACACAGTATATATCCGCACTCCATACAGGAACTGCAAGATGCATTGACCCATCAAATTCGGAACAACACTTTCGACGTTCTTCACAACGTCTTCCACAACTTACAGAAACGTGTTAAGATGTGGCGACCAGCACATGGAGCCTGCTCAGACTGCCGCCAAGCCTGATCAGACTGCCTGCCTTTATGTAGAACTTTTAGCCTACCATTAAACTGCCTTTATGTAAATTTCACGCCAGTCTACTGTAACCGTACTGTACGTTATATGTATTTATAATCTCTGTCTTTGCACAGACTGTTGCTGTATTAACTGCTTCTGTTTAAGAGCAGGATCACTTCCTTCAGGGAGTTAAGTTTGCGATACTAGTCTTTCTACGCTTT